>VXAZ01000995.1:426311-458555 GCA_013399875.1 Gymnorhina tibicen | reverse complement strand
CGGGGGGGAGAGAGACAGAGACAGAGAGAGAGAGAGCAAAAACTACGCCAGTCTTAGACAGAAATCCAGCAGAAGCATCATAATAATATGATCAAAGAGGACCTATTGACTATCTGAATAATCGTGTGAAAATTCTGCTCTGCTGGTGTATGTTTATTTTTAAACAATCTTTTAATATCTTCAAATAAAATGTCAAATACTTTACAAGTGTTTTTGTGGGACGAGATAGACATTGCATGCTTAAAAATGTTATTAATTGTGATCTAGATAAAAAATGAGCACATGTTTTGTAACAATATTCTCAAGCACTGCAGTGGTGTCAGCTAAAACTGATATGTGTTCCATTCTGAGATATAGACAATTTAAAGACAAAAAAAATCCATATCTTTGCTAAAAAGGAAGTATATTACTGTAGGGGGAAAAAAATGTTTCTTACATTAATAAAGATTCTTATCCTTGTTTTGCTCCTGAGAAAGACCTTAATAACTCATTTCCTCCCTTCATGAAAGATAATCACCCTTCATGGGTGAGATATCCTGTATTTACTTGATACCAAGTGTAAAACTGAAATAGTGTCTCAATATGTTATTGCATTGTATAATCAGTGTTCCTCCCCCAACATTCATGAACCCCTAGGGTGCTTCATAGCCTAGAATAGTTTCATTTGTGTTATGCATCTTCCATTTTAGTAAGATATGATGAAGTACCTCCCCAGCAAAGAAGAGAGAGGAAGAGAGTGAAAGAAAATAAAAAAAGTGCCCCTTGATTCCTAAAATCTTAGTTGCCTATCACGATTCATTTACAGAGAAATGAATGATTTCTACGGTCTCCCCAGTGAAGCCTGCAGCTTTCTTTGATAATCCGCTCCAACTGAAGGAACTGTTGAGCAAATTTTACCCAGAGAGATACAGAAAACTTATAATTTATTGTATATATAAACACAAAACAATAACTGGTAAGTAAACCATGTGAACACAAAACTTGCAGGTAAACCATGTGAATGTATTTTAAGCATCATTCACATTTTCAACAGTGAATATTGATTTCTTGAGGAGGTTTTATTTTAGTCTTTCCACATGCAGAAGCTATGTGTTTACATATCCAAACACAGAAAAATGTTACCCTTTGAGGTGTTATTTTAGTATTTTTGGCTACCAAATTCAATCATTAGCTTATAAAAAGGGGACCACAGACCTGATTTATGTAGAAATTTCAATGGAGTCCTAAGTATGCATTCAAAAACCACTTTGCAGAAACATGCAGACATTATAATATATAAATGAGTACAGATATAGCCTGTCATTTTATTATTGTGTCCTCACTATGTACACATTTCTGTAGAAGTATTTGAACGTGCTTATGTATACATGAAAAATAGCAGAGAGATATATTTTGCAAGTTTATAATAAAGTGGGCATTTGTTAAGGTGTATATGAATGCTGCTTTTTGACTGTACTAAATTGAGTACACCGAAACAGGCAATGTGCATTGTGCTGAGCACATGAAACAACTTAGCAATTTGTATATCTATAATATAATTATGTATGATTAAATGTTTATCAGATTGAGAATTCTAGAGAAATACTTCTTCTAAATAAACATTCTTTCCATTATTAACTAGAGTGTGGATTACTTTACTTTATGTCTAAGGGGAAAAAAAATCACCCAGAATTTTCCTTGCATGTAGACTTTCAGAAAATTAGAACAGTGTGAGAGAAACTGTAATTGCAAAATTTGGTTTGATGTTTTACATAAGGTTACCTCCCTCCTCCTGCATACCCTTTAGCATATTACTGAATGCATTTTATTAAAATATTCAAGCCACCTGTCCATTTGAAGCTGTTTCAGTTATCACCCAAAAATAAAAGCCATTTTGTACTTCAGAACACGGGGACCCAGAAATAAGTTTCCACTACTGGTGGCTAATTAAGCTAACTGGGCTTGCTGTCCCTTTAAAAAAAAAAAGAAGGGAAAAAAAAAAGCCCAAGCCAAACCACAACAACAACAAAAGAAACCACATCCTTTTTGCCACCCTAACCCCTCCTCCTGCTCCCCCCAAATACACACAGAGACACACAGACTTCCCTTCAATGAGCGGTTCAGGCTCCCTGATTAAGGTCATGCCGTTTGTTCATTACTGGCCTGGCTAATGTGATTGAATTGGAACAATACCTTTGAACTCCTTGGCTCTGATCTGCATACTAATTGACTCTCTTGTCCTTGGCAGTGACCTTGACAGGCTTTCCACTACTCTCAGAATGGCTGACCAGTTTCTTATCAAAAGTTCCTAGTAAAAAAAGCCGCAACCCCAAAATACAAATTAGTCATTTATACTACTTTTCTCTGTATTCATATTTCCTTATATACCATTAGAAAAAGCAAAATTGCTACTCCCTAGCTCCCCCTGGATGCTTATTAATACTTGAAAATCACAGTGTCACTTTAAACTACTGAAACAGTGACAGCATTGTTTTGAAAGAGTTCATTGGTGCAGCTCAAAACACATTTTACACATATTTTCAGGTGGCTTTTTTCCTTGTTACACAAAGGGTTGCAGTTTAACTCATGGACCTTTACATGATCGTAATTTTTTTTTTTTTTAATACAAAAATTAATCTTGGTTGTAGCCTAAGAAAACAGCACAAATTAGTTTCCTTTTCAGAACTTAACATTAGCACACTAACAATCTGCATTGCAACAGGTTTTATAGCAATAGAAATACTATGGTTTCAAACAAAACAAAATCAAGCCATGCAGAACGCTGCATCTAGAAAATGCCAGGTTTAAGGTAGTGAGCTAAGGATTTTACTTTTCTATCTCTAGGGCTCTTAGACCAATGTATTTCTCAAGAGAGATGATTTCTATACAGAAGACATTATTAAGCACTACACCAATATTTATGAAAAAAACATTATAGGAGAATATATTTCTAACTGGAAAGGAGAGGTTTACTTCACTTTTACTGGAGTGGAGATTTACCTTGTGAGACAAGTGTCAGCCTCGGTGAACTTTTATTCCTAAGTAGTGAAGTAATAGCTAAATCAAACTAAAATTATATATCACCAAGAAAAAAAGATGGAATCATGCCAATAAATGTACTTTGTCGGGCGGTCAGGGAAGATCTACTTTAGAAAAATTTATATTTTTTCTTTAATATTCATTCTTACTTAAGGCAAAATCTATTGCAGGGAAAACAGCTGAAATTTTAAACTCATTTAATAACACTTTGCACTTCTCTAGGTTCTCAAAGGGCTTTAGAAATATGAAGGAATTAATATGTATTATTACCAGGTGAAGTATTATTATGGAGCATTAATAATGACCTGTAAATATACAAATAGTAAATCAAACTATAAAATTTTTAGCACTCATTTTTAATGCAATTTCTATTTTTATTCCACTTGGGTAACCAGATCAACTGTTTTGAAAAATGTCTCAAAACAGAGGTTTTCACTACTGAGAAATTTTTTTTTAAAGACAATAATATCCAAGTACTTAGACATGGCAGAGCTCACAAATTTGGCATCCAGTTCAAAACCATTATAGAAATAAGCCATAAAACTCAGAGCTTGGTCCAAACTTTCCTAAAAATTCAAGAATGGCCTGGATCAAAAATTCCAGTATGAATTCCAAAATTTTATTACAAAGTAACAGGTGGGGCTTGGGTTAGTTTCTATGACTCTTTCTGCTCAACACAGAAGTATGGAAACAGGCTTCTCATCACCCCACTCGAGTCTGCACACACACCTTATCTGCAATGTCCCTGCACTGCTGGTGAGAGCCAGCAGGGTTCTGCAAGGACCTCAGAAGGTGCTGAAACAGGAACGGCAGAGAGGGCAAGGTGCAGAGTCCAGCATCTGCAGACACCTGCAGCAGCACTACTGGGAAAACCTGCAAGCAGGACCCTGCCACAGCATCGGGGCTGAGAAGAGGCATGTGCAGGTAGCTGGATCTGTGAACAAACTAAGTCTCACAGCACCACACAAGCAACGCAGGACCGAAGAACACATTTTTGAAGGTATTTTGGTGTCTAAAACACATACAGACAGTTATAGGTGTTTTCAAATGCATTTGGGCCCAATTCTCATTGACTTCAATTCGCCCTGAGACCCTACAAATAGAAGCTGAACAGGTGAAGTTGGCATTTATATAAATTACCAATCAATTTTTCTCACCAAAAATAGCACTGCTTATATAAAAATTTAACATTTCTGGTATTCTGAGACCTTCTTAAAGTGTACTGTACACTAAAATATACCAGGTGTCCCTGCAGCAAGAAAGCATGCAGAGGAGTTTTTTTTTTTAGCAAAAGTACTTAAAAGTGAAACTGCAAAGGAAAGGTTAGCTAGAGAGAATGCACCCTATGAAACAAGGCTCTGCTCTCTCATAGATTTTATCTTTTTCCTCACAATTTGTCCCTCTTCGGTTTTAGGACTCAACCAAAAGCTGGTATGCCCATCACTGTCACAATTTTATTTAAGCAGTGAGCACCACCTACTGCAGGGGAAGATTGCAACCTATTTAGTCAGTACATCAATCACGTCCTATAATAATTTGTTTTCCTAAAGCTGTTACTGCTGAAGTTCTGACCAGACCTATGTATAGCTTTCATGTGAGATAGGAGCTGATCACTGCTCAAAATGGAGTTTTTGTGAGCTCTCTGTAACACATCTAGGCCTTAGATACTAACCAGCTAAAGGAAAATGAGAAAGATCTAATAAATTAACCTGGTACATATAGACAGACTTCAAACAAAGGCAGCTAGTGGGAGAAATTCGTTTATTCTACTCTCTATACTTGATCTGTGACCAAAACATTAGAGAAACCATTCACTGACTGGGGTAACAGCTGTTCAACTCCTCAAAATAATAAATAAGTGAGTTTTAGCACTGAGTTTGATACACTTCTATATGACAGATAGACTTGGTTCAGGAAAAAGGCAGGGAGGGCACAAAAAGTCTCTCCCCCTTCCCGTTTTAGAAGACTGGCAGGGGTTCTGACATCACTTATGTGGTGCTCAGGCACCCTCTTCTCACTGCAGATGAAACCCCCTCACCTGCTCACCTCTTATCTGTTCCCTCACAGCTGCCACTGCCTGCTCACCTAGTTGCTCCCTAACCTGATTCAGTAAAAACTATTTCCTTAACCTGCATTTTTTGGCTGTTTTGGACTAGAAAGTCATTCTGTGACTCATGCCAGTAGACCCAAGGAGGCAGTAACTTTCAGCAGGAGCCTGGATGTGAGCTGAGGGGATGCTTAAGTAGGGAGAAATCAGGGTACCATCTGCAGCCAGAACAGGCTGTCTGACTGCAGCACGGAGCTGTTGCCAAGCTATGCTAAGTTACACTGGTCATAGAGGTTCCTCAACGGCTTCTGTCTGTGATGGAAAGATAGAGGGAATCTGAGCTCTGTCAGTCCTGGTCCTGCCATCACAGTTAGGATGAAAGTAAAGACCCTCAATACATCTGAGGATGAGGCAAATAAAATGCTCAGTTAAATGCCCTGCTGGGTATTTACAGTAAGATTGCACGTGCCTGCGCAGTGCAAGTGCAATGTATAAGACAGTTGATATGTCATAGGACTATTAAAAGAAAAATGCCAATATAACCAAAACATCTGCACAGCAATATTGACTTCTGCTTTGAGAACTTACTGTTTTTTTACTTGCAGCTAACATGCTGTTGGCAGATTAAGACAGAGAAAACCATCCCCTCCAATCCCATGATAATGACCATTATTCTGATTTCTGTCAGAACATTTAGCAATATATATATATATATGCAGAGATATTCTGATTATAAAATTTAATCCAAGCTTTTCTGTATGCTTTTCTGTCCAAGAAGAGCACAAAAAAACTAACACGTGACAGCCGTGGAAATGCATAGAACAAGACACACAGCAAGTGTGGTGATGAACAAGGTGTAGTAACCAGAAAGAAAAGAACATAATGAAAGTGAAAAGTATTAATTATTGATAAGATAAGGGACAGGTAATTACCACACTTCATATCTGCCTACCTGCTATAAGGACAGAGAAGACATTTTTTAGCTGTCTAATAGGTAGAGTGGTGGGTGTTTGCTCTTTTGGCTCTGTAGGCAGGTTCCCTTCTTCCTTGCTGGCTGACACTGTCACACATAGGCTATGTTATTCCAGGTAATTGTCAGTAGTCTACTGAAATCACCTAAATAACAATAATAATAAAGATAACTATTACAGTCAGATCTGATCAGAATACGGGTTAAAACAAAAGTCCAGGACTGAAATACATCCCTCAGCTCGGACATTTACTATAAGGAAGACAGATAATCACATTAAAAGAGTCCATTATTTTGCTTAAGATAAAAGCTATAGTGAGAGATTTATAGCCAGCAGCAAACTTTAAAACAATTGAAACCAATGAGAGAGTAAATACTGAGCATAATGTAAATACTTGCATGCAGAACTTAGCATATACACTACATGTACCCTGTGGAGTGGGTAAAAAAGCTTAAGTAAATTCTGAACATTTACCTTCTAAACAGAAAGCTGAGGTATGTCTCAGTATTGCTTTTGCTCTTTTTCAGTTTTGTTCCATCCCTTGCTTGTACTGCTTGTGTCCACTCATACAGTAATTTCTTATTTAAGAGGATAATATTTCTCACCATTTTATTTCAATCACCATCCCTTAATGGCTACTTCTTTGTTAATTGAATAAAGACTTCTATATTTACCATTTAATCTAAAAGATTAGCATAGAATCATGTGATAACAATATAACAACAGCAAAGCTGAACCTCAAGGCACAAACTCTATGCTGTTAGTTATCCATGACACACTGTAATGAGAACATTCATAACAAAATCCTTCTTAGTGGTAATGCACCTGTCTTCAGGCTTGCAACATATTTGTTGTCTCCAAGCTATCTTGATAAATGTCAAGTTGGTTTGCGTTCCTTTTTGTTTAAAAGTGGTGTTAAGTTGGTAGGTTGATGGAGAAAGCATCTACATAGGTTTCTGCACTCTTTTTTCTGATATGGTAGGAGATGAGCTGACAGTTAGTAGTAGCCAAGAGATTCTGGACTTCTGATGACAGTCCTCTGACTTGTCAGCCTCTAGTCAGATATGAATCTGATGTTCACGCTCATGAGAAATGCCACATTCATGCCCAAGAAACCAGTGAGTCACTTTGCTGCATAACAAGAACCCGGGTGCCAAAGCAGTTCAGTGATGCTGTCCTTCAAAGCTCCAAAGCTCTTTCTGCCACTGTGACCTCAGATAACACAGTAGGGATTCTATTAGTTGTATGAGAGGCCTCTGTCACTGGGACCATGCGTTCACTTACTCAGACTCCTCTCAAGAGCCACAGCTTGGCTACACTCACCTCATGCAAACAGCTGAGGAGTGCTGAGCCCACTTTTGTACTGAAGGACAAGCCAGACCACCTTTCTGGATCTGTGTTTACTTGCTTCAGAAAATCCCCCTCTCTTTTTAGTGTCTTTATGTTGCCCTTTCACTGAGTGGAGGCACTAGTTAGCAGTACAAGACAATCTCTAACTTAACAGGTTATAAAAGGTGACATTTTTCTAACATTTCTTGTTCCTGTTAGTTCACAAAGCAGAAGACTTAAAGAGCCTTACGCCATGAGGATATTCACGAGTTCAGTGATTCCCAGGCAAGGGATTGTGACCTCTGGTGACATAAAAGAGATTCAAAAATGTAAAATGCAGCAGCTTTCAGCTGACAGGCTGCAGCTGAATAGGGAAGTAGACTATGATCTTTGCCAACGTTCAGGTGCCAGAAAATGGGTGCTGGCAGCTAAATCACTATCCTACCTGAAACAAATTTGTTTTCCCTGAAGTACCTACTGTGAACATAACTGCCTAAAGATACACACTGTAGGCTGAAGGCCTGACCTTTTAGTCACCTGTTTAAAACTGAATTTGGAGGAAAAGCAAACAACCTCAAAAATGGACACAATGAAAATAGACACAATGGACACAATGAAAATAGAGAGCACACCGACAAACAACTATCAGATGGGGGCACTACTGAGACAATCTAAACCAGTTCACTTGACTAGGGTTAGATTAGGCATCCCTGCTCCTTCAACAAAATTCTTTTTCTAGGGATCATCAACCTTGAGCTTGGTTGTCCAGGATGGTCCACAGGCAGTCTTTTAAGGGCACACAGCAGGGCTCACATGGCTCAGAAGCTGGGAGACAAAGCACATCTTTAGAGAGGCACCTGTGAAAGGAAGACGCTCTCCCACCTTCCACACTCAACAGGGGCTGAGAAACTACGGCTTTGTGCAGAGAGATGATACCTCCAAAAAGGTGATTGGCAGCATCTTGCTTCTGTGAAAGGCAGTATCTCCCAGCTCTTGCTGAGTTTCAAACAGCATGCTTAACTTCTAATTTGGGAAAGAAAAATACCATCTGGCACCTCAACTTTGAAAAGTTGCCAAACCTTGACTTACTCTCTGAATCTTCCGCAGGAAATCATGGGAACTACCTACCAAGAAAATCATTACAAAGTGTGAACGAGGCTCACATGAGCTAGCTGCATGTAATCTATCACAATGTGTCTTTAAACAGAAAAATAGCTGATTTTTGGGGCAGTTTAGTCAAGCAGTCACCTTAAGAACTAACTTGAGTCTCCTGTTCTGTCTCCAGCTGGAAGCTAATGAATCACAACTGCAAATTCTTGCAGGATTTTCAGAATAAGGAAAAAAAATCATCTTTTCTAAATTAAGAAACTGAAGGTGACAATTTTAGAAGGAAGGCTAACAATGAGCATTGCAGTATCATGCTGGATAGCACTGGACAACACAAGCATTTGATTCATATTTGTGCTCATTAGAGTCTTATTTGTGTTTTGCTAAGAATACTATTTTTTGGATATAAAATTATCTTATAATAAAAAATGTCAGAAGAGTCAGTTTTTCAGAAGAAAATGCATTCATGTCAGGGAAAAATTTTTAAATTGCAGCCAATAAAGAATGAAGAAGAGAAATTTAAGAAAAGGGAAAATCTGGGAGGAGAAATACAATTGTTGTTCTTCACCACCTCATTATTTGTAACCAGTGGTATGTAAACGTCATATTATAATACAGGATCAATTGAGATGCAAATATCTGAGCCTTAATTGTATACATGGAAGAAAGAAAACAGTGAAAATATTCAAGCATGCTTTATTTTGCTATTTCTATGTCCTCCAAGATGCACATTCAACATTTAAGCAGCAACACATCAGATGGGTAGATTTATACTGAGAAAGCCTAATAAATGCCATTACAAATACTATGTGCAAATTGAAAACCATAGAAATATGCATTGTATTATAGTCAGACTGTAGCGAATCTGTAATATTATTAGTTCAAATTATTTCAGATTAGATGTGTTCTATAGCTATCGTATATATCAAAGTCACTAAGGCATTGAACTCATCCCTATGTTGCTTTACTCAAGTAAAACTTCTTTTGAATTCAAGCACACAAATTCAAGCCATTTATGTTTTTAAGTCTCATACACATATCTGTACCGAGATGAATGTATCTATTTATTCTTTAACAATATGCTGAACAAAGCTCAAGTGTACCAATTTTAGAACAGCCCATTTCTTTAGTCTAATTGTTAAGTCACTTTTCCATGGGGACAGACCTTCTTCTGGTCAAGTCTCTCTCTGTGATTCAATATATGCACAGTTCTCATTATGCTAACTGGGGCTGTGCTTGTAGCTGGGTACAAAATTCACATCCCTCATGCAAGGCCAGATATCACAGTGTTTGCAACATTGAGTCCTGACATGAGGTTTACAGACATGGAATGCCCTTCCACAATCTGCCTAAGTACCAAAATCCCTGTGTCTCAGTTCACTGTATTCCCATCCCTCCTCTTTTTTCAGTCAAACCGTATAGTTTGCTTTTATAATGAGGACTCAGGCCAAAGCTCTGCCAAAGTCAAAGGAAAGATTCCCCATGTCTTTGACAGGCCCTGGAACGTGATGTGTTTCCTTTAGCCCTTCACAGCTCGCATTCCTGCAATGCCATGGGAAACTGTATTATGAAAATTGACCCCATGGTGTAAAGAGTGCTACAGAATTTTCTCCTGTGAAGTTTTTTCCTTCCTTGCCTTGTGTGCAATTATGTGAAATTCGGCATCATTTCAGCATCTGTATAGCATGGGGGGCTCAGTTTCCCCCAGATATTATCCATGGCAAAAGAAAAGTCTGTCACTTAGCCTGTACTTCATTCTCTAAATTCAGTTTCATTTACAGGCACTGTATATATATCACATGCATACTGAAGATACTTATACAGTTTGGGAAAAGGTTGTACACTTTAAAGGCCAGACTATGTGCAGATATGCATGCGTATGTCCTAACTTGGGAAGGCCTTGTTGAAGACGGCACGTCCAAAGTGGGTCAGTCTTCTGGCTATGGGTAATGTCAAAGGATGGGGACTTTCTGTCTGGGCTGGTAAGTACAGACGGAGCTAGCATGACCACTCCAACCCATGGCATCTTCCTTCAGTAGAATATTTCTGCTGTGAGAAGGAACTTGACACTCACTCCATGCACAAGTGAACTGGAATAGTGCTTGACCACGGAGGTGGAGAACTCAAAGCCAGGCCTGCTCCTGGCTACATCATCTCTGGAAAATCACTTCCGTGTTTTCACAATGATCTAGCAGTGCTCAGCTTACCAGCACATTTGCTGCAATGCATCACTAAACTGACACATATCCAACATGGCCAGTAAAAGTTATAGATAAAAGCCTATGGAACATACTGTATCCTGCACCAGCATTATGAAATGCAACATACATCCAAATGTACAAAACATTGCATAACTGAACTCCCCACATGTACAGGATGCTTTTATAAAAGAAGAAATAGGGTGGAAAAAAAAGTAAAAAGTTTCTGACTTTCGTTAACCTTCTCTTGTAGTTCAGGTTATTTCTTTAATGCATTTATCTGCTTTAAAATTGTCTCCTTAGCCTCTCAAGGGAAACCAATATAATACACCATCACATTTCTCACAGGAGAAAAAAGAACACTTACTCTTAATAGGTGGCAATTTTGCCAGATGTTATTGACATAGTAAGTGCGAAATTTCAGTGATACTAAATGCAAAGTGCAGAAGATTAAAGAACAATGGAACAAAGTGCAAAATGAAGTTTAAAAAGCAGCAGTGTCAAAGTCAGAGAAAGTGTGAAAAAATTACATTTTAACAACACTATTAAGAACAAGTTTACTAATTACTGTAACTGGCACAAATTTAAAAGTGCCTTCCTTAGACTCAGTAAAGTTTTTTAAAGTGTGATATTTCTTTTCTTGTCAGCATTTTTTTTCTTTTCTTTATGCACAGTAGTAGAGACATAACATTACTGTTACTAAAACAATGACACTTGGAGCTCTTTATCTTTCACTTTTTAACCCTTTCTTACTAAGTAATATTTCTACAAACCCCTCTACTTGAGCAGGGTAGTGAACTACAGAAAATGCTTTGATAACTAATACGGCATGGTTTAAAATAAAGACTATGGGATTGATTCAGTCATGCTTTACACATTCATCTCTGACAATAATGAAATTTACACACTAAGAATGACTTCTCATTAGAAGTTTGGCAAAATCCTATTTCGCTGTTACAAAAAAAAGTCTATACAATGTGCACAGTTTCCTCATATTCAATTACCCACTAAAATACAATAATAAAATATTGCAGGTGAGGTGCTTCTCTTCTATAAATCAGAGAAGCTCCACTGCTTTCACTGGCATCATACTAAGCTTGAAGAACCCCATTTCATTTGCATTCTTCATACTGTATTGACAAACAGGACCCATGTCTCACCTGGCAGCTGTACATGGACCTCTGCTGAATCCGTTGCAACCACTCTGTGTTCAGCCATCAGCCCTGATACTGTGGCCCATACAGTCTTCAGTGATACTATAACCAGCAGTAGCACAGCTAAGACCTAAGTATATAATCATAAAAACCCAAATTGAATTATTTCAAGCATATGAATGCTTTGGTGTTCTAGAAGCGATTGCTCATGGTAGCAGTGCTTCAAGGAGTTCAGAAGCCCTTGCCCTGAATGGAGACGTAGCTATTCACAGCCATCTATTGCCAGAAGACAATCTCTAGTGTGGAAGATAATATCCTCACTCCAATCTGTTCTGGTTTTTTTTCACTTTTTGAAGACCCTAAAGTGCCTTAGATTTCAAGGAAAATTCTTAGGCCAAAATCTAACACAAAAATTTTCTGAAATGACTGAAAGTAAAAAAAAATTCCAGAATAAATCTTTAACGTCATAGTTTCTAGATTTTTTTCTCTGTGCTCTCATTATTTAGTGGGTACATCCAGATTGCAAATGGAAAAGTGATGTCACTGTGAAGTTCCCATGATACTTTGATGCAGATAATGCAGACAGAAACAGCACTTGAACCTGCAGTCCATGGTAGTACCTGCCCAAGCCCAGGGTTCTTAAACAACCCTCACCACTGAATACCAAAACTTTATTTCAGCATCTCATAAGTGACATATACAGCAAGAAAATTCCAAACACAGATCTAGTAGGCAATCCCAATCACCAATTATTGTCTGAGAAAGGATTTAATTTAAAGTGCATTTGAAAATGCAAGTAGCAAAGCATCAAGCTTTACTAAAATACTCTCTTATCTGTGACAAGGGAGAGTTAACTTTGTACAGGATGCAAGTAGCTTGCACTAATTATGGTTCCATTAATGGGAGTTCTTCTAGTGTGTCAATGGCTACCCTTTCCATGGAAATCTGATATTATGCAGCTAAATACATCTGCACAGCTTTCTTGAGGCACTTTTCTTCAAAGTGCATTTATCATACCCATCTATCACCACTTTTCCACCTCATGACTGCACTTGACTCAAATAATGTGTGAACTAGAAATAAACTTCAACAACTTAAAAAATTGTGTACTGTACAATTTGATGCAAAGCCCGAGGCTCTACCCTCTTGAGGAAGAAAAGATGTGGCATGGTAGATGATTCATTTGCCAAAGGATCTAATTCTGTCTAACAAACAAAACTCAACATACACAAAGTCATACAGAAAGAAACCTACTGGGATTTTTTTTTTGGTAGAATTGGGAGGAGAAGGATAAAGTGGCATCATTTCCCGTAAATGTACTTTCTAAAGCCTCAGAAAACAAGTAGAGATCTTGCACCCTGATGTTCAGTTAATATCATGCAGTTTAATATTGTGAGCACTGTAAAATTGTCTATAGCATATTTAAATGGAAATATGTTTTTCTTCTTGTATTGCGGGTGTAGTTTGCTCACTTCTGCCTTGAGCAGAATGCAGTTGATGGTGTTCACATCTTTCACTGCTGTTTGCCAGAGCTTTTCAGCACTGGCCTGTAGCAATGATGTGTGTTGTCTTTCCCTCAGATGTAAGCTTACCGTGAGTTTGGTATGCCAAGTCTGCAGTGACCAGTAGCCATTGGTTTCACTGTATCGAACAGGAAATAAATGATTACCCAGATGACTACAAAATCCTCAGCGGGCCCTGGTTGTCCTTGCTCCCTGACTAGTGACCTCAGCTATAACTTCCAAATTTTAAAGCAGTTATTTGGTGTTAAAATACTTACTTTTCTGTCCTTTCCTGGTTTTTTTTTATAACAGTTTTGTCACATCTGGGGGTCCATGTCAAAATCATGCTCTGTAATCGCTATCTGCTATGTTCAAATCCACAGCCTCAGCCATGGGCCCAGAAGTTATTTGTGCTGGGATCCTGGAGGAAGGTATGCAGTGTGTGGGGTGCAGAGAGGGCAGTCCAGCTCTCAAGGCTTGAGCAAGAAAGCAGGAACTGTTTTCAAGCACTGTCAAAATTTCAGTGTGACTCAAGGTGAGTTTCTTCTCAGCACTCTATTTTCTTTCATGTTCAGACAAAAAGAATTACCATATTCTTTGCTCTATTTCAAAGTGTTTTCAGATTTCGTTAACAAAAATCATGAAATCCAAAATGTATTAATTTTAAAATATTTCTGTAGTTTTAGCATGGTAGTTTGTAGTGTTTATGTGTTAATCTATGGCCTCAGCTGGACTTTTAACGTACACTCTCCATTAATTCCAGGATTTTAGAACTGTAATGTTATCTCTTCAGTTTTCCATTAAATAGTTACAAAAAAGATGCACCTCTAGAACTCCTTCCAATCACAACTAGTTGAAGAATAGGTGATAGATTTTTTCCATTTCCCTATTATGGCTTTTTTTGTTTAAATTTTGTTTCAGTAAGTTCAGGGTAAGTTTGCCAACCATGACTAATGTTGAACCATGATGTCAGGAAGGGGGTGGAGGGTCTTTATGTGACTTGATATTTTTGTCTTGACATGTTTGTGCTAAAAGAAAGTTCACTGTCTAGGATTTTATCACATTCAATTATTGCTATCAGCTTGTGCATTCAAGATTTATTCCTAAAAACTGCCATTAGAATAATTTGTTCTACCTCCTCCTTCTAGACTGACAATAATTTCCCACCCATCTCCCCCCCTCTTATCTCCTTCTCACCTATTGAGTCTCTTTCACTTCCCTAGGGGAGTCTCATCAGAGCTATATAAACCTTTGCTATATTTTTTTTTTGCCTCCTACTGCACTATTAATGGAACTCTTTGATCCCTTTCTAAACTATAGTGGACTTCTCTGAGATAATATGTAATCTTTTGCTGGATTTAGAGGTGTTCTGCAAGTCAATGAAGTTACAACTTTTAAAGTTACAACTCTGTAAAGAGTCACGTCTCTAATAAGCATTTTGTATGATGGTCACTATGCAGTTCCTTTCTACACTATAGTCAGGTTATAGGACATCCCCTCATTCTTCTGGAAGAGCTTTTTATACTACTTTGGGATAGCTGAGGTCACACATTTAGACTTTCACGTACTTTTTTTTTTTTGTGGCTCAAGAGAAACTGTTAGAATACCATAAAGATTCTCTTAGTTTGTGGCTATTTTAAGAAATTCATAATCCAATTCAGGCAGAGATAGACAGGTTGATAATCAATAAATGTATATGATGAAACTTTAACGACAAATTTCAAAGGGAGAGAGATACCATATGAGATATGGTAAACATCCTTCCTTCAGTAATTCTACTATTTTGATTGTATACAAATTAACATGTCTCTGATTCTAGTTCAACATAGCTAATAAAATGCAACATCATTCATGCTCATGCAATTGCATCTCAAGGTGACAAACATCATGAATAACTTTAGAAATTTTAATAGTTTGGTGCTGACACCGCAGCTCTGCAGCTTTCCCAAATCTGGACCAGGGGACTCAAACAGTTGCCAAAACATACCAGAAATCCAACCACTGCTCCAGAGTCAATATCAGCTGTTAAACTGCTAATGGTGGTAAAATGCTCGTACCACATGTGAGCAGCTATCACTATCTGTCTTGTGAAAATCATTTTAAGTTCTCTGTATTATTTTGATAGTTTCAGTCTGGCTATTAGCATTCTCCACTAGAAGCAGAGAAGACTTACCGAGAAAGAGGGAATGAAATTTTGGAAATAGACAAATCCAAATTTCACACTTTCTACTCTTTTGAAGGACACATGGTACATCTTTCACCTTTCTTCCTGATTACATTATAGCAGGTAAGTAAATCACTAAAAATCTAAATAATCACAAAACTTTTTCTGATTTTTCTCACCTTTTATTCTACATTCATTTAAAATTCAACAGTAAACTGCTGCCACAACTGGCTGCACGTGCTCTGCCCATGCCCCCATAAACCTCAGAGTAAAAGGAGGGGAGCAATAACAGAAGGCTCAGTCTCATATAATCTGTTCAAATAATCAACCACCCTTGTTTAGTTACATGGGCTAAACATCTAAACTCAGGATGACCTTGATACTTCTGGGCTTCAGTAAGGAGGAAGAACTATTTGAGCCCCCAGAGAACTCCACAAGACATTGATTTAAGGCTCCATTTTTAGAACTGTTTGGAAATTAATGTAAAGATGCATTTTATCGTCCTTGTGGTAAAACATCACGTTTCTACATTTTGCCAGCATGATATGAGGCGATTAATATACACTAGTAAAAGAGTGTTGCTTTCATGATTATTAGGCTTGTATATCTTTTACAATCATTACAGCTTTTATACCTCCCAAGAAAAACCTTCCAATCTACCTTTCCCCCCTGAATTTGCATGAAATTGGCACTTTTTTCTTAGAAGCCTCCATGAAATTAACACTTCTCCCAAAAGGCTACAAAAAAATTTATAATACTGTTTTTGCTGCAGTATTGTTTACTGCAACAAGTTGTTTTGAGTGACTATTTTTCAATACACTATTGAGAGATATTTCCAGTGTGATGGGAAGTGATAGGCTACAGTAATAGTTGAAATTTGGCTTCAGTTATGTGCCTGATTTGACAGCTTCTTAGAAATCTACCAACAGGTCATTTCTACGTTAACTTTTCTATGATGTATTGGAGAGGGTAAGAACAATTTTGAGACAGGAAAGAGAATAATCAGGAATTTTTTTCAAGATGTATTGAAAATGCAATTGACTTGTATTTCAAACTGTATCTAAATTAATAGAGTGTAAACTTTGATGGAAGACATGGATAAAATTTACCTCTCATATATAAAATAAGCCCTCATCATCATGATTTAAAGGAATATAAATGGGGCAAAACAAGTGACATTACTTTCCAAAAGAAAGAGTTAACTATGTTTAGATTCCTGGAGCGTGCTTTTCTGTAATTTCAAATGTAAACTTAACTTCTAATTTTTATTTTTATAATTACAGAATGGTATCTGATTATAAAAATTGGTGCATACTCCTATCTTCAGTCCAGATGAAAAATGTTTTTTAGTTAAGTGTTTGCATGGTGCATTAGAACAGTGTAACAGAGAAGTCACTGTGGACTGGATAATTTCTGTGAATTCCTTGGCTCATAATGAAATGTTCTTTGAATGACTGGGATAAAAAAAATAAAATATACTTCAATATTTACCTTCCTGAATGATTTTAGTTCTTTTAAAATTTTAAAAGTACTTTTCCCTCCAAATTGTTAGATGAAAATACTGTCAGGTCAAACTTCTTCTGACTGTCATTTTTGTCAAGACAAATCTTATTCTAACTAGCTTTTCTTTAGAGTCTGTCCGGCAATGCTGCTTTTCATCAAAACAGGCTGCTGCTAGGAGAATGCTGAAGCCTTCAAAGCAAGGATTAATGGATCAAAAAAGACAAAGCTGTATAGGTGTGAAAGGCAACTCAGGCCAAGAGAATATAAGTTGCATAATCAGAAGTGTAATTTTTAAATGTGTTTTATGTTCTGTCTTTTAAAATGAAATAGGGCAACAGATACAGGAAATAAATATACATAGACGCATGATAGAGGGAAAAGTAGGAAAAGAGGAAAAAAGTATAAAACTCAAGAGGAAGGAGTTGCATTTAAGGGTAATTGAGGAAAAAGCGCAATGAACAATGGACTAGAGGCAGGGTTAGTACAGAAGGGTAATAGAATTTATTAAACCAATTGACTTAGTTGGAAAAGAACAGATGAGCTTTCAGGCATGCAAGCCCTTTTTCAGATGTGAAACAGCAGGGAACACAATGAAACTTTTCAGGTACTAGATCCCACCCACAGACAATGTCAGAACCCTGACTGGCAGAGGAGGCATAGATTAATGACAGGTGACACCATCTGAATTATTCAAAATATACCCAGAAAGTATTAAGATACCAGCAAGTTTAAGACATGCTACTAAACCTCTCGGGCAAGGACTTGGATTATAAAAAGGTAGATTTTGGAGGCTGTTCTCATTCCATTAAATTCTCACTTTCCTTTTGAACTTTATTTGGGAGTTAGCACCAATTCCAAGGTTCTCCTGCAGTATTGCTAATGCCGTGATGCCTTAGGATTTTAGCTTCTATATTTTTCATATATCTGTAATCCTGTAATTCTTTAGTGTATAACTCTAAGTTCCATATAGAGTGTTAGCTACTGTTCTCCCATTTTGGTCAGACAAAACAATTCCTCTCTAGGCCTGGAAACCAAGGACACCTTACTGTCTCAGGCCCCAAGAAACGTAAACAAAAGTGAGTTGAGGGGGAGCAAACTTGGAGTAAATGGCTTAATTACCTGAAGTAATTGGAGGATTAACTGCCGATATGCAAATGGACCAAACTTAGAAAAGTATGAAAACCTGTGACCCGTTGTTCATTTTTGGGTGTAGCCCTTAGGTGGGCTTCATCTGCCCAAAATGTACCTGAAGGCCCTTCAATAAATATAACCACTTTTTATTCTCTTAATTTTGTCTAGCTTCTGTTTTTAGGTAGTCCCAACAAGGCATCAGCAGCACAACTTGCTTTTAGACCCATAGTTGAGCCCCTAAGCAGGGCAGCACTGTTTTGTTCTCTCATTTTGGTGGGAGAAAGAGAAGTGCTCTAAAGTGGATTGCGGAGAGCAGCTCCAGCTCCCACATCAAGCAAACACGATCAGGTGGCACCTCCCAATTCTGTAAAGAACATCTGAAGAGAGGCATAGTAAGCCCAAGACAGGCAATATAAGGCAGATCTATTCTATGAGGGGTAGAACAGAAGATTGCATAGAGAAGCACAGCACAACATTTAGTGTGCTACAACATTCTCAGTTTCACTTTGGTATTACTGTTTAGCCATTGCCCCTCTTGAGAGTGATGGTATCATCACAGAGTTCAGGTTTCCCACAGATTGTTTCTCACAGATGAACAGATGATCAAGTTTTTTGCCCAATATACAGTAGGGGCAGGTGTGCATGAATGTATTTGAATAGGGGTTGATGGTGAAGGATGCCAACCACCTGGAGCACACCTGCATTGGAAATTTGGGGTTTTCAGCAACTGCCAGGGTCAGGGATTGACATAGTATCTGTTACTGAATTCACTGTCACGAGGACAATATCTACTCCCAAAGACCAGGACTTGTAGTACTGTCGAGCTGATCCTTCTATTTCACTTTAAACTACAACAGTAACAGCAATGTGTTACAATGACAGACCGTTTCCCAACTACTATTATTTATTGGAGCAGCTCCTGGAGGACCAGCAGGTCAAGACCCTCTTGTACTTGGTGCTGTTCATGATATACAGTAAGGCATAGTCCCTGTCCCCAAAGCTCCAAAACTAGTAAGCTGACACACACTAAATATTTAATACACTTTCTGTACCAACATAAATACCTCACTTACATCAAGATGCTACAAGATACAAACCAATGTCTCATACTGTAGTGATCTAAACAGTAGTCTGAATATAAATTAATATTTCTCACAGTCTTTCTTAAGAGGACTGGATATTGAGGGGCTGACAGAAGTGTCTGCCATATGTGTGTCTATTGCTAACACAAAAGGTTATAACAAATGGGAAGCATATTATTGGTGAAGCAAACAAACCTATTGACACACATAGGGGAAAATTCTGTACTTACCCATTCAAAAAATGTGTGCTGACTTCTAGAGATTTTTAGAGAATGGAAGACTTTTCTTCCAGAGAACAGAAATGTGCCTGAAAGAGTCATTCCTAAAGAATTCTGTGGGAGCAAGGATGGTACCTCTGGGACAAAGCTATTTCTGTCATCTAGATAAGTCTGTCTTCTTTCAGAAAAAAAAAATGGGCCAACTTCTCTGAGCCACACGGCTGCAAACCCATTAGCACTGTCACATTTTAGAAATGTTATTATGAGCGCCTCTCACGCTGACGTCATTCACTGTGTACAATAAAATCATCACCTTTTCTCTTGGTCAGGCCCACAGCTCAGTAGGTTCTTTGGTTTCTTTCCTTTCAATTTTTTCCCTCTATAAGTAGCCTGTATCCAAATTCAGCCCTTTCCTGTGTCTTCAATAGTTAGGTGGGTTTTTTCTGACCATATCTCTGAAACGTCTGCCCAGGTCTTTGTTTACTTTTACCCTAAATACCTTGTCCACTACAGCTCTTCCTTACTAGCCTCCCACATATTCATATCACCTTCTTCTCTCCACAGTCTTCTACATCTAAGGAACATCTGCCTTGCCTTTCAGTCTGACCTGATGCATCTTTCCCACACCTTGAATCCATCAATCCCCTGATTATGACATTTAAGCTCCTTCTCCCCATTTCAGAGCTTTGCTCTGCTTATTTATTCAAGTTGGGTGTTACTGAACCTCCTCCCCACCACTCTGGTAGCAATTCCAGGTTTGACAGCTGACTCCCTATTTCTCTGTCAAACTAATAATGGTCTCTTCCTCGCTATCCTCTTTTTAGCCAAATAGCAAGGCCAGTTCCCTATTTTTCTTTTAAATTCCTTGTCAGTACATTCTTCTAATGAAATGTCCGCATGAAAAAGTGCAGTGAAGGCTGGCAAAAATGCTGGGGTAGGAACTGAGATTGAGAGACTACTTTTGCCTAAAGCATTCAGAGCAAAAACTGCAGGTGTTTCCCCTTCTTCCTGCTCACAGAGGATTTGCAGAGCAAGGTCTGTTCTTTACCACTGCCCCATTCGGACCAAGCTCGTTACCTGCAGCTTTACAAAATCTATCAGCCAGGACAAATGCCAGCTCAGTCTCCATCTCCACATTGCCCATCAAATTTGAAGTTGAATGGGTTTTAAGTGAGGGCAGAATTTGGCCTGTTTCCTTAATTAAATATGGTCCTGTCAGAAAGCTCTTACATTAGCTGGGGACAAAAAGAAAAGGAGAAGAAAAATTAAATTATGGAGAAAGGGCTTAAATCAGAAAAAGTCATTAAAAAAGACATCATTAAATATATGGGAATTTAAGCAGCTTTTAACAAAGAATGCAGCTGGAAAGAAAGCCCAACTGTATTTTAAATTCTGACAATTATGTTCCGCTTTATAAATCCTAATCTTTAAAAGACAAAACTACTGTACATTGAGGAAAGCTAAGGAAAATTTTTCATGCAAAGTCAATGAAAATCCTAAAATTCAAGGACAGATAAGAGGTATGGTTCAGTCTTATGTTTATAAAGTGCTATCCATCCACACTTTCACAATATATATTTGCCGAATCCTAAATCATCTAATAGTATGATGAAATGCATGTTGGCTCAAGAGCCAGCATCAGAATGTTACACTAAATTAAGTTCTAATACAGAAGCATAGCTATACTTATCTATGCACAAGTATGCATTTGCACACGTACAGAAAACATGTGACCAAAATCACGAAACAAAAGCCCTGGTTCTGTATGTCTGTATGATGGCAAAACTTCCAACCATGTAAATGCAGAGCGAACCACATAGTGCAAAACCCAAGTCACACATAAATTCATACTACATTCTGCAATATTCCTCATGAGAATAGGTACTGTACCACTAAGTGAATATCACATGAAGATTAGACCAATATGTTTTACCTAAATATTGGCATGACAAATTTGAAATATGGACCTTATATATACCTCATCAGACTTTCTAACCACACACACACTTTTAGAGTGGTCACCATTAAAAATTTTAGAGCTTAATTTTCCCAAATAGCTAGCATTACTCTGCTTTTATGGTATTTTCTACAGTTAGTACATAGAATATCTAAAGAATATCAAGATGAAGTTACTGGCTTGCAATGTTATTTATAAGAGTTTTAATGGAAGTTTCTGTATTCAGTCTGTTGTAAAATTTACAGTATAGTAACTTGTTTTCTCTGTATTAAACAGACTGCTCTAAGAGTTTCCACATGCCACCAGTACTTGTAAAAAGGCTATTACTGTGGGAACTGAATAGCACATCAATGTACTCTATATCCAATAGCAATGTATGCTTTTATAACAAAAAATAGCTGGCTAAGGCCAGCACTTTTTCCTCATTTACTTTGTATTGATATATGACAATCCTGATAAGAAAGAGATAGACCTGCCATATTTATAATGAATCATTTTATAATCAAATACTGTATATTAACCTGGTCTCTGGCCAATCTAGCACCTGGCTGCCAAGTTCATAATTACACTCTTCTACAGAGAAGGGTACGAAATAAATTAATTTCATGCTGGTTTTGGTCTCACTCTAAAATACATTTATTAGCTGGCTGGCCTCGACAACAATTAAATTTTGCTAATTCAGGTCTTGATTTTCCTTATTTAAATTCTTTTTGATGTTTCTTTACTCCATATTCTTGAGTCTGATCCATTTTTTATACTTATTTTACATGTCCTTTCTTTGCTTAGTGATTTTGTACTTTGCAAGCTGTTCCAACTTGTTCTCTACTGAGAACTTAAAAATATATATATTTTTACACCAAATCCAACAAGTCTAAAGCTAAAATCAAGAACATGCTTAATATAAAATTACATTTGGATTGTTGATTTCTATGGCACATACAGCTGTAATGATACTTTACTTATCAATCCCTCATTTTTAATGTCAGACATGTTATGTTAAGCTAGCTTGCTCAAGTAATGGATTTACTGATTAGTTCCTGTTTTGGTCCATAATTGTTCAATGATTTCCTCAATGTTAGCTTAACCAAAAAGCTTATATATAATTCTTTGCAATATGCTTGACAGAAATACAGAAACATTCATGAGAGAATCACAGTTTAAGTTAATCAATAAAGGCTTTATCAAGAGTTTTTATTTATAGCTAATGCAAATGTTAAAAAAATGTTACAGCCATTAATTATTAGCAGTTTTTTTAGAGCACAAAGTAAGAGTTGAATAAATGTACTTTAAGACACTTAAAGCCCAGGCATTCTTTTTAAAATGACTAGCTAAAGAGCCCCTTGGGCTGTCTTTTTACTGCTTTTCAAAGCTCTAATAGCACTTTTTCACCAAAGACACACCCCTTGAATCCTCCGAGAGATACAATAGCATAATTGTTCTTTTAGGTTTTAAGGCCTTGACATATCTGTCACTGAAAGAACAGTGAATAATAATACCAGAACTATTTTATGCAAATTCCACTTAGAGGTTTCAAGATTTTTGTGGGACAGATCTTGCCTCCTTGTTGACAGTTTTATTGTCACATTAGCTTTACATGAGAAAGTGGTAAAGTTTTCCTCTTTGTTAAATAATACCCCATTTTAAAATCTTTTAGATAAAGTTAAAAACAAATACAAAAACAATGAGATGGAAACATCAATTTGGAAAGGTATCAGAGGAGAAAATAGTAGTCAGTTGTAAGAATTTTTCCCACTAGCTTTCATTTTTCAAATTATAAATCACGCTCATTATAATGTGTAATATGTACAAAATGAATATTTACTTGCATATATGTGTATATTTACACACACATATAGGGTTATGAATAAAACATACCAGAATGTGTATTCTTAGGCTAGTCAGTGAGGAATGGCTCATATCTCAAGGTCACAAAGCTACCAAATACTTTCTGTGTATATATATGTTTATGGGCAGCTGATTGTATACAAACTAAATGCATATTGCAACTCCTACATTCAGCTGGCAGAGAGGAGATGAGAGAAATATATGCATACTTCATAGAAGATGCTTTTAGGTCAGTTTTGCAAAATTTCCTGAGATGCAGAGGTGTGATGAAGGTGCCATCCAAGATAAGAGTGACAAGTCTAATCCCAGTCTGCAACTAAGCACCACACAGCCCCTCACTCCCTCCTTCTAGCTGGGATGGGAGAGAGGATCAGAAGAGTAAAAGCAGGAAAACACATGTGCTGAGGTAACAACAGCACTGCTCAGCAGCGACTAAATGTGTTATCATCATTATTCTCACCCCAAATCCAAAACACAGCACTGTACCTGCTACTAGGAAGAAAATTAACTCTTTCCCAAACAAAACCATGACAATATCTAAGACACATTCACAAATACTAATAAATGCAGTATTTCTGAATGTATTGTGGATGGATCCTGCAGCCTGTCTACTCCAGTAACAAACAGGTCTCTACAGAATTTACAAAGAAATCATTCTGCAAAAAAGTTTTCTTTTTCTGCTACACTGAAAACAATTCTGCATTTTTCCTGACTCTCCTGCTCACTAAGAAATAACTTTAATCTGAACCAGAAGAGTCTTTTGATTTACATGTAAAAGTATCCTCAGAATTCCTCAGACTATGGCTCTAGAACCAGTCTGGTCTAGACCCAATTCTTGCGTTTCTCTTCTTAAATTGCACTACAAGAACAGCAAAAATTACTATAGAAACACAGGTTTAAAGAAGAGATGTCACACCCCTCTTTTTTGTGAATGCCTGTAGAATAGAAGAAAGGGAGCCCATTTTCCTTTCTTACAGTGTGATCTCAAGCATATTTGCTTATATAGTCAGAATTTTAGCCAGCTCAACGAATGGCGCTCCCTGTTAGCCCAGCTTCTTTGGAAAGCAACCCCAGAATGAAACCAAAAGGAATGGGAGAATATACCAATACAATCCCAGTATTTAACCCTCAGATTCACTAAAATGGGATGACAGAAGCACAGATAATCTTTCCTGGGACTGTGAGAGGAGAAAAAGGAATTGTGTGATACAGTTCCATAACCTATTCATGAGCAGGGATGTGTCCAAGGATACAGAACTCCTCTGCATATAAACAGTAGGAAGAGAGGACTCAGAATCCAAGAGACTTATGCTGTACAACTGTTTTTGTAATGGATTTTTCACTCTTCAAATGTACTCTTGTACAAATATTATGCCTCTAATTTGACTGTTTTCAAAGCTTTGTCTTAACTTATAGACACTCATTTGATTGCTCAGGCTTGAGGAACTACCCAGTCCTGGTGGAAAGATAGGTCTGCTCAAGGGCATGCTATGAATCTGTATGGTTATGAAAATAATCCTGGGATATTTAATATTCATGAGGAGCAAACATGACCTCCAATTTTAAGCTCTTACCTCTGAAAACACTATTACAGAGTAAACTGCATAGAACTGTAGTATAATAAAAAGTTATTTTGCATAAAGTTGGGTGAAAACTTCTACATGCAATGTAAAATGGTTTCATACTATTTTTATACTGAATCCAGCTGTATACATTCTTACTTCAAGCACCAGGTTCAAGCATACTTAGTTTTCCTTTGAGTTAAACTCATTAGACACAAATCAAATTCAAATTTACCAACTTACTGCTCATTTGCAAAAAATATGGACATTCACAGGACTCTTCACTCTCAGTACTGAGTTAATAAATACCTCTGATGTGCAAAAATCTGCATTTTCATTTCTAAAACAAAGAATTGCTATTGACCAGACTGAGTATCACTTAGTCCTGGTGGTGAATAGCACCTTTACCAAGCACCTGTAGTATAACCAAGAGAATTACATGTAAGACTCACTGATCAGCACTGTGTGAGGAATTCAAGAGTTCTCAGTGGATCCACAACGTACAATGATAATGAAACAGTTTCCACTAAGTCACAGAATTACAACCAGAAAAAGACAAAGTTGGCAATGTCTAAGCGTAGACAAATGCAAATATGGCTGAAAATTTCTTTTTCTGCCCTCACTAAGTTGTTCTTTAATCAGTTCATACAATTCAGATGACAAGTACATAACCAAATTCCACACTGGCACAATCTGGCCTAGCCTGGACTGCTGGATACTACATGGCAGAGAGCCTTTTTGTAGGAACTGTGAGGAAAGAAAAGCCCTTAGAGAAGAAATCTGGCCAAACTAATTTAGGAAGTGGTATTCCAAGGTGTAGAACCACCGCAACACAAGGTATTTGTTGATGTGTATCAAACTATGGACATTTTCTACTTACATTGGTTATGTAATCACAAATTATAGGTCATGGTCAACTTCCTTGAGCTGGTATTTCTTTCCAAGGTCACTGGGTGAGAAGTGGTTGGATGCCAAAACATTGGAGAAGTATGCAGTATGCAGTAAAGCAGAACATCTTTTGCATAGTGAGAAGCAGAAGAAAGGAGAGGAACATGTATTTTCTGGGTGCAGTGGCACCAGAGGGCAGGATAGAAGGTGCCAGGTTGGTGATCTCTGTCTGATGCTAGAAACAAGTGAGGGATTTAAATGAAGTGGGAAAAAACCTGGGGATAGGACCCAATTTCATGTCTTATAATGCCATCCTTCCCACCCTGCCTTTGACCATATGGACACTTCACCCACTGAAGCCACAGCCTATTGATGTGGCAAAGATGAAAATGGTTTCTGAATGTCTTCCATGTGAGCCATGGCAATCCTGAAATGAGGAATATCCCCATCACAAGGGAACAGATGGAACAAAGCCCTCAGTGGGATCTTACCATAAGACAAAGCACTGACTGCATATTTTATTACTTCTTTCAAAACAGAAAGTTCCCCAAAAATGGTGGGTATGGGAGGCAGAGCAAGAGCCCACTGATCCCTCAGATCACGGAGCCTGGAGCTGAGGGACCCATCCCACTGCCTTGGGATGCCACGGGGGCACAGCTAAGGCAGCCAAGGGGGCACAGAGGGTAGCACCAGCACCCAGTATTTGGCATCTCTCCAGGGACAGACTAAATCTGGGTTGGAATGTGGCCCACAACTGGCTTGGTGGGAACCATGACTGGGACAGGACATGGCTGTGGGGAGCTGGGTAAGGGGCTGCTGGCCCCAGGGGGCTTAAATGGTGTCCTGGGCCAAGGGAAGAGTGGGGTAGTCCTGGGGGGAAGAACCCTTCAGACCCTGATGTGAGAAAAATGTTTTGTTTGACCTACTTGGAAGTTTCAAGTGGAAACAACCATTGCTGAGCAAAGTGCGTGGTCTGGATCTTAGACCCCAACAGGGATGCAGACAAGAATGCAGTGGGTGACTTTTGTTACTAGTGTTACAATTGCATGATCCATAAAGGAGTTCTATTAAACTGCTACAAATTCTGCATTCAGTCAAGCAGTAATATCAAAACCCATACTTCAGGGTTTTGGTTGGTCAGGAAAGATTTATTTCTTCTAAATGTGCAAGTGCTCAGCAGCAGAAGAGAACTGCCTTGTTCTGAATCAACACAGGCTGGCTATGACAGGAGACAAGCACAGTAGGTAATATATATCTAAGGTGAATTTTCATTTACAGATGCCTGATTGATATAGCTTTCTTGAATAACTCAAACTGGCAAGAATACCCGGAATTTTTGTCCTTTTCTTGCAGTTTGAGTAGGTGCAATTTCCTCCATTTTTTCTCCCTTTCCAGGGACTTAGGTAGTGGTGCACAGTGGCCTTTCAATTTCTGTGCTTGTTGACCACAGTAGGTCCTGTGGGCTGAGGTGTTTGATTTTAAAGTGAATTTCTGTGGTAATCAGGATCATTCCAAATAATAATGACCGAACACTGTATGACACTCCATCGAAAACAGATCTTATTCTGAACCCTTTAGCTCTTTGAGCTGAATTTGAACAGAAATCTAATACCTAATGTATTAATAGCTAACTTATATCTAATTAACTCAAAAATTAACTGAAATTCTAATTAATTACAATTTCATAGCTGATCTAATATCAATTCTTGTCAGGCATCATAAGTATATTATGTGTAAATATTATAAATAATTTCATCTTGTTCATATGTTGCCTGAACTAAAAATGGTATCCCAGAGATACAGAGAGTTCAGGAATTTGTTCATGGTGAGGCTGTACTGCAACTTAAAAATTCCAAATATAAATGAGAATATTTGTCTTTAATATAACTTGAGAAATTAAAGGAAGATTTCCTTTTTTTATAAGTCAGCATGACGCATGGAAAAATAATATTTTTAAATACAAGCAAAGTTGTTTAGTTTTTTCTGCTTTGTTTGTTAGTCTAGTCATCTCTTCATTTTGTGGATTCTATCTTTAATTCCCTGTATATTCTCAAGCCTCAGCTCTAAAGTGAGATAAATCCTTCTTTATGTCTCCACGTATGCAGATGAAACTTCTCTGCCTGCACAAGTTTATTGTCCTGTTGGTTTAGGATGTACAGTTAGATGTCTACATCCAAAACACACCTTTCTATAAGGTCTATGTTTTTATTCAGCCCACTGAATAAACCTCATTATCTTAAGAAATTTCTGTGGATGAAGGTTATGCTTTTCTGAGCCATATTAACCTCTTTGTCTAAACATCAGTAGCTTAATTGGCTTAGGCAGAGCTATACTGTTTTGAGCAAAAGGGTGTGATTAATGTGAACTAAATACAACTGGATCAGCTCAGCATCATTCTGCACTATCATGGGAACTGCGAGAGTGTTTGGGAAAACCCAGCAATGGTAAGCAAATTCCTTGCAAAATCTACCAGAGAAGGTAAGCAGATCAAAGGTATCTTAGCTCTGCATAGGACTTTCTGTCAAAGGAGGTGTATTGTGAGCCAAGAGCATTTTCACCAGTCAGGGGGCCAAGCTATATGAAGGGTTACGTTTCACATTTAGCATGAAATAAATAAATAAATAAATAAATAAATAAATAAATAAATAAAAACAAGATCCAAGAGCTGCAGGAGCAGTCCTTTCACTGCCAGGTACTTTTGAACTACTGCTATGAAACTGAGGAAGGAGGGATGACAGAGGATCATGGAACTGAGAAGAGCGAAGAAGGGGAGAAGTCCTGCCCTGCAGAAGTGTTTCCTTGAATACGTCAACTGCCTCAAAGGGCAGAAGTCGCTCTCTCTGTTGATAAAAAGGCAGAAAAGGCTCTGCTCTGGTAGAACCTGATACATTGTTCAATTGGTGAGAGAGCAATAGCTATTGAGGCAAATGAAGAACCAAGGAAGAGGAAAGTTGAACAATTTCTAATAGACAGGAAACAGCACAAAGATACTACAGAAGAATTGAACTTAGGGCAATAAATAGAAAATAAAAACAGCAACAAAAGACTCCATGGAAGGATGAGGGGAATGGGGAAAAGAACAGCAAACACAGAATGTGAGCTGTAAGCACAATTGTGCAGATCAGATTCACAGCTGTAACCACATGAGAAAGCAGGGTCTCCTCAGTGTGCCTGAAGGTGAGCTCCCTCCCACAAGACTTCCAAGCATGGCTCTCTCAGCCCCCTCCTTTTCAATAATTAGAGAGAAAATGTCATAAACATTAATCTCCACTCCACATGAGAGGCACATAGGAAGTTAAGCGTCACCCAAAAACTTCACCCTGCTCTACAACCTTCCCTTGAAGTGGCATTCCTGGAAGGCACTAAAGAATTTCACACATCACCTTAACGCAATGAAGTTCCATTCTTTAACTGTTAGTACTACGATTCCCATAGCAATCCTGTCATCTTTTCCATATTTTAGCTGGTTATAATGGCAAAACTCATCTTTATCATGGTTATAGGAAATAGAAAACAATTGAGTTCCTGCATTTACAGCACTGGATTTTTGCAGCCACCCAACAGCATCCCTTCATGGCTGAGCTGCAAGATCTCAGATGTCTTATGCATCCCCCCATTACAAGTCCATCTCTGTCCAATGTAAAATCTAAGCCTATCTCTCACACATTTCACTGCAGATATAAAATACCTAGTGCTTAATGTGGAGAGAAAGAGATGTTTTCTCCAATTCTTCCCAGCCACTGTGGACTATATCCACAGCCTGTCCACTGGGCCCAGAAAGACAGAACTCTCTTCTACACAGGCTCCTCTGTCTATGTGCTTAAAGTGAAATTTGCAAGCATATCTAGACTCCTGTCTCTCATTTTGATCACTGCAACATCCTTTTCTCAAATCTTGACAAAAACAGCCAGGCCATGCTCAAATCCATTCACAATTGTGCTGAAAAGATCATTTTCTCAGGCTTTTCCTTTGACCACATAATTCTACTTTCTGCATCCTCTTGTATGGCTCCATGTTGTTTTTACATTAAACATTAACATCTCCATCCTTGCACGGACCAGCAGAGTCAATGCTCAGTCTATTTGTCATTTCTCAGTCATCAGCTCTCACCTGTGACTGATTCATGATGTCAGCTTCCTTTTCAAACTTATCAGGTATCCTAGCATGAACGATTAGTATTGGTATGCTATTAGTATTCTCAGAGAGTTTTTGGTTTGGTTTGTTTTGATTGGTTAGTTTGGGGGTTTTTGATTTATTTTGGTTTTGTTAGATATTTACAAAAGCCAGTTACTCAGCTGCTGTACTAGTTCTGATTTTCCCCTGCTCCACGATCCTCTTAGGACAGGATAGACTTTTTCGTCAGGGAATAGGTTATATCTTCCAGATTATCCTGAGATACCTGTACTCATTCCAGCAACTGATTTTGACAGGGATTTACTTACGACACCATCCCTGATTTTGACAGGGATTTACTTACAACAACTAGGAGTAGATCTTTTCAAGTCAAATATCAGTCAAGAGTTAGTAGAAAAATGATTCACTGATCTAGCCTTTTTCTCTGACTCCCAAACCATGAAGGCTCTTCTAGAAGGGAGAGTTGAGCATAAGATGCAAGAAGTCCCTCAGCTTTCCCTTATTAGCAGAGTCTGAGCTTCATTTGAGCTTGGCAAGACTGCTGGTCAGTTTGGTGCTTATATTTCTCAAGGACTTAGTATAAAGGGAGAAGGGAAGAATTTTGTCTTTGATGCCTTTTGTCTGTTTCTTCCAACAAATACTACAGGTGTTCCATTCCAACTCCTGATGTTATTCTCCTTTTTCATCCTTTAGCTTCTGCCATTTTTGGAAGACTTCCAGACAGTAACTTTTTTCCTAAATTCTATGTGACTATCCTCCTGTCTTGGGGTGACTTTATGCTGTTGTATCCCCTATCACCGCTCTATGCCCAGATACGATTCCTGAGCCTTTCTAAGCCTTTAAAACTGGATGCAAGAGAGATTAGCTGCTGCTGAGGAGCAGAGGAAGCACTCTTCTGGCTTTTCAGCCAGTTTTTCAGCTCTGTTTCTTCAGAGAGAGACGGAGAGGTTTTTTTCCTTCCCTCTGGGACTTCGGCTTTTCCCTTCTTCTCTTCTGGACTTGTTCAGAACATCAGAACACACTGGGAAAGTTTCCACCTTGGGCCCGGAGGGGGGCCCATGCCAACCCAGCTCTGAGGAGGAGGAGAGAGACCACACCCACAGGACTCTAAAATCTTTCAGGTTTCCTCTCATAGCGAGAGGTTTTGTTATTTAGCATTATTATTATTCCTTTCCTGAGTGTTTGTTAAATAAATAGTTTTTATTTTCTCCTTCACTTTCCTCTGAGAAAAATCTTTTTTTTCCTAAACCTGGCTGGGGGACGAGTGGCTTTAACCTGCCTTCCTTGGAGGAGACGTTCCTTTTGGACGTTTCCCTGAATTTGGCCTAAACCGGCACATCTATATGCACTTCTGGTTATAATCAGAGCTCAACCTAACTTTCCACTACTTTTCTTTGGACCCATCCTAACATATTGATAATACTGTGTAGTGCTGTTTCCTTACCTTTCTTATTAGATAGTCTCTCCCAGTAGACTTTCAGCTGGTTTTGTTCAATGCCTGGACTGTGCCAGGAGTTATAATTCCAGTCTCCATTTCAAGAGTGAGATGTAATGCAAAGTAAAGCTTTCTCTGGGTAATTCAGGATTTTTATCAGCTAAAACAATTACAAAGCATAGCTGTCTAATATGACATGAAATCCAAATAAAATTAATTTGGTGGAAATTATCTAGTAATATGACTCAGTTGTCCTAAAGTGTGTCAGTATTCAAAAATGAAAGCTCCCTCTAATTTGAGTTCTGGGAAAACTGCTAACATTTAAACTTCCACAGTGTCTAGTGTTCTGTGCCTATTAATCTCCTCATGTTGGTCTCTTCATTGCTTGAGGGCCAAAATTCAACTTTCAGAAAAATGTAAGAAAATAACCACACAGATGTATAGAAATGTACATAAAAGCATCCTTGACACAAAAAATGTAAATCACAACACTTACAACTTATTCCATTTTCTTTCTCCTGCCCTTCTTTTTCTAAGGCATAAAAAGAATAATAATAAAAGTAAAACAAACAAACAAACAAAACAAAAAAAAAAACCAAAAAAAGGAAGTCTGGCATAGTTGTCATTCATGTTGATGTCAACAGCCCTGCATAGACAGGTTACCGGAAAATACCACCCCAGGGATCCTATTCATGGTGCACAGCAGGGCCCTGTCTGTAATTACTGTGGCCTAGTTATTTCTCAGGGAAAGAAGTCCACCACTAGATCCTTTTTTTTCTTAATAGGTGAAGTTGAACCTAAAGCACTGTAATTTTAATCAAATCTTTCCCATCTGCGTGTAGTGTCTCTAAGAAGTTGAAGATTTAAGTGCATGTTGTAGGGTTTGCTGAATAGTCCCAGAGGGGGGAGAAAGGGCAGAGAGATTGTAATTATGTTACACTTAAAGGTATTTCTGTTGCCAAGAAAGGGATGGCGGGAGGGGAGGGGAGGGGGGAGCTG
>VXAZ01000995.1:360900-426031 GCA_013399875.1 Gymnorhina tibicen | reverse complement strand
GAAATGAACAGAAGTCATGGAAGTGCCAGGTAATACAAAAATCTTGTCCAGAGAAGGGCTCATTCAGCTGTTATAGTTTTAAAACAACAACACACTTAAAATCAAGCTGCTATGTGCTTGCATTCTTAAAACAAGAGCTATCAAAATAACATGTTGTTTCTTCAAGTTGCGGCTTTCTGTTTTGATCTGTTGCCACTCTGGTTTCTAGACCATACCAGCATAACAAGGGTGATGCTTAGTGTTCAACTGTTGCTTACACATGAATTGTTTCTTCCCACTAGTTAAGTTATGCCTATTTTTGGGCAGCCAGCCTGCAGGTCTAGAGCCAGTCAAATGCTATCTCCAATTCCTAAGGCACATCCTGCGAGCAAGAGGGTAGATGCATTCATGTAAATGAATGTTAATAATAATGCAGGTAACTGGCTATCTCAAAAGTGCAGTCTAGATAACAGAAACTGCAGCTGTGGCACCTGCCTTAACAAACTCACTACCAAGGAAAGTGCGATAAGATTCTTTATTTACTGAAAGTTAATTAACCCCCAAATTATTGACTGGTTTACTCCAATACTACAGATTCACTCATGTGGGTTTATGTCCTATCTCTCTGAGAGGGTGCAACGTGAAATACCGGTACCAGTTTATGTCCACAGCTTTTGAGTTTCCTTACGTACCTGCCTGGGTATGTTTTAATTAATGTTAGACCAAAATAAATTGTTGGACAGAAATAGCAACGTGAACAAGCTATACATCCTGAAGCAATTGTTTCTTCCAATCTACAGTTTTCCAGGATATTCAGGAAGGTCTCCTAGATTCTACTTTGTTCATGTGTCAGTGAATTGATAGAAGGTGTCAAAGTTCAAAAGCATAGACCAAATATGTGGTCAATACTTCTCAACTCCAGAAAGGATGGGAGGAATAAAAAAAATAATTTATTTTTAAAAAATAAATCATAAAACTATGAAGTGTAGGAACATTAGAGACCTTTCCAACAAAAAGCCAGTCTTCCTTTTACTGAAGTCATATTAATTGGGCCTCATTATATTCTCAAAATAAAATCAAGTAACATTTACAACTTAGCTTTTAGAAAAAAAAATAAGGAAAAAAGGAACATGAAGAAATAGCTTTTATTTTTCAGCAAAAATTTCAGATAATTTAAACAGTTTTCTGTTCTGACTCACAATTACTTCATGATACATTTCACTTCACGCTAACCTCGCTGTTCTTTGTATAGGCATACTCTTAATTGTTAATTTAAGCAAATATTTTTTAATTCAAGCACATTTAATAACACAGCAAAGTTACGTAACATATATGTTATTTGTATATAAAAAGCAGACAATCATATTATTTTCAAAATTTATTCTTCTTGATAAATTCTTCTAAAACAGTTACTCATTGTCCAAGACAACTTGAGATAAATACATGATAATACAATATTAAGATTGTCAATATCGGAGTGAAAGAATTAAGGCAATGGTTGAAAGTAGTGGACATTCAATGTCAATATTTTCTCATTTTATGTTATCCATAAATAGTAAATATAATAAGCAATATGTCCAATAAGAACAGTTAACAGAAAATTTTCACAGAAAGAAAAACTGCTAGAAATACATTGGAAGGCTTTTTGTTTAAATTCAGGTTTGGTTTTGGATTAGTTTATTTGGTTGCTCTTAATATCAAAATGTCTGTTGGCCTAGATTACTACAATTTAAGAGCCAGAAGAAAGAAAGAATAATTCATTTGCTGCTGGCACAGGTAACCAAACACGGATTCTCTAGATTTGTCTTGTTGATGGTAAGTTGTTCCATTTCTAGAAATATAGGGATGATAAGGACTGAAATGTTTAGTTTAATACTGTGTAAGCAAAAAGTAGCCTTTTCTTTTGGTAGCTAGTTAAAGATTGGTTTTATTTTCCAAAAGAACCTCATAATTATATTAAGACTCCCATCCTGCTGAATCAATTTACAATTAATACAGTAGCAACTTGCTGCTTAGTTTAATGTTGTGTATCTCACTTTTCTGAACAAATATGAGTGAACATATGTGTCTGAGGGAACAAGTCTTCCAGACTGCATTTTAATGCAGTGGATTGCTTTATGGAAACTTGCAGACAACCTGGAAGAAAGGTATAGGATGAAAGAAAATCTGCATCAAATATAATATTCACTATTGCCTAAGTTGTATTTCCTGCCCTGGGAGTACCAGGAATCATATCTCCCACCCTCTGAGTTTCTGTCAGCAATCAACACCATTTACAACCCATGCTGCATAAAGGAAAATTGCATTACAATGACAGTTGATCTCTGTTATGACATGTATCTTCATGGCTACAGAAGGAAAAGATAGCTCATGACTGAAATAGCCATGAATGATATATCTGTCTTTCCTGGTAAGAAGTGTCATAATAGATATTGGCCCTCATTTGCTACCTATTTACAAAATCATTGTTCTTTAGGTAAGAAAGTTATTTATAAAGGCTAAGAAAGTTAAAGCTCAGAAACATGGCTAGAAAAGGAATTCATCAATCCTGTACAACTCAAGGAAGTCTGAACTTTTATTACATGACATACCTAAACCCAGCCTACATATAAACATTAACATCTGACAGCATATAGTTACGTTCATATGTAGAAGTAAGTGCACATGCTATGTGTAATGTACACCAAAAGGATACACCAAAATGTTGTCCTTGAAGAAATTTAATTATACTTAGCCTGTTAATCGGTGAGGCAAGAATATGTTGTCTGCAAAGACTGCACATGAGCTCCAATTAAGCCTCTATAACCTTGTGATCTGTCACATATACTACAGAATAACTGTCTTCAAAAGGGCTGGAAAGGATTGTCTTCTGACTGCTTTCTTATGGAATAAGAGAAATCCCTCCCACATACTGGTCAGTCTCTCTCTGCACCTTTTCAAAGCACTGGTCAACCGCAGTTACATTTCAAAAAGTAAAACTTTCAAAGATTATTAAATTCCTGGATGTTTTGTGAAATTCAGTGGCTGAAGAAGGAAAGTCTCTCATGACTTTCTGTCTAGGGGGAACTTGGCTATTACTTGTGCATGGTTGTTTGCCACAGAGGTGATCTGAAGTCTTCAGGAGTGTTACAAGAGGGAACCTGGGGCTTCACTAGGACCTGGTAACACCCAGTGAGTGCCTTAGGAAATCTGGCCTTTCATGTTCTACTGCTCACAGACACTTCAACTTTTAAAAAATGAAAACATCTTCTCTGTCACTCCAGTTGTTCAGTCAGGGCTTCTCTAAAACCTGCCTTTGTCTTGGGCAAGTTTCTTTTTAAGAACTTCAATTCATGGGTTGTATGGTCAGAAGGGAATTTCTAAAAACCTTGGGCTCCTAGTTTGACCTGCATAACACAAGCCACAAAATTTTATCTCCTATCCTAGTTCCTGCAGGATTATTCTCCTTTCCCATGTAAGTGAACTATATAGAATTTCATAAATCTACGGAGCAAAAAGGTTTAGAGATGAAAGATTATTCCTTTCTCCTGGCTAAGGCCCTTTCCAGAGAAGTGCTCAGGAGTTGGAAAAGTCATATGCATTCGGTAATAGTATGTGTCAAATTAAACATGTATTTATGTTTTTCAGTGGATCTGAACTAAGCTTATGGATTCCTATGGGATTAGGCAACTGAATTCATTTCTGATCTATAAAGCTTCAGCCTTCTAAAATACAATGTCTTTAGTCATCAGTCTGAAAAAGTCAACTCATGACACGGTTGTAAAAATGCCAAGTTTTTCAAACTCTGCAGCAAGTTATTGATAGACCAGGTAACTGCTACGTAAGATTATGAAACACTGTCTAAAGAGACAGATAAGACCATAATTCTCAAAATACTCTTCTTATATGTGCTAGGTTTGATTTTTATTAAGAATAATGGCATCTTATGCTATTTTATTTCACTTGTACCCTGAGATATTGTTTTCATCATAAGATATAAATCACATTAAGCTGAAATACATACTTTTCAAGCTGTAAACCTATAGAATCTACTACAAGGTAAATTAAAAACAAATTCATATATTTAGATTTTATTACCTAGTAAGTCCTCTGATTTGTTAAAGTAAAAGCATTGCTCTCTGATAAAATATCCATAAATCTTAAGTGTGATATTCTCTATTTTACCTTAAATATATATAAGATTTATAATTTAATATTATATATACAGTGAAAGTATTTAAACTTTACCTTGTAGTTTAATATATCATAAGTAGCCCCTTTTGAGTGCACTTACATGTTTGATTTTTCCTAGAGAAAAGAGATATTAAAGAGAACATGACATAAAAGTAACTTTTAACAATTTATGGATGCTTTGTTTTGCATAAGAAAAAAAATTATGAAGTGCTAACCACATATAAAGTGAAAATAATAACTCTTTCTTAATTTCTCCCCTACAAAACCCAACACAAGTCACTGAATTTTCACTGAGAAATTTTGAGTTTTGCTTCTAACCTCAGCAGGAACTTAAGGAAAACATGCTCCACTGAACCCTCAGAGATACTTTTTTTCCTAATCTCTTGGAATTTTTTTGGAATATTGATTGCACCTTGTCTTGTCCATGCATTTTGATATATAAATTTGCATTAACGTATATATACAGATATACAGAGCCACTGTATATGGAGATAATTAAATGTTTGGGTTAGGAGGCACGCAGAATACACCTGTGATATTACATTATGTCAGTATGATTCCTAGGCTGTGATGTGTATTATGGGTTAATTAAGGCATGGGTTATAATGTATATGAAAATATATGTCTTCTTTACTTCCAATGAAATAAAAATTTCAAATCAAAAACATCTGTCTTTTTTCGTTTATATGTCAAAATGTAATTGGCTATGGTTGGGTTTTGTTGCCTTTATTACTTTTAATAGCTGTACAGCCACTGATTGCCAAAGCTGATGGTTAATTTAATTTCTGTCAATACAATATTGGGGCTGTCTGCATATTCAGGCCATGATTAACTGCAGCAGAGTCCATAACAGTAGTGTTATTATTACTGCATTTAACTACCTCTCGGGAGAAGACAAATTAAATTATGTTGAAAATGCTGTTGATTATCATTATGGACTTATTTGTAGAGCACAATTACTGATCTGTTGTAAAATAAATCAAATTTTTTATCATCGTGGTATAAATTAAATGTAATGTAGGCGAATGGAGAGTGGTTACTGAAAGAGTTCAGGCAGCTTTGTATAAGTCAACCAAGCACTGAATTAAAATAATAATCACAGATGAACATGATATTATATTTTAATAACAAGCTACTTCATGACCAAGTGTTCATAGATTATGGGACTTCAACAATAAAAAAGCAAACTTAAAATGCTTTATGTGCTGTTGACTTAAACAAAAGACTGAGGCCTTCACATATAAATTATTTTCTACTGTTTCCTCTACATAAACTGGAAACTCACTTCAAGTAACCAATTTAAGGCACCACTTTAAAAATATAATTACACTAATAGCTTACATATGATAATACTTTAGCTCTCCTCCTCCCTCTATGATATACTAATCTCTGCCATACTGTATTAGTACCTTATGAAATGTGGGCCTTTACTGATAACTCCAGTGAAAACAAAATATGTGCAACATACTAGCAGATATTTAATTATACTGAATGCTCGCTATTAAATGCCCCTTAACCCTACATCTTCAAAAGGGCTAAGCAGTTACTCACTGATTCAAGAAGATAAATGAGAGCAGGTATAAATGGTTCTTGTCCTGCCCTCTCCATAGATAAGTGATCCAGCTTCAGTCAAATTTCTTCAGACCATCAACCATGTCAGGAATCCAAGAGGTAATGCAAGGGAGGCATAAGTAGAAGCTGCCCCCACTTTCTTTCCACTCCCATTAGCAGAGTTCAGACTGAATCTCTCTTGTGGGAGTAGTTCCCCAGCTGGCATGTACATTGTATCTCTATCAGATTCGCCAAAATTCTTACGATTTGTATCAACAAGGGATCTGTTTAATGGGGATTTGTACCACTTATGAGTGTCCTTAGAAGTTGTACTTGCCCATCAAAACCATTCCTCAACAATCTCTGATGCAAAATAGTTCTTACTAACTACAATGTATTCCAGAATTCTTTATACGGAAAAAATCCCATTGGCATTCATGGACATTTTGCTTACAAAGACACCACATAAAAAGCCTCAGAATAAGCTGTTTCAGTAGATGTCCATCAACTCACAGAATTCAGGAATTCTATTTTTAATTTTGTCAGTCATTTTTACTTTGGTCTACAATTCTCCAGTAACTGTCTCAGAATAACCCCTTCTCTATCCTTACTACATTTTCAGCAAGAGTCAGTCATTCCCATGAATGAACTAAATCTGCACAAGGGGCACTCGAGCCCCATAGTTCCTGGCATGCCAACTCTGAGTTTTTGTTCCTGGCACACCGAGCTCCTAACTGCTTTAGGCATGCCTGGAGCTCCATTGCACTCCTTGTATGTTAATCACATCCATTATACTCCATGCCTTGCAAAAATTTATATAGAGATCCAGAGTATACAAGGAAATTACATCTGTAAAGAACCCTTTGGCCTAGCAAAAATATGATGGGCAGTGAGCCACGAGTTCTAGTTGCAGCTCTTCATCTGACGTTAATAATTCTGTGCACTACATAACCCTTATTATGCAGCAAGGCCTCATTAAGGAAGAGACAAGTATCATTTGCCATATTTTGCAGATGGATTAACTCAGGAGTTGTCATTTGTTGTGCAGCAGGACTCAAACCCCAGATTTTTAAGAGAGCAGGTCCATGTTGTACACACATAGCCAAGATGCATTGCAACTCTATGTGTTTGTCAGGGCTCTCCAGTCACCAAGCCACAATTCCTTATGTAGCCAGAAGATGAACCAAGAAATTTTTACACTGGTGATAAATGTATGAACACTAGCATGATTTTACATGACAGCAGTTTTCTTTCTTTTTTTTTTTCTCTTCTTTAAGACATGAAAAATATCATAAAAATTTCTGTCTTTCAGTAAAACAGCAGCTGAAATCATTTGTAGAAGTGTCTTAATTAAAAGATCACAGGATTCAAAGAGAGAAACCCTTGTACAAAACAGAAAAGAGGAGAATGAGGCACAAAGAATTAAAGTTTTTATCTTGGTTGAAATCTAGAGAAGTTGAGATCTATTCCTCATTCTGCCATAAACTTTCTTTAATCATGTTGTGCTCCTGCCTCCCAGCTTAAGCCATAACCACCAGCGGGTGTTGTGATAGCTGCATCCATCTTACTCTGGACATGGTAGCCAAGGTCTGTCTGGAACGGTGACCCAGACGTCGTGCTGGTATGCAAATATGACCATAAGTCACTCATCTTTCTCTATAAATAGCGGCCAGCCCAGGGCCCATGGAGCTCTCCTGTACGGCAGCGGGCTGCACGCCAGGATCTCTCCTTGAGCAGGGACACCTCTCAAGATCGCTCCTCCAGGTCAAGAGATCCCTTCCCAAAACAGATCCTCACTAAGTGATTAATAGCATAATAAACTTTGACTTTTTGTGTAAGTGGTCTAAAGGATTGACTGTGCACATATAATCCGCTAGCCATGGACAGCTGACCAAATCTGAGACTAGAAGGGGATCCAGATGCACCTAGACTCCTCTCTGAGGAAAGCGAGAGGACCTATTCTGAACCTCATGACTCAACAGGAGACAAAACTCTCTCCCTGACAGTTCTGTCTGACCCTATCCTCTATGCAGTAAAATGTCAAGTGTACCTTGCCAACAAACCTTGTTAAACCCCTGTCTCATTTACTATCAAAGTTTGTTAAATTGATTGTTTATATTACATTGCTATTTCTTTCTTAGGAGTGAAGCACGTCAGTACATCAGCGAGGTAACACTATCATAATTCAAACTCATCTTGCTATTATTTATGTTAAAAATATATCATTACATTCCCACTTTCTTTTCGCTTGTTATACTGGCCTGCAAAGCTCGCTTTTAGGATTATTTAAAATGTGAATGTGTCACACAGCCTATTCATTTGAACCATGCATTTCAGCATCAAAGCCATCCACTGAATTGAATGAAACCAAAAGGTTTTTTTAAAAGTCTTTAGCCATTTATCACCTCTACAGAACATGAAATTCTTCTTGGCACTTTAGACTACCATAAGAAGGAATAGGCCCTGCCACATGGAATTTATAATACAATTTCAAGTGTGAGACAAAATAAGGGTTAGCAAAACCAGAAGGGCAAGATTTAGCTGTACTTTGAGAAAGAAAAGATGCACCACAGAAGGAAATAGAAAATGTGCAGATATAATCTGTTCTTAAAATATTCTGAGAATCCGTTATGAAAAAGGGTGATAGACTCTGAATGAAAGAAAGTTGCTAGTGAGCTTTCCATACTATGTGGGGAACATTTTTGTTCAGTTTATGCTACCAGCCAAATTATATTCAGTTTTCAACGCAGGACCCACTACTTAGCGTTTCTGCTTTAAAAATAAGGACTTGTAGAAAACTGGTTCTGGAAAGCCTTAACAGATCATGTGGGTAGAAACAGCATACGTAGTCCTAGGTTTCCTATGTGCACATTTATGCAGAAGAGGAAAATCACTCAGAAACAGTGTTTAGTTTTTAACCATTGTTTCTATTCACACACTACTTCCCTCACCCTAAAATGGTGTTCTATATTACAAACAAGGTTAACTAAGTCACACCAAAGTCAACGGGTTTAAGAGGAATGTAGTAAAGGTTTCAGCGTGTGTAGATATGTTCCCACCAGCTCCCACCGTGAAAACTTCCTAAAGTTCACTTCCAATACAGCAAATTAACACAAATTTGACCCAAATTTACTCATGTGACATTGACAGAAAAATGTGTGAAATCATACATGCAAAAGAAAATTAACTCATTACAGCCTTTTCTATTTTTTGAAAAGGTAAACAGTGTAAGCTTTGCAAACACAGGAATATAAAATAATGTGATGTTATTAATGTTCCACCTGATTAAAAATTACAAATACCCATAAAAAGCACACCAGCCTGCAGTAAATGACACCAATATGTTCTCCTAACAATGAATATTTTGACTTAAACAGCATTCAAAATCTATGCTCAGTGCAGGTGAAATGCACTCCACAAAGGCGGAACTCTGAAAGGATCCCAATACAGTAGTGGAGGGCACTGAGCTTATTTGATGTGACACACTCCATTCATCTTCATGAAAGTTTCAAACTCATGAGATAGATACAAACTGATGTCTATTGTCATTTACTGGGAAACTATGAGGTGTAAACACTTCACACAACTCCCTCACAAACATGAAGCAGGATGATAGCTTTGATGGCACTGATGGATGGTGTCCTTATGGCCAGGGGAAGGAGACTTGCATCAGCACTGACACTGTGGGATCTATCAGCTGTCTTTAAAACAAAGTGGATCACAGGAGAGTACCAGAGCACAAACACATAACAGTGCTAAGACTTTGTTCCCTCCTCAGGAACAAAGCACAGATAATTTGATGGCTGCTCACAAGATGCCAGCTGTAAGGTTCAGAGATAAACTGTTCTTCATTACATGATTATGCTTTATAATTATGTCTTCCATATATGATTAATATATTCCATACAAGATAAATCATATTATGGAATGATTATGAACTGACCATATATGACCATGATACAGTAGGCAGACCAGTCCCTGTCTGCACACAGGGAAAAAACTACTGTCCCTGAAAAAATGGTTGCACACTGTTTGCTATATACTTCCATAGAAAACATTCCTAATGTGCATGTCTTTAGGCTCTTACATCAGAAATACTTATGGATGAGAAACAGAAGGCTTCAGCTTAATTTGGGCAAGAGAGATAATGCAGCTGGGTAGGATAAAACTACCTCGGTAACCAGCCAAATTATTACCCTCATTAATTGTCAAAACCGTCTCTCCGGTCTTGTCAAAGTAAAGCCATCTAAGAATCTTCCCCGACCTTGTTCAGCCTGAGGACAGACTTTCAGCTTGAAGTCTAGAAATCTTTAGACAATACTTTTAGCTATCTGCATAAGTTTTCACTTGGACCTCTGCATACTCAGACACCACTTCCTTAATTATAGCCTAATATCTTGCTTAATAATTCCTAAGTTCTAATGAATAGCATCACAAAATAGAAGTGGATGATAATATAATATGTGGCCCACTGACAGAACTCAAAGCAACTGTTCAGGAAGGGTATAATTATCTATATTTCACAGATCTGTAAAGTGAGGTGCAGAGGGGTAACATCTTTCCCCGGACACAGGGAAACTGTGGTAGAGACAGAAGCAGTCATGTAGCCTTTATTCCTATACTATCCTACTGTGTTTTGAAATGTGGAGTAAATGAGACACTATCATAAAATATACTGTAATCATGATTTTGATTAAACCCCAGATCATGTTAAAATACTGGATTAAGCTCAGTATTTTAAAAACAATTACATCCAATACAGTAATAGAGGGACACACTGAGCAGTTTGTTTTATTGACTCTTAATTAGAAATATATGCTTCGTTTATCATAGTACTCTCTGTAGGAGATCAAGGTGCAAGAGATTTCAGTCTGATATCACTATATGAGCAGGTTGGGAGTAAGTACTTTTCTATAAATTAAAATTAGCCCTTTAATAGGGTCTAATAGTATTTTAAACATTTTCAATAGGGATGAGTAAATAATTGTTTTGTCAATGCACTTCTTTCTTGTGAGTTTTTAGATTTTTACTTTAGTTCATAAGAAATATTTTCACCCGGCTCTTAGGCAATATTTTTGTTTTCCTTCAGATAGTTCCAGGCTCCATGTTAAAATGAAAATTCTGCTTTTCCAGGAAAATCCCTGTGCAAGTCACTCAAATATCTTCAGTTGTTAAGTCAATAATAAGACTGCTGTAATTCTCTGTCGCACCAATAGCTCTAGATTCAGTTATATGTCACAGATAAGTTACTAATGCCTGTAAAATTTCTTGTTCAAACAGTGTTCTATGCTACTTTTGGAAACCAAAAATTCTACCACTTAGACAGTGAAAATGTATCTGATCAATGTGGTAAAATAATCAGATACAGTTATAGCATATTTTGTGTACTATGCAGCTAATTAAGATGACTGTCTTTCTTTCTGTAAAACAAATTATTGCACCTGAAGGGTACTCTTGCAACTGCAACATCTCAGGCAAACAAAAAAAAAACACCAAAAAATCAAGGAATAGCCTTTTCTCATTGCATTCTGACAAATTAAAAAAATCCTACATTATTTTTAAACCTGTAGATTCATCTTATTTCTTATGAAACCATAGCGTCAAGAACCAAAACACTTAGAATATCCATAAGATTACTGCCCAGAATAAAACATACAATGCAAATATCAGATATTAATTAGACTCTAACTCCACAGCACGTTTGTTGAACAAAAAAAACCCAAACAAAAACAAAACCAAAAAAACCACAAAAAAAAAAAAAAAAAAAAAAAAAGAAAAGAAAGAAAGAAAAGAAAAACAAAAAAAACCCTGCCAAATTTCATGCAGCAGTTACAATTTATTTTAATGTTCTGTGATCATTCCAGGCTCAATGTGAAATAAAAATGCAGAGCAGGAACACTGTTTGCAGTGACTACATACAAAATAACTCATATTACCTCTTTTCAGCTTTTAAAAGCTATTAGACAATGTTAGTCTAGTATTTCATCTGAAACCTGGGCCAGTTCTGGCTGAAATTTTTACTAGTCTGCAACAACATGTTTTTAACTTACTCACTTTACACTCATTTTATAAGCATGACTGAAATTTCCCTCAGAAACATCTCCCATTCTCTCTCACAAAGAAAGTGTATGTGATGCATGTGTTCAAAAAGTACTAAATAGCATCACAAAAATATTTGCTACCAGATTTATTTGATAGCTTGTGTACCTATTAGCATTTAAAAAAAAGAAGAAAGAAACAACCTTGCGACATAAGAAAAAAATTGTGGAATCTTAGGTTAAGAGAACAATTTAAGATGCTTCTGTGCATGTTTTACTATTATTGTTATTGTTGCTGTTACTGTTGTTATTCTTAACTTGTCCACTGACATTTTGAATTAAATTGTGATCCAGTCCATGAGTATCTCTAATGTATATGAAAACATATCCACAGAATCATCTTAGTCCATTAAGGCTATGCTGGCAAAAACGTATGCTCACCAAAACATACACCAAAGTTTGATTCCCTTTTAGTTAATACATAAGCAACAGACCTGGGAGCAAAAGGTTCATGTCTCTGATCCAGATCATCAGATCCTACGTCTGGTTTTCTCCATCAAGTACCTCAGAGAATCAGTACTCAAAGTGTTCTTATATTTTTGTTTGATCTTATTGCCAATTACAACTATTTGCAATGTTTTCTCCCCTATTACTCAGAGTAGCAAAACCTAAGGGAATATATATCTCTCTCTAACACAGAGAGTTCTGTATTTTCTGACCAAAACTGAATGATGGTTTTCTGGACAGGTCCACTGCAAGGGGCATCTCTATTGCTTTCATTTTTCCTAAGAAAGATCTGACTGAAAGACATACAAATGCACAAAAATCTGAGCATGGGCAAAAATCATTACAAGGGGCAAACAAAGGAGAAAGTATTACAAAGGCAGAATGCAAGAGCACCTTGTTTCCTCAGTGGGTGAAGAAGTTGACTTTCTTGGCAGCAAGTTCATGGGTGGTATCATCTGAGGATCCCCTTGACATGAAATTCAGAAGTATTCACCGTACCCTGTGCTACAGGGATTTTATTATTTCAAAACTCATTTTCTTAGTATGCTTTTGAACATGAAACCCTAAATGATAGAGTACACTGAAATCAATTGATGAAAACTGTGAAAGATAGATAGAAATTTTATTATCAAGGGCACTCAAAATGAGGTTGAGCTGTTTTAAATGCAGGTATGTGTTCCCAGCTAGTCTAATCAATCCCATATAATACATGTAATTGCAACTTTATATCTTATTATTGTCTCCACAGGGGTTTTGTGGAAACAAGATGCTACACATTACACATTTCGTATGATAACACACAAACATTAAACTATGTTTTTAAAGAACACAAACATGGAAGCCTTAGTGAAAAGTGGGCAGCATTCCTTTTAATGGGGAATCTTATTTGTGGAGATGCAGTCCAAGGACTCTTTTCCCCAAAAACAGCATAGAAAAATGTCCAACTACCTTTGATCAAAAAAAAAAATCCACCTTGTAGTCATTCCTCTTAAGCAGAAAAGTATAGAATTCAGTGAATGGACTAAATTAGAAGGAGTAATTAGAAGGACTAAATTAGAGAACCAAGCTGAGAAAGGATTCGAAACTGAGAATGTATTGTGGCAAAATCAATCCTTAGTTTAAAATGACACATCGGAAAAGAAAAACTTCTGAAATCTGTTAGGCTTTTTTAAGCATCTTGCTTCATCAAGGACCTCGAGGGATGAATAATTGTAAGACATTCAGGAAATTCAGCAGGATTCAGGAAAAGAATTTGCAGGTGTTTAGGTGCAACACCTAACTGTGGAAGTTAGGTGTAAATGTTTTCAAGAAACTACTGGTTCTTAGTTAAAATCCAGGAACTTTGTCCCAGATACAAAACAAATTTAAGAATTTTGTTGCTCATCATATCTGTGCCCCTTTAAATAATTATAATTATTATTCACTATACATTTTTGCTCATTTGTTTATCCAGGTATTCTGGCACCAATATAACAAACATTCAACTCACAAGATGAGCACTTGGTGTATTTTGCTGGCTTGATGAATCAGTGGAAGGCCTACAGAAACAGAGACTACATTGTGTTCATTAACATAGGTTTCAATATTTCACTAACAATATGTGACTTGCTTTGGCATTATAGGCTGTAGTTTAATATTTTCAAGGACAGAAAATAATCACCTTCAAAGGCTACTCTATGATATCAGTTCTGGTTATCACATTTGCTTCAGATTTTTTTCAGTTTAAAGATTTTATTTTTTATAGTAATGCATTTTTAATATTGAATTCTAGTTTAACTACATATCTGCTGATCTATATTCACAGATAATCTTTAGACAAAATATTCCTCCTTGATTTATTTCCTTCTGTAATGAAAATTATTTTGTGATTAAGTACTTTTGCTGCTGAAGAGTATGCAATTCCTTGTCATCCTCTGTCCATCTTCAGCTATTAACAGTTACAGATTTCTTTCTAGTTCTACCTGATAGATCAAGAATTCCTTTCATATTCCCCAATCACGTATCTAAACCAGCCTGAAATACTTCAAGTTTACTTTCTGTAGGAGGTGCTGCTCTTTCACTATGTTAACCAATCCTGCAGTGGTTTTAATCTCAAGCTCTCCATATACTAATATTCTTTCTAATCACGAATATCTGGAATGAACACATTATTTCAGGAGCTATTCTTTCTGTATCAAGTATAAAATGGATGTATTCCCTTATTTCTAAAACAACCTTCTATATTGGCCCCCAAAGGTACCATTAACATATTGAACCACTGCACTTCACTAGGAATATGAACACATAGGAATATTCACAAATAAATCCTTGCTGAAGTTGTTTCTCACACAACATTGTCCTACATTTCTTTGTTCCTAGGTACACAAAACTACCTTTGGCCATTGAAATGGATCCTGCACTTAACTTTTACTCCTGTTTTTTTTTCCAACTGAAACGTATTTCATCAGTAATCTGTCACTCTGCAAATTTCACCAGTTCAAATGATTTGCTCACTTCCATGTCAACAACCATGCTAAAAGTGGTATTAGATATGCAGTTACAAAACTGAAATATGCAATTACAAAACTTTATACTTTCCTTTCCCATCCTAGGTAGTTGACTAGCATCTTACAATAGTAGGAGCAAGACAGTTTTCTTCTTTTCTGTGCCCAAAATCATATTCAGACTTATCTAACAACCTGAATGTTGCTGTAGGTATTTCTCCCTCCTGAATTAATTTTCTGCTACATCATACATGAAACTAGTTTATTATCTCATTAAAGAGCAGGACAATAATTCAACTCTGCCACGTCTGCGCACACAGATTGTCTGGAAAATATCGTGTAGCTTGTAATGCTATTGTTACAAGAGTAAAAAAGGGAAAAAAGTTATATATTTCCAGGAGACAATCATAACAGTTGTGTAGCAACTCTGCTTTATTTTCAACAGTTTGATACAACATGAGCTATACATTCTTGCATACAAAGAATGCCCTCTCTCCTCTCTCTGTCAGATTTTTCGACAATAGGGGTTGATTGGTCAGAAGGTTACAGAACTCAGCAGAGGTCACCTGACAAAAACTTTTCAAGGAAAAAGTAAAAGATCAGGTCAGTGGTACATATAGGAGATACAACTTTTAGTCAAATAATGTTCCTCTTCCCACCACAAACCACACACTGTAAACAATGATAAAAAGGTGACTCCCAGACTTACTGGTCCCAAAGGATGTCATTGTCTTCTCAGACCTTCTGATGTCAGGTCACCACTGACTGCAATGGCTATCATATGAACTGCAATGACTGCCATGTGCTGAAGCCTAATTGTGGAGGGTCTGTCACAAATTCTTTACATTTTATTGTTATATACTTAGTGCATCACTGTGAGGCTTCTGGCAAAAGGCCAGGTCTGAAAAGGTTTGGTCTGAAAACATCTTATAAACAGCCATAAGCCACCATTTTTTCAGAAAAATTCCAGTTTTAGACAGCAGTTTTGATTTTCTACCACTCCAAACTCTTCAGAAGAGCATGTGTTTTGTGAAGAGTTCAGCAGTACATGTTTCAGGATTAGTTTTAATTATGATGGTTACAAATTGTCTCTTGGGTCATCTCTTAGAGAATACCCTTTTGCATGCCTTCTTCACTTAGTTACAGATAGACTCTTGTGAACTGAAAAATTGTAAAGCACACTGCTGGCAATAAAAGGATTTTAAAATAGTCAGAAGCCACAGAGAATATTTTTCTTGTCTTTGGAATATTTCCTTCAATTTGTCAGCCACTACGCAGAGAATATCTGTGTTCGTAGAGTGACAAAAATTTCCAAAAACTTACTTATTATCAGTTATGTTTCATGAAGAGAAAGCTGCTTCACTAAGTCTGGACAAACAGAAACAGAGATGGTAGCCTGGTATATCATGTAAAGAATAATGCATAGGTGGCTAAAATGGCATCTCATTGCTGAAGTTATTCAAAAATTTTACAGCAGTATAGTCATTGTCACTGCGTAACTGGTAAGGACTTAATTTTAGGTAGTGTTATCCATTCAACAACCAACCAGAGCTTAAAATAAACCCTAGACTATCCATATTTCCTGCACAGGATGTGAAATGTATGCTATGATATAATGTGTTTTCTTCATTTTAGAAGTGGTCAGAAGAACTAGAAAGAAGTCTAAAACTTATTCCTGAATAATAATTCCTTACATGGGAATCACTTCTTTTGATTTGCAATTAGAAAGAAAATATTCACGAAGTTTTAAATGTTAAGAATTCAATGGTAAACTACTGAGGAAATATAGTTAAAATTGCAGGATCAACTCACACTTAAGAACACAGTAGTTATCTGAATTCAGATAGTAACAGCCACACAAAACAAATTACTCTTAATTATGCAATGTATATCAGGAACTTGTAGATTTTAAACAAGGATTAGCTATGAAACAGAAATAGACAAGTGAGAAACTAATCTATAGAGGGTAAAGAATAAAAATTCTTCAGGAAGGACCCTTTCCAACATGACAGCTCATGGGAGATTAAAGGTGATCTCAAAAGGCAGAAGCAAGGTCATAGCTATAACATGTACCCCAAGATTTTCCTTTAGTATTCATCAAGCAGGGAAAATAAAGCAAGTATAGAGCAGCACACAAGAGATCATTAACCAGATGATGAAGACAGACTTTAAGTTACCATAGTAGATCTTTTCTTGCACAAAAATAATTTGGTTGACTCTGTTGCCAGGAGATGTTTGGGAAAGAGCCAAGAGACTTATGGCAATAAGTCAGTGGGAAACAAAATAAACATGAGTTACAGATATTGTCAGAAACTTAGTGCCTTGCTATCTTGCTTTTCATAATACAAGCTAATTTCTTATAAATGTTCCAGCTATTTCTGCAAAGGAGTATTTTTTTTTAAAAAGTGACACTGATCCTAAGGACATTTGAAGAAGCAGAAAATGGCAACTAAATCTTCTTTCTGCTCAGCAAAGTATTTTAAGAAAAATCAAATCAAACCAGACAAAATCAAGCAAACAAACAAACAAAGAAAGACAAACAACAAATTACCAAAAACCTGAACTGAGTGATAATGGGAAGGCTGCAATGTATAGTTCACTCCATGGCCAACTGACGCTTATATAGTAGTGAGTCCTATCAGAAAGTGATCTGTGCTGACACTGGTCAGTTATCAGAAGAAAGAAGTTCAGAAAAACACAGGTATTACAAAGTGTAATGGTTAATGTTATCAGTACAGTTTACATCCTCCTTGAAAAATCATTATATTGGGAGGTAGAAAGGCCATTAAAGTCAGGTTTCAGATCAAATTTGGAAAAGTACTACAGTACACACAGACATCAACAAGTCATGACACTTCACTGTATAATGGGCATGTAATCAGGAATGCAAGTAATTGCATTCTGTGTTTTCTAAAACAGTGTCCCTTTTTTTCATGCTGAGAAATCATTCTTTCCTAGAATACACTCTGGTGGAGAAGTACATACAATTTACATTTTGTTATACCACAGGAAAATGGGGCTTTTTTAAAGGAAAGGGGTTTTTCCTATATATGTCCAGCTTTCGAAAGATATTAATATCATATGATAAAATTGCTATGTAAGTATAAGATATAAATTAGTATTATTATAATCAGCAAATATTTCTTTATTTGAGATTATTTTCTTCTTCTGAAACAAACAGAAATATCCAAGAAGTGCCCATTATTCCATGTCAAGGAAGGCACATATAAGCAAATGAAATGGATAATTTAAAGTAAAAGTAATACAGAAATCTCACTTTTCCCTTCCCCTCCCTCCTCTACTCCTGTAAAGACTACACAAGAGAGGTGAGATGCTTAACAGCATGATAAAATGATACTCCAATGGCAAACACTTTAGGGAACTGACTTTCAGCATCCCGTCCATCTTTAGGTTGGGCTTATTGCTTAGGTTGTAGAGTGAGAAAGTTATTTAGCTGTACACATTATGTTCTGAGTGAGCTGAGTGCATGTAATTTATGACTGTTGCACTTTAATGCATATTTAATAAAGCTGCAGACATTTATACACCAAATCAACTGTGTCAATTTTGTTTGCTTTGGGAAGATGGAGATGTCCCATGGCAATGCTGACACTCCTAGTGAGATTTAAATTGTAAGACATTTCATTTGAGAGGAGAACACTTTTAATATACTATAGCTTGATACAGCAAAAATAATCAGCAAGGGCTGACTAACAGATACAGGGAATGAGAGAACTAGGATAAGTCTTGTAAAGAGTCTCACCTTTTGCTTGCAGACAAAAAGAAGGAAATTAGATACTAGCTGGCTCAGAAAACCCCCGGCAACCAACCAAAGCTGACAATTAAATTTCACCTCAGGTTTTGAGAGGAGAAGGGGAGTCCATGTAAAACAGGGAAAGAAGGATAATCTTTCTAAATTAGTATTGTCCACAGAAGTTCTAAGTGTCATTTCTTTTTTTCCTTACTAGGACCCCTACATAAATTTTCTTCTCTGCCATTGAGATCCACAGCAGAAGCAAAATCTGTCTCCTGATGCCTTGCAATATTAACTGCAGTTTTAATCTGAGATATTTGTATGCATTACAAGGAAGATAAATTTGCCTTTCTTCTCTTCTTATGCTTTTCAATCAAATCCATCAAAACATTAGGGCAATAGCATCAACTGACTTGATAGCTTCTAAGTTTATAAGCCCTTTAAATAACTGTACATGGAAGACGTCTCTCATCCAGTAAAAAAGCCTGGACTAAAGCTAGCTCCTATTTGAAGCGCAGATCTGGACTGCAGTCCTTGTTCTGACAGCCTTTCAGACGGATCTGGTTTACCTAGCCAAGCCACAATGCTGCTAATAGCCTGGAGGTCTGCAAGGCAGATTTGAAGAGACCATGCCAAGCTGCGCACTGCTGCAGCTATACAGCCAGCAGTAGCCAAAGCAGCCAGCTTGAAGCTGAGTGGATATGTCAGAGCAGTGCTTTCAGGGCAGGTATGTCCACAAATGTCCGGGTTTTGCCCATGTTTGATGGAATGAATATTGTTGCTGAATCAGGTTTTGTATCCGAACTTGAGGGTATGTTTAGAGAATTACTTCTTTTTTTGAAGTAAATATGAACTTCTCCGATGGGTAACAAGCCAAGTAGTGACATATATGGATATATATGCATTATATTTGACTGAGGAGCTTGAAATCTGAACTAACCAACATAGCTGAGCGGTGTTAAAACCAAAAAATCCCACTTAGAAAAGAATGCACTGAGGCATATTCAATAGATATCCTGAAATGACTGATGACAAAAATATGTGGTCCTATTTGAAGTGATGAACTGCAAACCTCAACAAAAACATGTCAGGAAATCAGTACTTTGTTTTGTAAAAATCTAAAAAACTCAACCTTTTAAATCAGAATACTTTAAACACTAAGAATAAGAACGTAGGGCACAAAAGATACTGACTCAAGAAAAATCAGTGGGAGCTTCACTGATGTCAGCTGACCAGGGCTTCACCTGGTAAGCATATTTTGCCCCTACATATCTGATTGTTACTATCCTTTGTATGTATACTAATGATGAGATTTCTAGGTGTTCATATATATACAGCATGTATCGTATTTATTGTTCTCAAAGCTAAGACTGTGGTAGGAAGTTTTTATTCCTAAGGCTCAGTTTACAGAAAGAGGGACCATTATCTCTCAGTCAGGAAACCAGGCCCCTCTGGAGACCCGTAGTTCATAATGGGACACAAAACTCAAAAGCAGATACGTGGGAGAATGAATATATGTGTACATAGAGTAAAATGTCCTGATTTTCTGGAATTTCATCTTATATCTCTATTCCTTTTTTTTTTTTTAACCAATTTTCAGACTTCTTTCTTGTCCCCTTATAAATACTTCTTAAAATATTCAGTGATTTTGGATGGATGTCTTGAACTTGTTCTTTTAATCTAATTTCTACCTCTCCCTTGCAAGTTCTAAGGTTTTCCATCATTACACAGAAAGAAAACATAATAATGCAAATTATATAAGGACTAAGAACATTTGCCCTGCGTGTATGGAGTATTTTCCAGCCTGAGAAGCAAAAAGATGTGACTGAAAAACCGCATCTAGAATAAGGGTTTTTGGGAGGTAGGTTATTTTTGCTATAACATCAGAGTACAGTGCAGCAGGCTATGGGCTGCCTGTTCTGATAGCATGATTTATTCCTGCTCATCTGGTGTCACCAACTCTACCCTCACTGCAGATGATTACAGTACAAAATCATTTAAGGTTACAAAAACCTGCTCAATCAATACTATTCAGTCCAGCAGCTCAAGGGTGTAAAAAATACACTGTATCAACTGTTCTCTCTTCTACTGTATATATTTAAATTGGACCTTGGGATGACCATTTATTACAGTGCATGTTATGGGTTCCCAAAAATAAATGACTTTTTGACACAAACTTTCAGGCTTTCTAAATCCAGCTTCCACACTGCTTGAGGCTAGAAATTTCATCTAAATATTATTGAATTCCAGCACAACATTAGCATGAAGAGATATTTACAATAACACAGCCATTACAACTCAATCAAAAGCTGATTTCAGCCAGAATTATGCAGAATTAAATCTTTCAGGATTCAAATTATTAAAAATCTGAGACTCAATAAAGTGTGGTCTAGAAGTCCCATTTATCAATGGAGCAGAAGTGCTTCTACAGTTATAGTGACTTTTTCATATATATTCTTCAAGAATTTGCATGCATTTTAAAACATTTGAGTTTAATTCTTATAGAAATCAAGTAACTGTACCATATTTATATGGCAGTAGGAGCCAACTGAGAATCATTTCTTTATGTTTTCCTTTCTACATATCACATTTTAAATACATTAGGATTTTTTTTTCCTGTTCCCCACTGGGTAGAAAAACATTAATCCAAAATACAAGAAATGTATGTATGCTTGGTTTTAATACCAGCTGAACCAACACACCGTTAAAAGTAGCTAGAATGAATTCAAAGCAACAATTAAAAACAACATTGCTGTGCAGATAATATACTGAAAATAATCTCTCACTTATTATAGTTGACCAAAGCAATTGTTTTCCAAATTCAGTATATTCATTTTGGCCTTTTTCCAACTCATCAACTAAAAGCAGGGTCAGAGTCCAGTTGTCAATAGTAAGGCACATCTCACCCCATATGCTCTACTCAGCCCCCTCCTCTTACCACTTCCCACCCAAATCCTTCAAACAAAACATCCCATGATTAATTTCAGTATTTTTCATTGACCTGTTTAATGTGTGATGGATGGACTCCTGGCACCTGTCTCGCTGTGAATCCTCTTCATCACTTGCTTCTTTCCAAACCACAGTACTAAGATCCTAATCCGTGTGTCCTATGTTCATGGGAAAACCCAAAGCCTGTCTTGGCCCTTATAGGGCTAAGAAGTAAAGGAATGGATCTTCAGTCAGTGACTTCAACACTCATATTGCACCAGCTGAACATTTACTTACAGAACAGCAATACTGATCTAAAAACAGAAGGTTTCAATTCCCATGGTTTTACCCCTCCTCTGGAAATTATGTTGACTGTATTTCTCAGTAAATTCCAATTGTTTCTGTATTAAACAGATGTAGAAGCAATGTCATATACACTAGCTAACTACCCAGTCTGAACACTTCTTTAATTTGGGAGATTATGAGGAATTACCACTGGCACTGATGAAATATCAGCTTTCATTCCTTTGTCATGGCCCATTTTTACAGTACCATAATGGTCTAAATAACCGAAAACTACATTATACACTGATGCCAAAAGAAAATGTCACGTGCATCTTCACAAAACTAATTACTCTTGATCACAGAGAAATTTCCTAGAGAATTAAAGGACTGAGTTGCCTTCTGTCTAACCCAAGATGGCCATGAGGCCAGGTCATACTAGAAGCTACAGTCTAAAGTAAGAATTTATAAAGTAAGTCTAATGTAAGAATCATCCATAGCTCTCTAGGCAGGACAAGCTTAATCATGGACCTCCCTTCCCAAACACTCTTCTCTAATCCCTGTCTTTTCTCCCACAGCGGACACTGCTAACACGGCACCTTCAAGTAATGTCTTTGCAAACCCAGCTATCAGCAGCTCTGCTGCTTTCAAGGAACCAGTTTCTCCAGTTCTGCCATCACACAACAGCTTCTTCACATGCAGTGCCACTACTCTGCAATTTACACTTCATGAAGATCTGATCTCAAAATTTCTGCTCTCATGACTAGGGAGTGAGGATTTGGATCCAATTTGCCGTATTCTAGCTTTGATTTCATTCTTATTTAGAATTAATTTCAAATTGACCAATAATTCTTTAAGTAAACAGTTCAAAATTAAAAGGAAATAAGCTCAGTCAGCAGTAAGAACAATCCAACAGCTAAACCACCACTAAGAAGAGGTGTTAAAACACCATCTGTAGATATATTTAAAAAGGGATTAGAGGGTACACTGAAGATTAGATGATCTAACATCCCCTCTAGCTGTAATCTCTGATTCCATTGTTCAGTTGGCTTAACAAAGCATACCCGTATTAAAGGCAGTCCTATAACGTCCAAGAGTGAAGTGTTTTTCAGGCAAAATTGTCATTAACTGAACAAAAACCAGTCCTATACTACTCACCAAGCATTTGATCTTTTGCTTTTGACCCACCAGCCTAAAATTATGTGTACTTCACTCAGGTGTAATGAAACCACTTTTATTTTTAAATTAACACTGCATTTTGGAGAACCCATAAGAAGAAAAATGTTACATAGTATTGACCAAAATTTGACTTTGATTTGAGATTCAGAACACCATTCAAGTTAATGGAAGCTACAGGGGCACTTCTAAAGGCAGAATTTTCCCCTACGTGGTAATATAAAATTATACAGCAGAAGAAGGTAAAAAAGTAAAATAAGAAATTAAGTAATTTAAAAGTAGAGGTTGTAATTTCTATCAGAATTTGAAAGTGTGCAATTGCAAATATATTATGTTCTTTGACATGTCCAAAGAAAAGTGATTATTTTCAACTCAGGGAATGTATTTTAATGTCACTTAAAATTTATGCCATAACAAACTTCACAAATAATTCTTTCCTCAAAGAAGAGATTGCTTCTTTATATTGAATTTTTTTGTTGTTTTTATTTCCCAGGAGATGTCTTAAATAAAATGGTAACATTACTACATGGGAAGTAGGTGTGCATGTAGGTGCATGTGTGTATGTGTCAGGGAGAGGAAATTATTTTCCAAAGGAAATAAAAAATGCTCTAAAATCTTTAAATCCCATTTATGAAAGCTAATACTTTAAACAGCCTTTACTATGGGTGGGAAGAGAGTTTCATTCACAAATGGACAGATGAATTAAGACATACTTAAACATAATTAACTTTAATTGCAAGTATACAAAGAGATCTAATTCAGATATCCCTTACGCAAGTAGCAAGTTAAAAATAATGCATCAAGGAATCAACTATATTATTTTTGGCCCATTATATTTCTAAAATTATCAAATGAATTCTTGAAATAGACTTTATTCATAAAAAGATGTACATTTCATTGCTCTATCTTTCACATCCAGTGTTCCCCAAAGTGTTGTAGAAACCAGTGTCATAGGCATATGTGGACACTGGAAATTAATATCACCAGAATTTTGCTTTGAAAATAATAGCTGGGTTTAATATAAGGGGAAAACACTGCCAAGAGGAAAGAAGATTCAAATTTCCCTCTCAACACTAATGAAAATGGAGAATTTTTTCTTTATTTGAGGCAGTCAACACTGATGGACTGAATGGGGCAGAGCTTAGTATCTGAAAGGCTGGAAGCTTTTTAGTCCTGTAATGCAGCTTGCAACACCACAGACTTCAAATGGTGGAAGGATGAAAACTGTAGCAAACTCAAGATGAGCCCAGTCTTTTTTGATGATGGATGTGATAACCTTCCATCCCGGTATAAACATGCTGAATCCAGTAAAAAAAGGGAGAGACCATGATTTTTTTGTATTTGCACAGCACCTACCACAGAAGTTTTTGAACATGACTAATGCGAACTGGAGGAAAAATTCTCATTTAAATTAATGGGGAAGAGCTATCTACGATCAGCCATAATAATTTTATTATTATCATAGTTTATGCTGGTCCATCTCAACTGAATTGCTTTCTGATAGTAAAAAAAAAAAAAATAAAAAGATTGTTCCATAGAATTTATATTAAACAATTCACAACAAAAAAAGGGACAAAAGTTCTGTTAATAGAAAATGAATAAAAAACTAATGAAAATTCTGTTAAATAAATGCATTAGCACCACTTAAATAAAATAAGACTATTCTCTGCTAAATACAGAATTGTTAGAAACATGAATTTATTTCCTAATTTTCAATTTTCAAATATTCTCTTTTTTACCCTTCAGAAGACCAAATTATTTCCTTTTCTCTCTGTCAGGCTAGAGAGCTTTAGATGCAATTGTCAATACTCATCCTTTTAAGGACTGTCAATTCACCAAGCTTCATTTACATCTAAGTTCATTTTCCTGGACTTTAACCCGGGCCATTTCCAAATGTTACAAAAATTGTTCTGTATGATATATTACTTATTTTAATCAAATACGGTTTTTTCTAATTGTCACTGCTATGGCAAACTCACAGGGGATGGTCTGACTTGTGTACATTTCTGACAGTGAAATCGGTAACAACAGCTGCTTTGTGCCAGCCAGCGCATGTACCGTACCTCTCAAGCCTTGTCATTCACATCTCCCCTAATTACCAAACATCTGCTTTCCATTTCCATTAACACTGCACTACCAGCTTGTCTAGTTTAATACCAATGACTCTTGACCTCCCCCAAGGAAGACACTTTCTGTCAAAATTCCCCCAAAAGAAACCAGCTCTGCACACAAAATTTGTATTAAAAAAAAAAAATTCACAAAACATTTCCCCAAGGAAAAGCCTCCTGCAATCAGATAAATAAGATTAAAAGTAATCTTGAACAAAGCAAACATCCCTTGCAAATTGTGCTTTATGTCTCCAAGAAACTTAAAATCTTTAAGGCCAGAAACATGAATATTCAAGTGTAATATACAAAGCAATGGGTTACATGACAGGTTACAGTAGCAGCCTATAGGTTAGGGTGACTGCATTTCTGGCAAATATAAAACTATTATCTGTAATGATATCTGTCTGCTTAAATAGAGACCATAATGGAAGGTCCCAACTGCCTCTATTATTTTTTTAATTATAGGTTATTATAATGGTGTTAATGTTCACTGGTTAATCCAGGATCCTAAAATTCAAAAGAATTATGACTCTATAACTTAGAGCAATTCTTTTTCTTTATTCCAGGTTGTGATCTCATAAAAATTTATTCCTATTTGGAAATCAGACGGTACTTAAAATATTTAACAGCTTCATTTTGTTTTCAAGTTACAGTACACTATAAAAGTACAAGAATTAAAAAAAGAATGTTTAAAATGGGGAAATGTCTTATTTTAAAGTGACTGTAGAATATAATCATTGCCCTCAAAACCATGGAGAAGTCTACATTTCTCTTAGCTTTGATGACATTTTTACCCTGGACAATGACATACAATTTAAGACAATGTGTTTCCCAAATTTGAGGGTTATATTGTAGAAATTCTGATAACAAATGTGAAGAAAATCAAAGTGAGTCTCTCCCAATTTCATAATAGTGATCTAAATCTTTTTTTTTCTACTCCAAAGTTTTCCTACAGTTACCTCATTAATTGTGAGGCAAATAACCACAATATAACCAGGCATTTCTTTGCCTCCATAATCCAGTATTGCAATTCCTTAAAATCTTGGCAGTAAGTTCATTGCCTTTTACAGTACAGATAGTTCCCACTAGGGGAATGGACACTCAGGAGAGATTTGCACTGCTGAAAACACAATTCTAGAACGCAGTCCTCAAATCTCTCAGATATTAAATGTTTAAGTTTATTAATGTATAGGGACGATAAGTGGTTGATGAAAGGGGAATGAAAACTAAAATTATTAGGAGACGATAATACAACATCTTGTCATTTAAACAAGTATAAAAGGATTCAAAGTACTTTACTGCAGGAAATCTGCATTGGTATCAGCTTAGTGGCAGAGGATACCACCATGGACAATGAAACAAAAGAATTAAAGAGATGAGTTTGTTTGGGGGGCGTTCAGTGTATTTTGGTTGCTTTTTTTGATCAGAAAAGAAAATGACAAGATAAAATGCTGGAAAAATTATGTTAAAACTGTGGGGTTTCAATGTATAGTATCTTCCTAACTGTCAGCCTCCCTGAAGAACCTATCACAGAAAAACAGTTTAACGGAAAGAGAAAAAAATGATCTTTTAATCTCAACAATAAAAGCATTCCAGCCTTTGTATCTGCTGACTTACAAAAAAGTGCTTTCTAACAACAAAAGATGGAGCAGTAATTACATAAATCTCTTCATTCTTGATGAAGACACAATGGAGTATAAGGAAATCAATAGTGTTTCTGTTGTAATTCTGGTTTTTATTATGAGCTGAAAGCAAACTTGTTAAAATTGGATTCTGCTGCTTGTGTGTGTATGCCTGTGTGTATGAAAAAAAAATTAAGATCCAACAATACCAAAGCAAGAACATGCAGCTTTTAAAAGCATATAATTTTTTTCCTATAATACTTATAAGACTTATGATGCTGTGAAATCTTACATTAGGAAGTGGGTATTATAAGAGCAATTTGGCATTTTACATATATCTTGAAAAATTGATAGCAATGTAAAAAATACAGTTTTAGTGGTTGTTCTGCAGACAGCCAAAATGCCTAAAGGTTACCAACAAAATTGAAATCCATGTATTAAGTAAACTAAATGCACCCTGAAGTCAAATGTTTCCACCTTATTTTCAATAAATTGACTGTAATGATTTTATCCCACAACATACATTTATAATACGTGCTGCTCAAGAATGAGTAATACTGTTGATTTTGCAAAGAAAAGGTGGAAATTATTGCATTTAAAAATAATTAATAGATGGGTCTGCATACCTTTGAATTAAATTAAAAGAAAAATATTTCTTTTTTGTGGAGATGATTGCATTCATATCCTGTTTGGTGTGAAAAGTAGATTCCAAAAAGCTTTTAACTAATTTGTTCAATTTGTTTCAAAGCCAACATGAATAGGCTTGGTGCAAATTCAGATTCATTAAAACTTAATTAATATGCATCATTATGCAAATGAGGTTGCAGTTAATGAGTTCTTAAAAGAAGCTTTCTTTAATTAGTTCAGTTTTAATGGCATCATCATTTATCTGACTTGTTTTTAAAGCCACATGACATACAAAAAGTGACCATCCTCTACAATGTTGCAGTTTTCTGTTTCCTAATTGTGTTTCATCTTAATTCTTTAATGCTGAAAACTTTGAAAAAGTTAAATGTTTTGATGTTCAGTTCTACTGAATGTTATTTCAATTAAAAATACACTGTTTTGTTTAGACTAGAGATACGTCTCTCTTCTTTTTAGCTATTTTTGCCTCCTATTATCTAGACACTTGTTTTTCAATGTACATTCAGAAAAGGCAAGATATGTAACTAGCAGTCTTTAAACTCTGGGATGATTTAGTCTGTGCATTATTAGTGGAGTTCACAAGGTTGTATCTATACTGCAAGATTTTACTAAAAGATGAGAGTTCATTGAGAAATAGTACTACGAGGAGAATCAGAGGATTAGTACAGGTGGGAAACAAAACAGGTTAAACAATTGTCGTGAGAACTAAAAAGACAAAAGCAATGTAGTTACACATATCTGTAGTTTCCAATTGGGAAGCTTCAGAAATATAGTAAGTTTTAAAACATCTTTAAATCTACAAAATATTGTGCTACATAATTACAATTATGTTTTGACAAGCTTTCTTCAGAACGTAAGTTCTATGCGGGGAAAAATTATAAGTCTTTTACAAAGGTGTCATTTGCAATACAGCAGAGTGATTCTTAAAGAGTATGAGACTTGCAGCATCTCTGCAATGAACTAGGCTGGCCACCTGCCTTTGGGGAACACATGCAATCATGCAATTTCTTGTTTGGACCTCAAAACCTTTACAGCCTGGGCTTTAGGTAACAGAAATACTACTTGCAGTGAGACTAAACTCTGTGGAACGTATTCTTGAAACAGACATAATTCAGCACTGGCCTGCAAATAAGGATTCAGTTTGTAAGTAACTGGAGCACTTGAGGTTAACTCAAAAAAATATGCACCTGTTATTTGCATTTGTTTACAACTCAGGTTCAGATAGGCAATTCAGATTGGTTGTATCAACAAGAATTACCAAATACGAATTTTGAATGCCCTTTGTATTTTGTTTATTCATGTTCATCTAAACCAGAAAAAATTTATGCCAACTGAAAGACTCCTAATGTTTCCATTGACCTCTGGATCAGGCTGCTGGAATATCACATGCTAAGGGAAAATGAGGTTCCACACAGCTGTGCTTTCTGTTCAAATCTGTAGAGCTGCTTGAATGAGCAAGGACAGTTTGCCTCACTACATACATGAGGATCAGGCATGTGATAGAGAATTCATCTTACCTTCATCATTAGTTATTGACTGCTGGTTTAAAGTGGTACCTGTGAAAGAATGATGTCTAATACTGTCAGCAGTGGTCTTCTTTTCTCACTGCTCCTCATCCAAGAGCAGAGCACTGCAGAAGCTGAAGAGATGGAACAATAGGGAATTGATACTTAGGTCATTTGGCTTCAGTGTACGTAGCACAAAAATCCACATCTTTAAGACAGGTTATAATGTGCAAGGATGAATCTAGGGAGATTGTACCATGCAGAGACCATCTGGAGAATGGGAAAAAGGTGATTATGGCACACTGGTAGAAGATACAGTAAAGGAAGCAGGAGAATATAAGATCTAGGCAGTGATGAAAAGTTCACATACAGAGGCAGGTAAAACATGAATAGTACAGAGGGCACTAGAATATCACTAGCTGGCACTTGCAAAATATCTGGAATTCAAGTAGTTTAAGTGACAAAAGGGAACTGAGATGCTATTGTAGCACAGGGCAGAAATTCCAGTCTTTTGCCATTTCACCAGGTTTTCCAAACTCATCAAATGGAAATCAGTGCATCATCTCCAGCTTTCCGTCACATCTGGACTTTGCTCCGAAAGCAGCAGCTGTATTTTGGCTGTAATTCTCAGACAGCTGGACAGACCCATCAGAAGTGTCTAACACAGATCTACTGTATCTTCTATGAGAAGTCCACTATGACCTTTTCTCATCACCCATGTTTCATCTTTATCTACCTTCACACTGGGCAAACATTGAAACTAATCAGGAAAGCTGCACTAATTACCTTCAGATATTTTAAATGCAAAAATTCTAGTCAAATATTTTCAGAGATAAATTGATACAAATTATGATTTATAGATGTTTAGCCTCCTGGACAGTGAGATTCAGCTACCCAAATGGTGGTAACTGCATGTCCATGAGCACTTTGCATGGAAGTAGATAATGAAATCCCTTCTGCAGACATGTGAGGATGTGTTTTATTTTACCTAACATAACCTCCTCCATCTGAGAAGGCAGCAGCAGTTAAAAGTTGCAAACTTTATCAGTTGAAAGAACAGAGGATTCGAGAAATACAGGATTGGTGGAAAAAAGCCAACAATTTCCAGGTACCAACTGCTACACTGATCATATTTCCACCGGTGCAAACTTTTCTGTGTCTGTGCCTTTTTAATAATTGCCAAACACTGATATTAAATTGCAAACATTTTGACAGGGCAAGTTCCCCTTCTCTCTTTTATTCCTCTTCTCATATAAATATTGCAACTAATTAACATCATTTCTATAAGAGGAATAGAGTTCCTCCGCCCACAAGTTGTTCTATCATTTGAAGCTTGGGTCAAATATCTAAAATGTCACACTATCATCATTAAATTGATGTTTTAATCCTCCCTCATATATGACAGAAATGAGCTGTCAATTACGAGAGAAATATTGGCATTTTATTCCTGACATAATTTTCAATGCAAGGAATAAAACACCAATTAAACAACAATTATACACCAAGGTATGGCATGTTATATATTTGACATACAGTAAAATAATTTAAAAAATAATTTCTCACTAATATTAAGGAGACTAGGAGTTTATTAAGAACATCAATTACCTCTTGTCTTGATTCTTTATCTTTATACACCTTAATACTCCAGTGGGAGTTATGGCCCAACACCAGCCTCAAGTTAGGAATAGAAGAAAAATATTCAGGAAATGTTAGGGGAGGCAGTGACTGATTTCTGAACTTAGCTCTGGGGAATTCCAAGAAGGATGGAAGTCTTACTGCAGGGACAGAGACAGAAGGAGAAAAGAGGTATGAGCAGAGATTAAAATAAGATGACTAATTTTAGGAAAGTTACTTCCATGTGCCAGTGCTTCCTCTTTGATCATAACTTCTTTTAAATTACAGCACCCCTCAATCTGTCCTTGCACATTTTGGAAGTGTTTCCTTAGATGCAAGGAAAATGCTGTACCAGCAAATCGCATAATTCCAGGGGATTCATCTATGCTGGATTCCCAGCAGAGCACTGAGAGAGGAATCTGCCATTAGTACCAGCTGTGTGTATACCACACAATCGCTCTCTAGTGATTGCAGGGAAAAGCCAAGTATTGGTTGAACTCAGTTGTATCTTTCATTTTAGAGACAGCAAATGGCTATCACGTGTCAGGTCCTTCACGACTTCCAATGCCAGCTCTTTGTGAGAAATCTTCCCTGGATTAGCTTGAATGAAACCTTTCTTCTTGGGGGACTGACTGCAGAATGAGAAAATCTGTCTGTGAAACTAGGGTAGCTAAGATTGCTGCATCCTCCCCAAATCTCAAAAACCAGTATTAGAAGACTTGGTTTTTTTCCCCTGATGTCAAGATAAGTGGGATTTCAGAGGATAGCTTTGTATTTTAAGAGGATAAAAAAAATTTAGAATCCATGTCAATTTGCTTTTATAACTTCATCATTGACTTTCACTGAGACCAGAACTAGGCCTAATTTTTAAACATCATATAAAAGCATTTTCTAAAGGCAGTTATTCTTTAATTATAATTTTATTTTTTATTTTATGCGGTGGAAAATAATAGGAAAAATTCCAACCTCAGACTCCACATATTGCATAAAACATCTCAGTTAGAAGTCTGAGAATGTCTTGCAAAATTTATTTAGTAGGATACAGCCAACAGACAAAGTCCTGTATTCAGATAACCACACTCCACATTGGATGAGTTATATTTATATTCAGCTGAAAGCTTCATTATCTTTCTGAAGGTGGTAGAAAATCTTAATCTGAACTATAATCAGTCCCTAGACTATCATTAGTGTCTTTCAAGTACGGATAAGAAAGCTTAATTCTGATTTTATGCTCAAGTAAAGAAGAAATAAATCTAGTGGAAACTTGTGTGAAAGCATATAGGCTGAGCTATCATGGTTCCAAACACTGCCATCCACCAGCTGAGTCCTGGTAACCCATCACTTGTGTACTCCAAACTATCTCAACTGCAAAAGAAAAGGGGTTTGTTTGGCTGGTTGTTTTCTGGGGTTTTTTTGATGTGCTACTCTGTGAGCAATCAATTAGTCATTAATGCAGTAACTACTTAACTCCTTTAGACACAGTGATGACATCACCACCCTTCCATTTTTTGTTTTGTATTTTTCAGTAAATCAGACATCTTGATCTACGTTAAAGCAAGAGATAGTTGGTGTCCCTTGATTGTACCCTTAATTTTGGCATCATTTTTCTCTGCTGAAACTGACACATTTGGCAAACATCCTCAGATACCACCTCCATTACAAATCTCTACAATCCTTTTCCATTGAAATGGCTTTCTTTCAGGCTCAAAAAACATCTGGAATAGTGTTACCCTTGCTTAGCCTGGATGCTCCCAGGTGATTTCTCTTAGTAAATACCTTTTCTTTTTTTGCCCATAAGCATCCTATTTGTAGGTGTTATTTGCCTCACAACTGACCTGGCAGGCTAGCCAAAAAAACCACAAAAATACATTTTTATTTATGAAGCACCCAAGAAAACTTTGTGTATCTAGTTGTAAAACACTGTAAGGGGTAAGCAGTAAATAGGAAAGAGAACATAAAACTGATGAGCACTTACCCTCTATTCCCTACTGATGCTTCCACTTAGCCCTGCTTAGCATTTCAATCTATATAAAGTCAATGGGCCATATAACCTTCTTCTATATGCACTAACCAATTAACATTATTCTTTAATAGGAAGAAGTTTAGGGAATTCTTTTTTCCAGTTTGCTTCCAAGTACGTTGTTACTAAACAACAGTGGTGATGAGTGCAAGAAGATGCACTTGTTCTGTGAAGACAACTGATATCTAAACTACTGAAAAAATTGCATTTATTTTTAATAAGAGAACCAGTTAAGCAATAGTTTCTTAATAGTAAGTAAATGTTCCATATACCTGTTAAAACAGTTACAGCAAAATATTGCACTTATAGACTACTTAGGTAACCATCAATTTAAAGATTTTAAAAAGATACAGCAAGGTATTGTACAGTAAAATGTATTCAGTCAGGTTTTACCTTGCTTGTCTTTTTTTTTTGTCTCTTTTTTCTCTTGTATGGGCAATAAAAATGATTTTTTTGAGTCCACTTTTGTTCAGAGTGGAACAACTCTCTTTGCTTGCAGTTGTTCAAGCACAAAAATAATGCTTGTTTGCTTGCAAACCCTTCAAAGGAAACAGATTGGATAGTTCTGGAGGTGAGGTTGCATCTGGGGATTTGGAGTGGTTTTCTTTTCTTTTTTTTTTCGCTCCCAAGTGTCTAAGGTTGGATTACTTTCAGGGAAATTTATCTTTTGAAGCCCAGATTCAGCAATTTTAGTTGGTACAATGTTTTCAATATTCTTTTCATCTTACTACTTCAATATGATACTACAACGATTTTAAAATGTGTCTTTAATATCACCCAAAACCAGGGCTCAATTTACATCATCTTTGCTCATTCTAATCTCTAATTATGCTTTTTAAAACTTCATTGTGGAGTCTGTCAGCTATACTATCCTAAAGAAGGCCAGTGTCTCAACAGCGAGAAAGTGACCCAGTGTCTTGCAGCTCTCAAGCCACACCGTCTGTTTAGTAAGTACTTCTGGAACATTATCTCATTTGCCCGCACCTGCCCTTCAGAAGCAAACACATATGCTTCTCAAGATCCTTCTCCAGGGTTCTTCCCACCTGTCTTTACTTTTAAAACAGTAAATGGCAAGTGCAGCGACAGGGAGTAGGTGAGATTTTCCCTCATATGGGAAGGATGACATGTCAAAAAGGAGCAAAGTAATCTGGCTGTCTTCTCATTGGAGTTTTGTGTACAACATGGGCAGCCACACCAATCATTTAGACATGGAGTGGGAGAAATTATGAAGATAATTTAGGTTCGGTGAGGGTTGATAGACCAATAATGCAGAAAACTGATGAATCAACAACAGAGCAGAGAAGCCAAATTTTATTAATTTTGACTACTAAAACTTGAATAGGAAGATCAAACATTTTTTGAACATTTAGTAAAGACGAGAAGGAAGAAGTCCCAGGAAAAATGGCAATAATTTATTGGATTAACAATGCTGCAGGACAAAAGGTGTGCAACATTTCCTGGGAATGCAGCACCAAAACCTTTGGAATTAGATGGAGGCAGTAACTAAGGAGAAAGTGATTTCAGATTGAATTCTCATTATCTCTGAACATGCAAAATAATTTGAAAGTTACTGTGAAATGACTGTCATTTGAAAAACAAGGGAAAACCAGAAAGTACTGGAAATTACTAGAAGAATGGAATTCAAAAAAGAAGAATTCAGAAAATTTGGAGAATTAGCGACTAATCCAATGGAAATATGAATTAATGACTACAGAATAGAAAACAACTGATCAAAAAAACCTTATCAATTCAATACTTGGGATATTGTCCCTAAGGAGCTTTTTCCCAATCCAACAATATTTAACTTTTTTAGTGACAGCTTGGATGACACAATAAAGAATAAATTTATAAAATCTGTGAGGAATAGCAAGAAGGAACTTAAAATTCAAACCAACCTCAGTAAATTAGAATAATGATCCAAAACCAGAAAGAGTACAAGCTGCTTCATACAGGGACAGAAAAAATAATGTTCAGAAATCTGCAGTGAGCAGTAATTGGCCATGCTAGTGCTGCATGCAGTGGTTAGGGGATTATAGTAGATCTCAGACTGAGAATGAACCAATGCTGATACTGCAACAAATGTCAATGTCATCCTGGAATTTTTAACAGGAGTATCTCAACAGGAAGAGACAGTTTTCTCCTCAACTAGAAATGGAATTTGTTCAACATAAATTGTATCTATTTAGGACACTTTATTTAACCAAGGCATAGACCAAATCTGCAGAAATGTCAGAATTCAAAATTCCTCTCTCACAGCACAAAAGCAAAAGAAAGATCTATGCAATTAAACAAAAAAATTTAAACTGATGATTGCAAATACATGACAGAAGAAAAACCTAACTCATTACCCTGAAAACAAGAGTTTGTCAGGACTAAAATAAGTGAACTATAAATGTACATGTATAGAAATGTACTTAATATCAGATAAAATATTCATAATCCAATTAAAACAATCAGTATACTTCATCAGACTGCTGGATATGAATCAACTGGAAGGCTTTGTCCAAAGCACAAAGTTAATATGCCTCTGTTAACGTGGGCCAATTAGCAGATTATACATGTTGGCGGAGACAAGGACAGGACTAGTTTAGCTTGTCCTGAAGGCAAAGTTCAAGTTAGGTTTCCTGCTCTCTAAGCACAAAATTTACATCTCTGTCTACCCAAGGCCTGACAAATTTTGGATTACACTACTGTCCTGGAGTTCCTTATAACCTCCACTGATGCAGCTGCTGCCAGACAGAGAGAGGATATTGGACCAGAGAGGTTTGTAAATACTCAGCCTGGCATCCTGGGTAACAAATCTACACAAGAGCTGCTTATGAAGTTCAGGATTCAAGCCATACCCATTCAGCATGACCAATTTTTTTCCAGGAGAGCTGTGAGTGCTCAGTCACAAATAGCAAATCACTCTCTTTCAGTTACCAGGTAAGTTTGTGATGGTCTTCTGAACTTTCACAGTTCTTCTACAAAAACATTTTTATTTCCTAAGGTGCATCAGTTTTGAGGGTCATCACTTAATGGATCAATTTTCTCCCTGAATCACATGGAAATACACAGTGTCAGAATCACTTTTACTCAACAGTAACCATTGGCTAAGCCACATGGTATTCCCACAGTAAAAGAAATTGTACGTATTTGCCCTTGCAATCTTTTTCTGTGAATAAGATTTATTTTTAAAAGAAAGCATGTGAGTCAAAAGATTCATTTACAAGGCTGTCATGGAGACAGCATTTTTAAATAACTACATCTACATCAAATGATAATCATCAAACCAAACAAACTAAATGCCAAAATACTCTGAAACCTAAAAATAAGAGCCAGGTCTAAATTACTCTATTTTCTAAAGCTTTACAACATTTCAAAAGGTAAGTCACGTTCTGAGTGTATACTCTTTGTTTTTCATACTTGAAGAGCAGTGAAGTGGTTTGTGAATCAGGCTTTTAAGACATTTGGCTGTAGCAAAATTGTAATAAAAAATGCATAATATGTACTTAAGAAGGAAAGTAACACCTCTGCCATAAATTGGTTCTTTGAAATATTTAAATTAAAAGTCTAAAGCATGCTATGCTTGCATAAAATAGAATTAAACAGCATGTAACTTAGATATGTGAGTTTCCTCACAGAGATAAATTTAAAATTGGGAATGCTCAAGAAAAGGAAAGTTTATTCAAGACAATATTTACATTGTTAGTGGAATTTTCTCGAATTCAGGGTTTGGGCATTTTTTCATTCTCTGGTAGATCTTTCTTTCCATTGTAAGTAATGGAAACTATCACTAACAATGAAAAATTACTTTCATTTCATTTACTTTCATTCCCTTTAGTGCAGAAATTTCAGCGAAGAAAATAAAACAAAAAAAACCTCCTTTAATGAACAGCAAAGTATATCTCTATGGTTTAATACCTTGTTCTACTCTCTAAACACAAAACCTGATAGTCCTTAGACTCGGTTCCCACTCAGGCATAATTCCCACTCAGGTAAACTGGCGTTTTGCCACAATAAAACAAGTAACACGATAGGAATTCAGCCATGAGACTGTACCAGTTTATTGCAATATTTCCCTACAGATCACACCCAAAACTGTACTCTGGATGACAGAAGAAGGCTGCCCAGCACATATGTAGCTACTGGAATTCTGCCAGTCAGGCAATATCCATTGTATTTCTTCAGAGCAGAGGAAGAAACATACTGTGATAGGCAAGCAAAGCAGAAGCCCAGGGCAGAGTCAGTTCTGCAAGCAGGGGCATTTGTCTTTCTGAGATCCATTTTAATATATTTGGGGAAATTAACAAATTTGAAACAGGAGGTAGAAAAAAGACATATTCAAAGTTCAAGAGATTGCATCTACCTTCCAGCTACCAACTAGTTCCAACACTGGAATCTGTCTCTTTGCAAAGAAGAATTATGTTTGTTTACAATTTCTCTCTCTTACCTGAAGTTCAAATGGACTGTGGATGGGGATCTAATAACATACAATAGATATATTAATTCAAATTCAGAATGCCCAGAATACAGTTATCTGAAGCGGAAAAGGACACAGTTATCTGAAGTTGAAAACGATAAAGAAAAGTTAAAATAGCTTAAAGCAGTAAAATCCCTCCCTTCTTCACGTGTGTCCCTCTCTTCTATCTTGAGGAGTTTGTCTGTTCCATTCAGTGAGTTTTATGTAGAACCCCTGCATGTTTTGATTTGAATTCTTCTTTATGGCTCTCAGTTTAGCCTCTTGGAACCTGTGGTTATTAGTAAATTGCCAAGGCAAGTCCTGATCTAAAATGAGAACCACCTCTATGGGCTATAAATACAATACAATTAACTTTCAACCATGAACTTACTACCAAATACAGCGACCCTCTTGTTTTGTATTGACTAAGACTTCAGAGGAAAGAATGTTTATCAGTAAATATATATTTATTATTGCATTCATTCTGCGTATCATGCTATATATCACATACACAAACAGAATTAACAGCCTTCTCTTTTTCTTCTCTGTATTTTCAGTGGATAATATTCACCCTATTCATCCTCTACATCTTTTCTTGTTCAAAGTCACTTCACTATGTGTATGACTTTCAGAATTTCTAGAAAAAAGAGCAATATTTATTAACTGTCCAATTAAATGCATGTATTATATAGTTTCTGTTAGTGACATGATAGTAAGGGGTCTGTCAGCATTTCCCTTACAAATCCCACTTTCAGAGGTTTATAATTACAGTGTAAAATTTGCCTCTCCCACTACAAAGTTTCAGCTTGGGGAGAAATGTTGTTCCATAAGGATTTACTTTCAGCTGTCCAACACATAATATTTAAATATGGACCTGAAATTTTCATTAATTATAATGATATCTATAGAATATCAGACTTCTTTTAATTTTTGTGACATAAACACAGAATTTTTGTTAACAACCAAAACAATATGGTTCATGTTATTCAGAATTGTTCCTTTTCCTAAACAGCTCTTTAAAAGAGGCTGCTGATCAAAGGCACCACTTTTAAATATTACAACTTATATGGTCATTACAAGCTTAATGATAACTTGATAAGCCTTAGCAGAGCAGCAGGTATTGTCTCTTGACTAAGTCCATTTTCACTTGTCTGCACTGCAAATGTATGTGGTCATTACTGTTTCACCTTGGCTTGGTTTCTCTCACTACCAAACCTACCAGCCAAAGTAAAAAAAGAAGTAATCTGCCTACGTAAGAAATTAAAAGGAAGTCTGGATTGAGACATTGGTCATTGGTTTCAGGAGCATTCATAGCTGGGAATATCCCTCTCTCAATTGTAACACCAGCTGTTCTGTATTTTCGAGGCACAAATGTAGATCTAACCTGTAACTCTTACTTCTGTTTTCATGCAGGTCATATTCCAAGGTAAGAATTTAAATATGGTTGTTATAAACTGCACAGTATAGAAATAAAAGAACTCACCCATACTTATACACATGCACCTTTATATTTAATGTCTACATTACAGATAAAAATTTTGCCAAATAGAATTCTTATAATCATAGAGAAAAATACTTCCTACATATATCCCCAGTAACATAGCATCACTAAAGCTCTTAAAAATGCCAAAGTTGTAATATCTTTTCCTAGTTTAATTTTGTCTGAGGCCTACACATTTGAACTTCAAGTACCTTCATGAATACAATTTCTTCTAAAATTTGACCCATTTTTTTTCGGTCCTCCCTTCATACTAGGCCAAAATTGTGGCTCTGCAGCTGCAAGCCACTAGCAAAGGATCCAAGTAGGTGATCTGTGGTGTATCTACACTGGCCTGCAGTTCCACTTGTTCTTTGCAAATATATCAAGATTAAATTGATTCTCATTCCTCAAACAGCATAGTCCCACAAAAGCTACCCTGACCTTTGAGAAGAGATATTAAGAAGTTCCTGGTTAGGAAGACTTGCTTTAGTTTTGACTGGCAGCCCCAACTGAGAATGCTCTTAGTGCATCAGAACAGGGCAGTTAAGAAACAAAGCCATATTTCTGTGAGATGCAGTTTGGCTGCAGTACATAATCTGAGAATGGGTTTTGATGAAGCTCTGAGAAGAATCACAATTTTAGCACAATGTGTTTCACTGTTGCCTTTAACTACCTGTTTCCTGCCTCCATCCATGCTTTTTTTTCTTTCTCTGAAGGAGTGAAATTTCCGAAAAGGAAAATACCTCCTTCAGGGTGGCCTATGTCATACACATTTCTCAGAACACAAGTATAACTGTATATAGATATATAAAGGCATGCTGGCCTTAAAAAACAAAACAAAACAAAAAAAAAGAGAACTGAACAACCAAGAGCTCAAGTATTTCAGGACAGCTGTCTTTTGGTCTCGTCTTCTCTAACAGTTTTTGCGGTTTTTTTATCCTGATAAAGTAGTACACAAAAACTCTCCAGGGTGAACACAGAGACTGAGGAAATCAAAGGCCAGAAGGACTCTGGATAACTTAAGTGTGTTGCCTCTGTACCACAGTCTAACCTAGATCACCTTAGATTCACCACTTTAGCAGTTTGAGGCTGTACTATAATCTGCTAAACTGTCTTCACACCACATACTCCAACGTTTCCCTCACTGGGCTCTTTCTGTCCTTGGTACCATCTGGCTTGCAAAGGCGTCCTCAGAAGTCCTCATTCTATGATGACTCCTGTGGAAAGACCTTCTTCCCAAAGAAATGCCAATTTTAAGAGCTCATAAGATCATTTTAGATCTTTTAACAGGACAGAGCAACATGGAAATTTCATGTTGAATGCTTTGTCTCTCTATGCTGCACACTTGGTTTATTTAATATTAGCTCTCAGACTTCAGCGATGTTTTTGTTTGACTCACAGCTGCTGGAATCAAATAATTAACTATTGCACCTCATCTTATTTTAAAACAGAACATATTACTAGCACTCAGAATTGTTACAGAAAGTTTAGAAATTTGTACTCTGCCTTTTTAGAAAAACACAAGTAAAATAAAAATAATTTAAAATGTACTGCTTTTTTAAATCTCATGAATTTTCAGTTAAACTCCTGATTTTTGCCAGTGCTCAGACTTGGCAATACTATTTAGCCCAGCAATTTTTCTGTTATGGCTGCATCACAGTGCAGCTGAGATAAGGAGAGATTAGCACTCCCTCAGATTTGCCAGCATAACTGCACACGTAGCTGCCCTCTAAATCTTCTCACATTGAAATGATAGAGAGTATGACTTTTCAAACACAACTGATTTTGACTAATGTTAAGTTAGGGAGGAATATGCAAATAAAAAAAAAAAATTATGCTACGGTAACTTCTGTTGTGACAACTATGGCAAAGACATGGAGGATTTCTTCTTTCTGCTCAGCCATGTTCAGGTGCTGAAGACCACAAGCACCTTCATTTAAGACAAGGAATATTGGGAGTATAAAAATAATTATTTTAATATCAGGTCAGGTAGCTGTATTATAGACAACCTCTTAAATAACAATTTTTTTCATAACTTTAGACATTAATTTAAAAATTGTATGTAGTTATTTTTACTTTTAATTTTGAATGTAATATTACAGCATCATGAACTACTGCTGCAGTTAATATATTTTAAAGTACTTTTATGCTTTCAGCTGTCACAAAAAATACATAGATTTTTCTAGAAGTTATGCTTACTCACATATTTTTCCCAGACACTAAACATAGTTAATATTAATTCAAAATTAATGATAGATTTGATGATGGGATTCTCTATTGTGACTTTAAAAGGAATTTGTAAACATGTAGATGAGCAAAACAGATCTTTTAACTTCAAAAATTTTCACCCAAATTTTCAGACTACTGACTTTCAGTGTAGCTCCAGACATAACCTGAGCAAGAAAGAGCATAGCCAAGAGTCATCCATAAATCTGATCTTTTTTAATATACCTGGCTTCTCCCTTATTTTCCTTATTATTATGTGACTAACAAGTCCATTGAGAGTTCAAGCACACAACGGATAGTCCAGAAGAGTTTTCTATCATTTATGAAATTTCACACAAGTATAACCGTGGTCAGAATCCCAGTTTTCTGTCAGAGAGAGAAACACTGTCTTTTGGGATCTAAAGACAAAGAATGGGGAAGGAAAATAAAACCAGGAAAGAGTAATTTCATATTAAAAATTCATTAAAACTACTTCTACGAAAGACTATAACTGAATATATAGACAGAGTAAATTGATTTACTGTATTAACTTCCTTACTACTGAAAGATGTTTTCACTATGGAGTTTTATACAGAACAGGAATAGGATGGCCTGCAGCTGCTTGCCCAGCCTTCTGGAAAACGTTTTCCATGGAATTTGCCACCTTGAACTACTTTTTTTAAAAAATCCAAAGGATTTGTTATATCACGGCCTTCCAAACATTTTTTTGCCAAGAGTCTTAATGTGTGTCATTAGAGCTGCCAAGCTGTACATAGCATACAGAATGTCTTGCTGGAGTTTATAGAACCTGACATAAGAATGTTAAAGAAAACAGAGCACATATATGGAGAGTGACAGCTGATTATTTATTTTTACATATTTTTCAAAGTATCAATAAATCCATCTGAAATTTCATGGGCTTGAGATGTTGTAAGAGCAGCAAACCACAAATTATAATATAGGTTCATTTGCCTTCTACACAATTTCCTCCCAGCCCCCAAAGAAATTTATACAGAACATATGCCCAAAATGAACTTTTAATAATCAAACAAATTTCAGCTTTCTGGAAGGCCTAGAAAGGTGTTATCAAAAGAAAATTAGAAAGTAATATTCACTTCACCAAACACATAGGACTATTGAAATGTCATTTCTATCTTAATAGTTCAGCAGGATAATTTAAAGAACAGTGTGTTTGATCCACCACAGGACTTAGGCACCCACAGTTTGCTGATGAGGATGTAAATCATACCCTGGTTCACAGCCTGTGACATGCATAAAGTACCGAGTTCAGAGACCACCTTTAGCCACAATCAGAGGTGAAACTTATGATTTAAGGTAAGACATCATACAAAGCTGGTCATAAATCTTGACAAACTTAGTCATTTGAAAGTTGAAATATTCTCTATTTGCCATCTGCTTCACATAGTGAATCATTCAGGGCAGGGGTTTTCTTGGATCACTGCTGACTCTTATGGTTCCACTGCGGAAATTTTTCCACTCTTGGTCACTTACTAAGCCTTTAGAGCAACTGCATTTTGCACATGCTCAACAAGAACCTCTCCATAATTCAGCTGTTCCCTAAATATTTTGATAAAAAACATCTAAAGACCATTTCAACCCCGTTGTCAAGCTTGTCTTTACAAGTGACTGCCAGAAACAGTTACGACCACAAAAGATACTGATGGTGACTTGGGTGACTTGTGACTGGTGACTACTTGCTGGTTTTTTTTTTGCTTTAACCAGATCCCTGAAATCCATGCCAGTTAGCTCTGAGAACTGGCTCAAAATGTGTAAAAGTCAGGTTCTGTAGTGCAGGGGGAGAGAAAAGGCTGCTGCTGAGATCAGCCACCCCCTACATGTTCTCCCCTCCTTCCAGAAGCAGCAAGCATGATTGTCCAGAGTTCTCCTCCCTGTCTTACTGTTACTTCTCCTGACAAAAGAAAAATCCAACTGGGACTACAGTTCCTTATCCCTTTAAATTTTGCCTACAGAACTGAAAAGCTTTGAAGTGGCTCTGAACACAAAGCTGGCTCCAAGACTCTCCCTCCTGTGTTCTCAATGGACCATATGCCTCGCAGCCTGCAGGACAATGCAAATACAGTCAATTCAAATACAGATTGAACAAATGCTAAGCCTACTGGAGGAGCAAGAGGGAGTCTGTGGAATAACCCGGCATTAGCTACAAATTGAGGCTGGAGGCTGCTAAGGAGAGAGAAGAACACAAGGAATGACTTCAAAGTAAATAAGGCCTAGGGTCTTTCCTTGAGAAATTTTGAAGCCATTCCTCACCTCAGAGTAATAACTTGTGCTTGGAATGCCAAGGGAAACTTGGAGGGGCATTTCTGCTGCAAGGATGTTCTGGAGATCCCTGGATGCAGCTGAAACTGCCTTAGCCAAGTCCTATGCTCTGTACAGGCAGGAATGGCTAGAGGATCTGGACATGCAAAAAGGGCTAAATTTCTTTAAAGAAACTCTACCAGTAGTTCCAGTGCCATAAAAGTGGTACTTAGGCATCTCATCCTGTAACTGAAATGTAAAATCTCTCTGTTCATCCGCTGCTTGACTTCATCAGAGACCTTTCCAGTCACCTTAGTTTCCCCCAGTGCATTGAGTTCTGTTTCCAAATGCCAAAATTACCTCAGTCTGTAAGGCTCAGTGCTCATCTTCAACTGGAATCCACAAGAAAGGTACACCTTGCAGAAATCTTCTACTAAGCTTGACCTAGCAAGTTAGCTGGGCAATATAAGGTTGTATTTTGCAATATCTTTTACCGACTATTTAAACAGAGAATATAATCTCCAGGGCCTCCAGTATACTGTAGTACAGCTCTTCTCAAAACACATAATTCCATTAAAAATAAATATATCAAAAAGAAAATCTGTATTAATTAGTGACATGCTAGAAAGAAAATATTTCATCTTCATTATTTAAAAATTTCTATATATTATATTCCCTTGGAGCCTGGCACTTAAATATAGTTGTTTTCTTTGTTTCCAATAACATCTCAGCCACAATTACTTAATAAATTATAAATCACAATGTAGTTTTTATGTAAATGCATTTTTGTGTTCAAGCACAGGATTAATGTTTGCGTATGCAAATGAACAAAGGATATTTTCAAAGAGGTTATGGTTCAAATCATGGCAAACTTTAAAATGCTTTACTGTATTAGTGGTTGAATAGGATACTGTTCTCTCTCTCTTTTTTTTCCCCTTAACAATTAATAACTTGTTTTAAATGCACCTGTTGCTAATACCTAATTTCTGTTTAGTGCAACTTCAGGGAAAATAGGGTCCTGTGTCAGTGTATAGTTCCTGCTTGATGTTGCATATAATTCTTATAATATTCTGAATGGCATGTGCTAATTATTTAGCACAATAGCTCATCTTATGGAGCTGTAAGGCTGTAAAAGAAGGGTGGCAATTACTTAGGGTGGGAACATCTGTTTTTCTTGTAAAAACCAAAGCATTGAAGTGAAAAAAAAATTTAAAAAAAAAATTTTAAAAAAAGGAAGAAAAAATTAAGTGACAACCTAGGAGCAGTGGAAGGGTTAATGTTTTGAAGTTTTTATTATCTGTAAGGCTAGATCTGAAGCTTACAATCCAGATAGCAAGAGCTCCAAATTTCTATATATTGTACTAAGAGGCCAGAATCTGTTCTTCCCAGATGGCTGACCAAACATAAGATCTTAACCCACCACTCTCTTAAAATTTGATTATAAGAGCACACCTATCCACTTTATGCAGACAAGATGTGTCTTTGACAGATGTTTAAGGCAGTTTCAAAACCCGTGCACACAGAAAGCAGCTTAAATTCCCACAGGAGATACAAAGCAAAACAAAATCAAAGCAACAAACTAAACAGTTCACAGAATATATCATAGATTCATAGTAGATGAATATATCATAGATTCATATCATAGATTTAGGTTGGAAAGAAGCTTAGAGATCTAGTTCCAAATCCTCTGCCATGGTCAGGGACACCTTCCACTAGATCAAGTGTCTCAGAGCCCCATCCAGCCTGGCCTTGAACACTTCCAGGGATGGGGCATCTGCAGTTTCTCTGGCAACCTGTTCCAGTGCCTCACCATCCTCATAGTAAAGAATGTTTTCCTGATATCTAACCTAAATCTAGACTAAGTTCAAAGGCATTACCCCTTGTACTGTCATTAGATGGCCTTGTAAAAAATCCCTTTTCACCTTTCTTGTAGACCTCCTTTGGATGCTGGAAGATGCACTATGGTCTCCCTGCAGCCTTTTCTTCTCCTGGCTGAGCAACTTCAACTCTCTCAGCCTGTCTTCCTAGGAGAGATGCTTTAGATTTCATGGCCCTCCTCTGGACTCACTCCAACAGAACCACCCTCCTCTTATGCTGGGGGCCACAGGGCTGAACGCAGCACTCAATATATACACTTATATTCTTATGCTAGATTAAAAAACCCCACACCCTGTATGTGGAATAAATGAAATTAATGAAAAGGATAAAGTTTTTTATTTTTAAAAAATTATCTGTTAGGGTTCTGAGTTAGCTTCAGGCTAAAATAAGAAAAGGAATACTCAAAACCTCATTCAGGCAAAGGAATCATGACTTGGGGAACTAATCTGGACATTAAGACAAATTGGATGGAATATATACAATTTATGGGTCTAAGCCTGTTTATGATGATTGGTCCTACTGTTTTTAGTCCCAAAATTGTGTCAGAAAGGTCACAGAGAGAAGCTGGACATGTAAATTAAATCAAGATAGACTACAAAAATATACATGGAATACAAAAATAGACATAAAAACCAGAACAGCACAAAGAACACACAGAAGGGAAAGACTCTCAGATTGTACTCTGAAAACACATTAATTGTGTGGAGAGAATAATGAATAAAATGCTATGAATACTCATTTAAATCTAGATATACACAGTCTCCAGACCTCTTCTCAGAGTAATCATGCAATCAAGACTTATTAGCTCAGATGTGTGGGGACAGTGGATCTTCAGCCTCCATGTTCTACAATTCACTGAGATACAATTTAAAAAACACATTTTCCAAAATCCTTGCAGCAGAAAGCAGATTAAAAGGCCTCCATTTATCCATCTGAAGTACAAACAAGGCCACGAAAATCACATGATCAGTCACAACTAAGCCATGTATTTTACATTACTGTATTAGGATTAGTTGCAAGTTTCAGTTTAAAAGAAAGGGTGGGGAGAACTCCTCAGGAAAAGCCGCTTTCATGAATTTCTAAGAATGTAAGAAATGGCGAGAAAGTTGCAATTTACTTGTGAATGTTTTTTTCTAGAAGAACTGGTAAGGTCCACCAAATATATTCTGAGTTGTAGTGACAGACCTTAGATGATATTTTAAATACAGGTACAGCCCACAGAGAGGTGAGAAAGTCAGTACTTAAATTGAAAAAGGATAAACTAAAATTACCTTAAACTGCTCTAGATCATCTTTGAGACAGGACTCAACATAAAAAGATCCAGCTGAAGCTGAAATTTTACAGGACATTTGAATAGCTGGGACAGACTTCACAACTAACCATATGCTGAGCATTTATCTACAGTGGGCTTCCTGCTTCCCCTGATGATGTGAATGTTAAATTGCCACTGACTTCTAACAGAACCAAATCAAATACTATAATTATACACTTTGTGCTATCTGTGCTGCACTGTATTATTATCTATAATTGATTATTCAACTCAGTAGCTATTGTTCTTTAAAATCCTTTTGACACGTTGTAGGAAAAGCGCTATATTAAACAAAGTTGACGAGCAGAGAGATTTCGGACATTCTGCCACACGTAATGATGAAGCTGGTGCAAACCAGACTAGTTCCCCTTCCAGAAAGTCACATACAAAATTTTTTGGGTCTGCGTTCCACACTGATAACCTTCAGCTAAGAAACAGACCTTGCTATGCTGAATATTGTGGAAATGTATTAGGAGGGAAAAAAACCCTGAGTGCTAAAAACTTCCCTACATAGAAAAGAAAAATATTTAGCTTGGGGAAAGAAAGGTGGAAAAAGTGTAGAACACTGAGTCTTTTACCAGAGAGGTACATTATCCTAAGTTACAAAAGCACAGCCTAGCTCAAGTTTCTGGATTTACCATCTTGAGTCATAATTACAGACCCTTTTCAATCAAGTGTGAATCAACAGAATCACAGACAGGGAAGGTCTGACTATTTCTGTCTGCCTGCTCCTACCTCCCATCCTGGGATAACCTACTCGTGGTCATATGGCCATGTAGTGGACAGGACCAAATAACAGATCTGGAAGAAAACTAATGATTTTCTTTTACTGGGTTAGTATTCAGTTTTTGTCCTCAGCCCTTAAAACATTCAAATAGAAGAATTTCAGGCTCTCTTTGAAAATCCCGTAGTCTTTAAATATCTGATAGTTAAGCACTCAGATTCTATTCTCAAAACATGAAAATTCTGTGGCCTATCCCCTTAGATTCCCATATATGAACTTATTTTGCTAAGCACAGAAAGCTGTTTCTATATTTCCCTTTCTTATATGCCAGTTAAATAAATAAGGGTTGGGTTTTTGAGCTATCTAAAACTAGAAAGGTTAGTTCCAAGCAGCCTCAGTATTTACAAGAATGCCAAAATAATGTGTATATTTTTTTCAGATTAAGAAAAGAACCCTGAGAAAAAAAAATTATTGTTGGAGTGCAACAAGTTTCCTAACCACAAAAATATTTATTTTCATGTCTTCAGAACACATATTATTGCTTCCCATAATTACAAATGAGATTAAATGTTAACCAATTTAAATCTGTCAAAATATTTTAATAAGTGGGGCAGATGTTCTATTTTGTTAAGTATCACTATTTACTTTATGAGGTAATAATAACCTTACCTTTCTCTGCAATAGTTAATAGTAAATGGTTAGATCTTGCCAAAGAGCAAATAAATCATTACACTAAATACAGGTTGTCAGGCTAGTTTAGTACCTTGTACACTCCATTTTACTTAGATAAATGGCTTAGAATGGGATTTACTCTCTGTGCTATTTTCTAGAAAGATTCTGGCTTTCCTATTGTGCGTAATTTCATATCAGATTTTAAGAAAGGTACTATATCAATACACAGATTTTACATTCACTTACTTTTTTGGGTGGACTTCACATACGTACAAATGTGAGACAAGCTGCAGACCTCCCAAGAATATCGTTACTGAGAGTACTTCTGCAGAAAGACTCTGGCTTTGGTAAATAAATAAATATACCAGTGCAAAACTCAAGACAGTTTCATAGTATAAAATCAAGACTCTGAATCACTCCTCAGAGTTCTCTTTGATTTAACCACGTTAGTACCATTTATATTCACTCTTCATCAAATTTGCAATTGTTCAGCTCCAATAAAATGTACAGACAGGTTTTAAAAGTATTGCTGAACACATTAAGATGCCATGCTTTTCTGGATAGCTGAGATATTTTCAAGGCTAAGCACAAGTGGTTCTGGCCAACATGGGACCCTCAGTCCTCAGAAGGTTCCTGTTGGGACTATTACACAATTCAAACCCCATTAAAATCAACCTGTCAGTCAGGAGCTTATTTGCTCTTATAATTATATAGATAATGTCTGCTTTTTGCACAATTAGACATATTTTAAATTTTGGATGGAACAATATTTGCACAGTACATATTTAGTCAAGATTCACTATTTCATTTTTTCCCCCACTTCAAAATCCCTACCATCTAAATACTGAAAAGCAATAATTTGGAAAATTATGCAAAGCTAACAGCTAATAATGGTTGAAGGAAAGCTATCACAGGTTCCATTGGCTGACATTTGTATAAACTATTTGCAGAAAACTTGAGAAAAGCAACTCTGGCCATGGAAAGAAAGATGAGGTTATGAGTGATCTGTGAACAAGGAAAAGGTCCAATAAATTGGCTCACTTATTCACACTGAATAATTCAAACAGCTTGACTCAACACTAGACATACTCCTTACTCCTTTTAAAGGATTAAAATATTCATGGTTTCTTCTGTCAAATGCCATTATCACTCTGTAATGTCAGGAGCAATGGTTGTCTTCCCAGGGCTGTACGAGGCTTGGATGTGGGTCATCTGCTCCAGTTGTGGAAGCTGCCTGGCAAACACTGCTTCTACCAGCGGTCTCAGAATAAAACCTGTGTATCCTTCTGGTTCTAGCAAAGGCAAGTTTGAACACCATCTCCATCTTTATGCTCATGTTCTAGTGCCACATAAGCACTTTTGTGCTGCCTGACAGTACTGTGTAGTGATAGCTCAGGAAGAAGGACATCTACTCCCTATTACAGTTGTGACAAGATCACGTTAGACAATATCCTTACCTTAGTAAAAAAAAGAAATTCGATTTTCCAGCTCAAGAACAAACCTCTCTTTGCCTCTTTCCACAGTCAGGCACACAAAGCCAAATGGGAGCAAGTGATGACAAGGAAGAGCGGTGCTGAATCTTAAGTATTTTATGTCAGAGAAAACCACTACAATGAGTTATACAGAAGCTAACAACTTCCTTAAAGCAGCTATTGGCATCTCTCCTCAAAAATATAGGGGACAAGAGCTAATGTGCTGGAGCACATTCCCAAGCATAACCTTTCGAAGATACTCAGAAGACAGCTTTTCTTTAAATGTATCAAGAGTCCAGCCTATTTCAATTCATGTTTTGCAAGATGGACAGACTTTATAAATTCTTTAAGGATTCTCTCTGTATTTGGTAAATTTCTCTTTAATACAATCCAACCTGTTCAGTTTTTCAGTAGATTTTTTTTCCCCTTTCTTTTAAAGACATCTTAATTAGTCTAATCCTGACTGGTCTCTTTCCAATGTTCCTGTTGGCACAGTAGGATTTCAATTAACATTCTGCTTTAGCACTGCAAGTGCCCTTGCTCAGATTTTTTTTTTTTTAATGTGCTATTTTGGATGCCATCTCTCTTCTCTTTTCTTCCTCAAAAATTGTTCAGCTTCTAAAAGGTTTTGGAAGCAGAGGTTGTTCTGTCAATTTGTGCTTTCTGAGCTTATCAAGAAATAGCCCACCATTAATTTTAGTTTTTTCCACTTGAGGGTTAAAGTCCTTGTGTGTTCTGACCACATCACTCATCCCCCTTTCAATCCCTTCTGGTTTCAAAACAGCAAGTTCATGCTTCTTGTCCTCAGCTTCAAGGCTCTTCAAAACTCCACCCTTCTTTATTTGTCTGTTCTTGTCTCTAATTGCATTTCTCTTTCTCTTTTTCATACGCACATACACACACACACTCACACTCTTCCTTCAAATCCACCAACAATAACAATCTTCTCTGCTGTTTGTCAGCTTCTCTCACACACAGCTCCACCCTGCCCCTCACACATGCAGTGCCCTCCCTGAACTGAGCTGTCAGGCAATTGTCCTTGCTTCTTTGAAATCTATCCTTAAAAATCCACCTCTGCTGCAATGTCTAAAATAAATCAGCTAATTAATGATGGTTATTTTGAGGGGCAGATGGGATAGCTGACATTTACTTTACAATAATAATTTAAAAAAACCAAAAAAGCCTTTTTGTGCAAATGTGAGTAAGTATCTTAATCTGTGTTAGACTGCTCTTCCAAAGGGACAGAAATATGGATGGAGCAGTGCCTAGATCCTCCAGCCTGTGCACGTCATCCCTGACTGATTTCAGATCATGGGACAGTCTCTCTTTCCCTACTCTTCACCTGTTTTGCATGTTTAAACTATAAACTCTGCAGGATAGCAACTGTGGATATGTCTACTGTGCATACCATGTAGTAACTGATAACCTTTGAGGGGAATAGGAGAGACTAGTCTCAGCAGTGTGGACTTAATTTGCTCAAAAGATATTCTGTATTATGCAATACATATCCACAGTAATTAACACAATGACAAAATTATCTTAACTGAATTATCTTAGAAATGCACAGCATAAATAAAAATAAAAATTCTGAGCTAAGTACCTTACTACTACTGCAAATACGATATAACCATACTTATGTTTAACCCGCAAAAACTCATCTATTTAAACATGTGGGCTTGACTTCAAAGACATTGCTACCAAAAGTATCAATTTATGTCCACTATATTTATAGTTGCTTACAGGCAAACAAATTCCTGCTGTAGATCTAAATCTGCAAATTTCAGTTCCAATCCAGACTTCTGTAAAATTCTGCTACTTTAATACAACTGGAAACCTCATCTATTAGGCTAAAAAGCAGAGAGGGACACACATCTGCAGCTAACCACTCCTTTTCACTGCTCTTGGCTACGGAAATTGGCACACCTTAACCACATGGGCCCAATAAACAAAACAGAACTTTCTCATCTTCTCTGGAAAACTAGCTTACGTTCCTGGTACATCAGTTTTCAGTTACTGAAAAGAGTGCAGAATATCTACAGGTTAAAAAATTTGTTGCAAAACTTAAGTATTTAGAGAATGACAGATGAAGAACAGTGGTAAACCAGGATTGTTGCCACAACAAAACTACTTCAAATTGGAACAGATAATCAAGATAGCAATCTGCAGCAAGTGGATGAAAGTTTTCAACTGTTCCAAAAGATGTAGTTAAGTACAAAGTAACTAATAAGAAAAAGTTCATTTCCACCCCTTATAGACTGGCTGAATAGTGCTGCTTTTTTGTGACTTCATATTACATTCCTCTGCTTCCAATAACTCCACTAGAAACTGTGAAAATAATAAAAATAATAATTAAAAATTTAAATCCAGGAACATGATACATTTTCAACTCCACAGTATTATGGGTAAACAACCCAAACCAGCCCCCCCACAGGCACTGAATGCTGACATGAGTTTTCAAGATTTCACAACATATAGGTACAACCATATGGAGACCTAAACATCACTTGAAGAGCCCAAAGGATCTTCCTATTTCAGTTCCACACAGTGTGACCCTGTTCACAGATAACTGGTTCATGGCTGCATCAGGATTTTCCATTCCAAGGTAAGCCCAGTCATCTGCTATTTAACACCTTCCTTTGAGTCTTCATCTAAAGGAACCTCACCCATGAGTTCTGGGATAAAAGGGAGCACTGCAGGAAACACCCAAGCCAGTCTGCCAGGGTGGAGGAGGAAGATAATCTTTCAATTACAGTTTGCACTGTAAAGGGATCAAGTGAACATAATTTGTGCCAAACAGCTCGGATTGACATGGTGCACAAAATCACAATTATTCTGGCATCATCATCCTGTAATACCACTGGGTTATTAGTTTTACTTATCAGGGAAATATCAACGTCTTATTACTTCCTTCAGAAAACACATGAAATGAGGTGCTTACACACTTTATATTTCGAGCACGCAAACCTATACATATATTTTTTCTTCTTTTTTTTTTTAATTAAATTGATGTTTCTAACAAGTAGGGGAGGAATACAGAGCTGGTAATGGTAAGGAAAAGTGTGTGGGATCTTCTTTTGAGCATAATTCTTCAGTACATTAAATGAGACTAACAAAAGAGAAATTAAACATAATACTGTGCCATAGTACTATGACATAAGTGTCAACTTAGAATTTCAAATACAATGATAAGAGTCTTCTAATAATTATATAGGTGGCAAACAAAGCTTTAGGGCAAACATCTGTAGCAAAAAATTACTAATGGCATTCTACAGAAAATCAGCTATGACTGACCCCTCCTATGCATCATATTCTGGTAAGGTCAGCTTGGTGGAAAGGTTAAGAGCAGTTAAACACTGACCCATCCCTCCCTAGTCCTTTCCATATTCATAGGAAACTATCATCCATATTCATGCAACAAGATAAGTACCTTGAACATACAGAGGTTAAAAAAAAAAAAATTACTTCTTTACAATCTTATTCAGTGCCATGACACTAATTCCCAGAGCATGGATCAGGACATAAATTAGTGTGTCTGTAAGGCTGGGCAGGATGGGTGAACAGAAAACATAGAACAGCCTCTGGGTGACACTTAAATACTGAAAATATACATTCTGAAATCCTGTAACAAATCCACAACTCTTGGACATGGGTAGACCACAACGATTTTGCAATATGATGCATATGAGTGTCTGCCTTTGCACAGATCCACCTACATACCTGTAAATACATGGATATCTGGAACTTGAATATCCAGCCCTCATAGGTAAGTGACATGAGAGGCCCAAGGCTGTGATATGAAATCTTAGGCCAGTACCCTCAAACAACAACAACAGAATCTAAAGGTACATCCTGTTGTCACCGTAATACTGGGGTTACTTGTATTTTTTTTTAGCAGAGAACTATCTAATAAAATCATAGTATTTTATGTACCTCTTCTTTTGGTGTTTACACTTCTTCTGGTGTGTAGCACTGAATGTATTTGGAGAGAAACAAGGCCCAGAAACACCCAGTCCTTTTGCAGAACTTACCTCCCATGCATATAATTTGGTCCTTTCTGTGAATTAACTCTGCAAACGTAAGTTCTCCTTCAGTATCTCCTTTGTTTCTCTGCATTCAATTCTATCACTTTAAAACATTTTTTTAATTGCCTAATATTAACTTTATAGTGAATTGACATTTCTTTTGCCCTACCCCTTTTGCAGGTGAAAAACATATCCAATTAACTGGTCCTCCCTCCAAACAGAACTTCTCTCCCTGCCTACAGAAACAGAAAATAATGAACCTCACTAGAGTAATATATTCATACAGTAAATGCTAGCTTCACTCCCTGCCCATTTCTTTTTACAGGAAAAAGTTTCTTTCTTTCTTTCCATTTCTACAGAAGTATCAGCTCCTTCAGTGCATTTCAGTAGGCAAAACAGCTCAACTTCTCTTGCCACTGCACTCATCATTATTATCATAAGGATGGCAGAGCAATAAGGGAGGCAAGATGGTTAAACTAATAGCTTTCTACTGTACTTATTAGGTATAGATTTATATAGCATCCTTGCAGGCATTAATTTTACTGATTTTTAAGTGCAGATTCTTTCTTCCAGGGTTCAGTCACAGAAGCCCAGGTGTCTGCACTGGAACTTTGCTGAGGGAGAGGTCTGAAAACTTGTGCATATCCAGAGCACATGGAGGTACCTCAACCTCACAAGACTAAAAAATAAATAATTGAAGAAAGGGAGGGATGACACAGTTGACCTTGAGTGCTGACAGGGCAGAGGGGCCCCTGCCACTGCACCTGAGCCCCGGCACTACCATCCACACCTGGTGCTCACAGCTGTGAGGACACATCCATGGCCAGGGCTAGGCTTCAGGGGAGATTATGGGAAGAGGGCCAGGCAGCAGAAGGCCCGTAAACTGTCTCTGAAGATGAAACCCCTAAAAACTCCACTCTTGTTTGTGACATACAGCTAGGCTGGAGGGCCCCCCCTAATTCCCAGCTATTGCTGTTACAACAATACCTTGTGAGACTTTGCTGCTGTCACAACAGCCTTTCATTTCCCTGCTTCATACTCCTTTCTCTCTTCAAGGATAGATGTAATGTCTAAGCACCTTGCTGCCTTTAATGGATTGTGTATTTATGATGCCCTTCTGAAGCGAGCAAACGATCTTATTCCAGCCAGATGTGAGCTGCCTGAGCTGTCCCTTCACGGCCCCTCAGCTCAGCCAGTTTGACTTCAGGGCAGGAGAGTTTCTTCACAGCTTTGGACTGGGGTGTTTTACATCTGAAGCAAATATGCTTCCCAGCTATGATACAGAGAACAAGCTGCATGTAGGTAAGACAAGGCAGCCAAAACTCAACAAGCAAGCAAAGCCCAAACCAGTTCTGGAGCTCCTGAATTTGCATTGTGACTTTTACACTTTTCTCATCTTAGATCTTAAAAAGACAGGTAGAAGAAAAATATTATTATCTGTTATTATGCAGTGCATTGTCTAGTTTGCCATTTTAGTTTGCATGAGTTGCTGAGTTTCATAAAGAGCACTGAGAAAGTTTATAAATATGTAAGTAAATACTTACTTCCCTTGAGAAACACTTTTTCTCAGTAACTGCTGCAAAGGGAGTTTATTATTGATGAAATCAACTGTCCTGAATGTTCTAATTTAATAGGAGCACACCAAAACAGGTCCTACTTTTTAGCTGTTACGCAAAGAAAATTATGACTCTTTTAAAATTTCATAGATTTCTTTTCATGAGGAAGAAACCAGGCAGAAGTAAATGTTGATTAAAAATATAATTTTTAAATAATTTGATTTCATCTTTGATTCTATAGCAAGAATTTTTTTTCTCACTTGTTAGCACTAAAACTGCACTGTGTAGTGGGCCACTGATAGAAGAATTAACAGATGATACTGTTAATAAACTAATAAAAACTCTAGAAGAAAATAATTTGGAAAGAGATGTGGCTTTGGAAATTCAGGATCTCTTCCTAACCGAATACCTACGTGGGAACATATTATCCAGTGTTGTCTTTAGGCAGTAAAAATTAAATGAGAGCCATGGTGAAGGCACACTGTAATGAGAACAGACTACTTAGCATGGTGTTCTAGGGTATTTTTTCTACGTGGCACATTGGAATGGTGTTGATAGAGATCTGAGACAGTTGGTCATTATCAGCAACACAACAATGTTACACCATGTTACCTACTGACACTAAGATACCCCATTTTTTAACAATATTCAGTCACTCCATGCAAAGCACCATGGTGCTCCGGGTCACACATGCCCAGTTCCTGTGTGGTTGTCACCTCAAAATACTGACTGTCCAGATTCGTGATTACTTCTAGAAGCTATTACATATTGCTAAATCTGAAACGTATTTTATATGCACAATTTTTAGCTCTATCTCACCTGAAGAGAGTATTTGATCCTTGTTTTACCAACCGTACACACTTCGTGACATCGTCTCTGGATAGATCAAATGGCACATAACAGCAATGTTGGTGACAGAAGCCTGTTTGTGCAGTGAGGAGCACATACCTGCAGAGAATTATCACAAAAGGTAATGGGAGTATCACATGCAGCAGGGGAGAACAGCATGTTGCCAGATGGGTTCTAGAACATCTGCCCATTTTGCAGGTCAGAATTTGTTGATTAGAAGTCCTTCAACAAATATTGCATAATTTAAATATTTTTTAAGAGAGTCTTCCTGCAGAATTCCACAGGTCTATGAGAAACTTCTGCAGAGAAATAATCTAGCACACTTTGTGCTGTCTTAGCAAAAGCTTGGGGAAAGTCCTCTCAGCAGCCTGAGCTATGCAATGTGAAAAAGCTAAGTAGACACACTGAAAGTAGAGCAGTAGTTCAGGTTAAAATACATATTGCTGCCTGGGTTTTTTCATTTTTCTGTGTTTATGTTTCCATTTGTCAACGTATCCATAGCGAATTCTTTGTGGCTTTGGCCACAAGGGAGCAGTTGCAAGGGAGCAGTTCTTCCTCCCACTAATCTAGAGAAATGCTTCAGTTCTTTGACAATAAGAATTATGGAGACTTTTGCTCAAGTAAATCAGGCACTTCAGGATTCATGTAGATTTAATGCTTCTCGGAGAAGTTGTACTACATAGGCTTACTTGCCCTAGGATTCTGAGAGCCTTTTAAAAGCCTCTTTTGGATAATAACACACTAAATAGTCTTCCTTTCTGTTTGCCCCTGAAACTTCCAATTTTCCACTTGACTCCCAAAGTTCAGTATAAGACACAAGGATATAACTTTGTTTGTTACCTTTTCTTCTGAAAAGGCCACAGTCTGGGCCACAGGCTGGGGGCTCTTTTTCTTCTTGATCTCTTGTTCAGCATGTCCGCAGAGGAAGGATGCTTTAGCAAAATGCCCCTTTGCCAGTAGTAGGGAATTTACCACAAAATGTAGATCCCGACCTTGCCAGATATCCCAGCTTCCATGGACAGCATACCCTACTGACAGAACACTCCTGCCAAGAAAGGCAAGGTCTTTTGGCTTCTGAGTCTATGAGGCCTGAACATCAGCTCTGGAGTCCATATGTGCCCTGATCCCCACCCACTTCATCTTTTATTCTAGAACTCTTTAGTCCTGTAAATAACAAAGCTCAGTCTGGTTTTTACCCAAATCTGCTTTGTCCCTTTTTTAGGATTACATTTTTTAAAAGTCCCTCCACCCCCATCTCTTGTAATCAATAGAACGGGATCAATATCTAAGGGTCAAGACCTTTTCTTTTTCCTGTGGCTAAGCTTTTCCCAGCCTTGCATTTTAAATAAAACCTGTATTCCCAGTCATCTGTAAAAAGGATAGGAGGAAAAAAGCCATCTGATTAGTGTCTCTCTTTTAGGTCTTAGGGTAATGGCTGCTTTTACCTTTCTAGTTTAATTCAGCACATTTACAAAGCATTAAATCTGTCAGTGTGGCATTAACTTCTATCATGTGCATATTAATAGGAATAGTAATCAAAACATCGAGTGAGTTTGGGTGTTAAAACTGGTAATATTTTCTTTAAGTGCTAGTACACATTTGGCTTGGAAGGTGCTCAATATTGCAAGGGATTTTTAAACTAAGATTTATCTCCTATCTGTGTAGAAATGTTTTGTGGTAAATCTGCTCATTTGTACCCCAAAGGGCATGACTTTGTCATCATGCTGATGTTTTCATGGAACACATTTGTAAAACACAATTCCTAACTTTTCTTGCTTCCATTAAGAAGAATGCTGATTAAGTGGAATCAGCATGTAAGAAAATATTTAGCAGCTGTTCTCTTATTGAAAGATCATAAATACATGGAAAAATAATCACACATATATTTTATGCCAATTAGCAAATACTTCTTTTAATTAAAGCATATTGAACATTATGGCATAGTCTTAATATTACTGAAATCCATATAAAATATAGGGATAGTGGAAGGAGAAGGAAAACATCTCCATCAATATATTAGGAAGGTTTTGTTAACAAGCTAGCTGAATGGGTTCAGAGGGATTCCTGTTTTATATGATTTTTTATAATTTTACCTCTATACATTTTACATCATTCCACTGCTCTCAATAAAAAAAAAAAAAAAGAAAAAAAAGCTGCTTTCACTTTAAACAGCACAAAGGATAGGAAAAACTACTGCCTTACTACAAATTATTTGCAGCTTCAGTGTTGCCAACATATAACAGCTGTAAATCAAAGATATATTTTGAAATATCCTAAATCAGTTTTTACAAATCAACACTCTTAGTAACAGCTTTCAAAGAATAAAAGAATACAGCCATGGGAATTCATATTTATGGCTGAGGGTAAGTATGAATTAAATGTATCTATTTCATTATATTACAAAGTACTATTATTCAGTGGTCCAAAATATTATCAGTTTATCTGTATTCACTTTTTATTAGGAAAGAGGTGCAAAACCGTGGAGGTTTTAATGATGTAGATAATAATAATCAGGAAAAGAAATACTCCCTAGTGAGGATGAAAGGAATGCAGGCTACCTTCTCAGAGGCTTAGCACTGTATCTTTAGGAAAAGAAGCATACATGCAAGAACATATTTCTGGAACACGCTAGAGGAGTTCACTGTCTTTGTCGACTGCAAACTAAAAGCCTTTGCTCTACTCTCCTCTCGTATCTAATAATTTTTGCCTTGCACACACCACCTACACACCTAACACTTCACTGACAATGGTTTGCCTTTCCCTGCTACCCCGCAAACACAATGGAAAGTTAATTGAATGTTTTATGCTTTAGCAATATCAAAGAAATGAAAAGAATGCAGGTTTCAACTGTATTTCAATAATAAGTGCATTAATTTTTACCTTTTAACTGACACTTGTACTAATTTCCTTAAATGCTCTTTTTTACTCTTTTTTGATCTGTCTGGCTTTGTCAGGTCTGATGATGAGGGCTTACTTCAAATGCAAAAAGATTAGCTCTCTTTCCTTTAATAGCACAATTACAGTTTGTGTGATGTCTAAATCATGAAAGATATCAGGGACAGACTTCTAAAGTCGCATCAGTTTATTAAAAAAATGGTAGTAATCATTTTAATATCAAAATAACTCTCATTTCCTAGTGGCATTTAGGAATTGTTGGGCACTCATACACATACACACAAAGATTAGTAGCCATTTATTTCTAATTTGATTTAGATAATTGTTATAAATAACACAATGAAATTAAAAGGCTCTGTGTTACATTTTCACCTCTACCCAAGATGTTCAGGCACTAAAAGAATACTGCCACATCAAAGCAAGAACCAAGAGATCTGGTTCGACATTTTAAGATATGCCAGAATCTACATCTCATTTTTGGATTTAGTTCAACACGGGACTTAGCACTAAACACTAAAGAATAAATGTGTCTTCCATAAAGATATGTAATACATTTAATCCCATCAATGCTTAGTCTACTTTTTAAATCCTGGATTTAATGTACTTTACCACGAGAGGGCAAGATTAAGATACCCTTTCTCATACTGGATCGCACCTACCTCCTCAAGATTACCATTAGTTATATTACGACAGCAAGAAAAGTCCCTATTCAAGATGTGGGTCTGCAAATGATGAAGTAGAATACAAATCTAAAGTGAGAAGGAAGATTTAGCTTACACTCCAAACTGGATTTGAATCATGCACTTTCATGGAATGGTCATCGCTGGCTAAAATAAAGAGGGATAGCAAAACTTGGACAAGGTAGCAGCTATCTTCTTCAAGAATATTCCCTAAAATACTATATTCTGCATTAGAGTTAAAGACTTATAAACATTATTAATGCCCTAAAACATCTACATAATACGATGTGTGAGGCAGGTGAAAGAGGAAAGCTGTTGCAGTGATCTTTTTCAAATGTTTTAGGATGTTGTGGCTATTAAATAGAAGTTGCAAAGGAGAATTTAATAGTTAAATCCAGGAGTGAAAATACAAATTGCTTTGGGAAGAGCAAGTACCAGCTTTGATAAATTTTAAGTTCATAACAGATAAAGTGGAAGAGTTTGACCCATTGTCAGTCTATTTTAAGATGAACATTTGTTAAATTCTAATGAAAAAATGTAGCACTTAAACTTTGGCAGAAGGACAGTTAGTTTTTTTTCCCTGAATTGAATAAAATCACATGGCACTGATTTTTACTTTAACTACAAGCAATAAATATGAGCTGCAACAGACTCTAACAGCTACTGTCCATATCTACATGGATACAAGCAAAGTTCACTTCAATTCCAAGCACACAAAATTTATGTCTACACCATATAGCTTATCATGCATTAAGCCTGTACATGCAAGAGCTGATTTTCTAATGTTAAGAACAACTTGCACCTTTTTGACGTGCAGAGCTATAATCAGCCCAGCCAATCAATGCTGTCTGTACCAAGAAGCAAGAAAAGGGCTGAGCAGCTATTATATACCATCAGCTAAGTCCTGAACAATTCAGGCAGTTGAGCCTGAGAACTTTTAGCTCCATTTACATTAAAACATATCCCTCCTGCCACTTATGTGCCACATGCATTAGGATCATTTGTTTGTTTTGCATTTTCAGAGGTTGCTAGTGAAGCATGGTGGCTGGGGGCCTTACTGTGCCTCCAGAAGAAACTTGGGAAAGTTTATAGGGGAAACAAGCTCCCAGTTTTCCTAGTCACAGTCAGTAGATTTATGCTTTACTATACTGAGAATGAACAATGAACTGTCATCCATCAGTAGATGCTATATGGGTCTGTCCATGGAGAGATTTTGGAAGTGGATAATCTTTGCATTCTTAGGCTCTGCTTTGAGTATGTCGATTAGAGGAAAAATAACAAAGGCACACCAAAAAGAAACACCAGAGGACTGGAAAACCTCTGGAAGAAAAGCTACTAGTATCATTTATAAGATTGAGCTAAGTGGGGAGGGAATTGTCTCAAGTTTCACTTCTGTGACTGACTTTTGCACAAATCCAAAATAATTAGATGCACTGGCTCAGGACTTTTAGCACTGACACAGCACATTGTGGCACGCACAATGTGAATTCTTATCTTGAATGCTGGCTCACTATCTTTTAAACACAGGGCATAAGCTCCCAGATTCTAGTTTTAAGCTGACTGGACACAGAAAATATAATACGGCACTTTGTCAGACTTGAAAGTGAGCACACCGTCCAGGTGGAGGTAGTTGGACTGTTGCTGGCCAAAAATATGTTTTCTCCCCAGTAAGGCTCTCAAAATCATCCCGTGATAACCATCGTATACATTCCCATTCCAGCACATCAGGGCCCGGTTAGGCAATGCATGGTTTCAACAATAGTAATAGAAATGGTCTCTTTTACAACTGAGATGTGTATGCTTGAGAACAACAAGATTAATATTTTATGCTGTTGTTTATTTGAACTTCATTTTATCTTTTAAATACATTAAATTCCATGTTACTTACCACTTTAAAAGGATGACTGGGGGAAAAGTTTAGCCTTTATAGGTTTAGTAAAAAATAATAAAAATTTACAAAATATTTTCCTATTATTTTAAGAATTAATTACTATAGATGGAAAAAAATTATTTTATCCAACAACAAGATCAAACTTTTTAATTGTCTTAATTAACAAACTTTGTAGAAAATGAAGATAATTTTTTTTCAGAATTTCCAGAAGACAAACTTTAAGGGAAAGGCCAGGGCATAAGTGAGTCCCACAATGAGAAGTTTGACAGGAGCATAATCAGTTATTACTAGAATCTATTGCACTGTTTTATGGTAATTGTAATGAAATATATGGGCAGAAATTTCTTTTACCCTTAGTATGTCCATGCTTCTTCATACATACTTCTGCCATTAGGATCCAGCCTGCTTTTTTTCTCTTGCCGAGCTTATTGAATTTCTATCTGTCTACACCATCTACAATTTCCTGCTGAATTAATTTCTTGTAGCCTACTTCTTGAACCTATTAAATCAGATTTTCAGTCTGTACTCCACTGAAACTTAACTGAAACTTCTCTTAAAGGTAGTTCTTTTCTTCATCTACTCAAATTCCAGGGTCTGAATCCTCTTACATTTCCCTGTGACATCTCAACAGGTTTTCACATAACCTGCCATCCTTTCTCCATGAAATCTTGTCCTCATAAGTTTTTTTTCATCTCAAATCGTCTTTCTCTTCTTCTATCTCTAAACAATGCCTTCAACATCTCAGTGCACACTCCTCATCCCTATCCACTACCTCCCACCCCTACCTAATACAGAAGGTAACATGGGGCCTTTTGTTACTAATGTCTTCTCTACAATGTAATCTATATGAATAAACAAGTATTTACAGTGTAGTAACTACGAAGATAAGAAGAAATCAAAGCTACGGTAGATAAGACAGTATAGCTGCTTTTTTTTTTTAATTGTTTACTGCTTCAATGACAAATTTAAAAAAGGTAAACATAAGGCAAAGTTATCCTCTTTCAAAGCTCCAGGGAGGGAAATAACTCAACTTTAGTTGTGTCTTGTTGAAATTGTCCATTTGGATGGCTAACCCTTTTCTGACATGGTTGTTTTTTATATTAATAATTGTTCCAAATGATGTCTTTTCCTATTAGAGTGACATTCTGTCAGCAGTTTGTGCCTGATGAAAAAAAGTGAGGTACTGAAGCAAAGCAGTCTTGGCAAAATGGAGAACGTGATATTTGGCATCATCCGTTGTTACTGTCTTTTAAACATCTTCAAAGAATATTTTTTAATTCTTTGAAATGTTTTCATTCTTAGAATTCACATTCTAAAGTCAGTGTTTTCTTTCAGGCTCTATCTGGTAAAGGGACAGAAGGGTCATCTACTCTAAAATGACATTACTTTTCCAAATAGAGGTGTCAAAATATCTGGTATATGTAATCTGGCTTTCTAGATATTTCTGGTGGCTGTGTGGTGGGTTGGCCTTGGCTGGATGCCAGTTGCCCACCAAGCTGCTCTATCAGTCCCCTCCTTGGCAGGGGAAGCAGAGAAAAATAAGAATGGAAACAACTCTTGTTGGTCAAGATAAAGGCAGTTTAATCGAGCAAGAGAAAAGGTTGAGCATGCAGAAGCAAAGAAAACAACAACAAAAAAATTATTCTCTACTTCCGGAAAGCAAAGTATGTCCAGCAACTTCCTGGAAAGCAGCGCTTCAGTACATGTAGTTCTTGCTCCAGAAGACAAATTTCATAAATAAAAAATGCCCTCCTCTTCTCCACCTTCTCATTAGCCTCTATTGCTGAGCAGACACCATACTGTATGGAGTATCCCTTTGGTCAGTTTGGTTCAGCTGTCCAAACTGTCACCTTCCAAGATCTTCCCACTCCCAGACTACTGGCAGAAGGGGTCAGGGATTGGGGTTGGAATTTTGGAGGGACAACATTGCTGCTGCTGCAGCACTCCTCAGCAGTAGCCAAAACACTGCTGTGTTACAACTTTTCAAGTTACCAGTGCAAAGCACAGCACTGTGAGGGCTGCTATGGGGAAAAATTGCATCTCAGACAGACCCAATACACAGGACAAAAGGTTTGCTCTTCTTTTGGACAGCTTGCATTGTCTTTCTGTATGGACTAAAGGGTCATATATACATATATATGTATGTATGTATGTATGTATGTATGTATGTATGTATGTATGTACATATATATGAGTTACCTTTTCTTAAGGTTTCTAGGGTGGTTTTGTCAAAATTTTGGATCAAAACAGTTACTACAACAGATAAAAATAGATGAGACCCAATCACACAGCAATGCCACTGACTTTACTCAGATTAAATGCAAGAAGAGGAGGTCAATTTTTTTTAATTGCAAGTGGCTAATTCACTGATTACTAAAAACTGTTCATGAATAATTTATATCTCAAATATTAAACTATGTATGGGATGAGTTACTGGGGAGACTACAAAACCACGAACCTGCAGCTCTTCCTTCCTATGAAGCCTATCCTAACACTTGACCTGTATTACTTGGACTATTTATTTGTTTTAATGATTGATCCTAAAGTATATAAATATCTGAGTCATTTATATAATTTTATTGGAGAAAAGTATTCCGCAGTTTTAAGAAGAAATGGTGATTTACAAAACTAACCAAATAAAAAAAATTAAAATCTCATGGGCCAAATTTATCATTACTGCCTTTTATCATTATTTCCCTTACACATTGGGATGTGTGGGAGGATTCATCCCAGTTTGAAACAAGCCATGACAATAGGAAAAGAGAGAGAACCCAAAGATTAATTTCACAATTAGATTCTTCATCATAACAACAAATATAAGCACAATGCTTAATTCAATTTTTTACTTTTTTTGCCTAGCACATCACAACATTTTCATCCCTTAATACACATCTGGAAGTCTTACACAATATGTAAGTCTTAGCAGTCCATTTTACAGCCAAGAAATTAAGGCATGTTGAAGACTAAGATTTTATAAACAAAGGCTCCCAGTTAGAGGCACCTGGGACCTTGCGGATGAAGGTTTGAGTACTACAAAATTATGATAAATGGAACTGCAGATCATCAGCTTCTGAAGGCCAAGCAAACAAGCTCTCCTCAAATTTACCAAGTGAAACCAGTGAGCTTTTTTTGAAAATGCCATCCTAACCACCTCAGTGGACCTCGGAGTTGCATCTTACTGATCTCTAAACCTTGTTTCCGTTCCCTATATAGGTTTTGTGAAGAACTGGATCCTGACGGTAAATGTTGCCCAGTTGCTAAAGATGGTCCCTGCTTCTCTCCTCTGCACAGGACAGGTATGGAGGTTGCTGCTGTGGCAAACAAGCTCAGGATGGCCCACAAACCAGACAGACCGATCCAGTGTAGGATGTATTCCAACTCGGACATTGGCAAACGCTAGTCCTTGGCACCCCAGCAGTGCAAGCCGAGGCTCTGCCGTGTAAGTTCCTGCAGAACTCCTGCTCATCTCCCGTGCGGCACCCGGGACCAAGGCGCGGGCTGATCTAAGGGGAAGAGTGCCACCTACTGAACCACCAGCACGAGCTCGCAGCTCCCGCGGCTCCGGAGAGTGCTGCTCCATGGGGAGAGCCTGGACACGGCCGAAGCAAAGTGCTGGCCACGAATTCGAGCTAGAAAACAAACACACACCATCACACTGGAATGAAGCAAAAAGACAGGGCTGGATCATTGAGAAGATGTTGCTAAGTGTTACCAGGCAGGCCGGTACACGCCTGTGGCTGTCGTGCATATGGCAGTGCACAAGAAAATGATGTCTTTTAAATGTCTATTAATGTCTATTTTTATATATACATTTATATATATAATGTATAAATGTATATTTATAGGTCTATTTAAATTTCTATTAAATATACTGAATTTTGATAGTCACTCAGCTAGAGAAAGGCTAGAGTGAGCTTTCCTCTCAACCATTTACCAGTAGGGTTGCTGAAGCCCATTAGAGGAGAGGACACAGTGGTGAATCATGTGAAAGTAAAATGCAGAGCTTAAGGACCTCCTGTTAAAAAATACTTTTCTTTCCAGTACTTTTATGGATGCTTTTGTTTTAATCTTGGGACCCATCTGTCTATCTACACAATTTCATATCTATTATGCAGCTGCTTAGCTTGCACTGCTGACATACTTCCTCAGTTCACTCAGTATGTCCTGTTTTATTTACAACCACAATCAAAATCACCTGAAACGGACATTTTTCATGTAGACTCCATTATGTGGCAGAGTGCCATATTTACATCAATACCTAAAAATATGTACAAGATTTCTTTGGAAACCCAGCTACCTTACTTTTCAGTCCTGCTCAACTTCTGAAATAACGCAGAATTTAGATCTTTAGCAATATTTCAACCTCAAACATTTTCAAAAGACACTATTAAAAAA
>VXAZ01000995.1:320612-360858 GCA_013399875.1 Gymnorhina tibicen | reverse complement strand
AAAAAAAAAAAAAAACCACCAAAACAGAATTGAAATGGTTAAACCTTTTATAATTCACATTGCATTCATAGTAAATTGTGTAATAGTTTTCATGTCTTAATTACTTAAATTTTATATTGAGCTATAGTGATATTATCTCTCTTTTTGTCTCCACACAATTGTATTTTATAATAGCTTTTATTAGGGCCTACATGAATGGAATTTAAAATGAACACATCATTTCTGTTACTTCTGCAGTTGAGAAAAGAGAGTGCTTTTCTGATATTTGGCGTGAAAAGTGCTTTCCTTTGTGTTTTATGACATATAGTAAATTGTATTAGTTAGGGACACATTTTGAGCGGCAAAGTAACTAAGAGCAGTACAGAGCACTTCTGTCACTTCTAGCATCTCCACCTCAGCCTGAAAGTGGGTACAATGCCCAGCATGAAATGGAATATTCCCCTTAGAAAAGCTTGATCTTGTTCTCATTGAAGTAAAAGGCAAAACTTCCACTGGCTTCCACAAGAGAAATATTGGAGTAGCAGATACATAAGCTAATTGAGTGTTTATACAATCTGCCTACCTGCCTTTGAAAGCAAGGTCAGCTCCCCCAGCTCACAAGCTCTACCTCCTCTGCCAGCAGTGCATACCTTGATACCATCATGAGGCTCTCCATGGCTCAGGTTGCTGCTTTCATTTGGGGTGCCTCCTTGAAACCTGGCTGCTAAGCCATTTCCTTCACCTTTATAAAATCCTTCCTAAAGTCTCCCTTCTGTCAGCACACCTACACTCAATCTGTGTGTAGGATGTGCAAATAAATTTAAATAAATATTTGTTTTCAATTGTTAACAGAAATAGCAAGGTATGCACATCCAGGGCTTAGACATACAAACAAGATCCCACAAGGTAACAAGTTTCTGTTGAGCTGCAAGGATTGCCTGGAAGCACACTGTTCCCCCCACAGCAATTGCAAGGTGAGTCAAGTCAGCCTCACACACCTGCACAGTGAGCTGAGCCCACTCCAATTACCACGCATTTGTTGGAGGCCAAGAGGACACATGTGGGCACTACCACGCATCAGCTGGTACTTGGTAACCCTTTGGTACAATTTGTTCATCCAAACTTATTATTGCTCCCTGCCATTTCTCACAGGTAGTTTTGGAATTGTAATATAATAATTTAAAATGTGTGTATAAACACATGCTATGAAATCAAGAAGTGGGAATCTATTAGTTCTATTTTAAAAATCCTTTAGACAGACTTGTGCTTATTCTTTCATTGTAAGTAAATAAATTATATTTTAAAAGCCTGGTTTTTTTTATTTTAGTGGCACCTGAACATCATGAGATGCATTGTTTACAGTTCTTAGGCCAGCAGAAGATGTCAACATGAGGGTAGGCTAAAAGCACCATTCCAAAACATCGATGGAAAAATCAAACATCTGAATTTCACTCATGTCTCTCTAAATGTGTGCTTGTGAGCTCCAATCTTCCTATTCAATCGGTGGGCCAGATTCTGCCTCCAGTTATCATGTCAGTAAATTTCCACCCAATGCCAAAAGCTGTGAAATGTCACCTTATTATACACCACAGCTCTTTGTACGGCTGGCAGAGCTTGCCCAGAGGTTCCATTTAGTCTTTCTCTTGCTAAATGAAGTGCCTTCAACGCTGATCTCCAAGAACGCTTGTTCATTCTGAGCGCTTTTTATTCTGAAAATGGGTTCCTTTTATTCTCCCTCTTTTTTTTTTTATTAACATGTCCACACTGTTACTAAACATAAAGGGTTTCTCAAGGAACCAATTTTACCACTTTTGTTTGGGTGTTATATGGATGTTCAGAATAGAAATCAAGAGTACAAAAATAGATTTTCTTGATTTATGAGACATTCCTGTTTTCAATTCACCATCAGTATGTGCAGACACGATGCAGTCAAGAAATGAAGCATCTGGTTCTCCCACGTTTCATTTATGAACTTTAGCACCAGATGTAAATCATTCATAAAATCCCAAAGTGTTGGAAGAGTCTCTTCCTTCATTTTAACAAACATATATTCCAAGTACTGTACCTAACACTTCACATCATTTGTTACAAACGATGGGATCTGAATTTTAATGACTTCCAGAAATAAATTTCAAGGAAGAAGGAAAGAGGAAGAAAAATAGGTGAGTGTGGCATTCCTTGTTTCTGACCATGAATTCACTTTGAAACCAAAAGATGTCACTTTAAGTTATTATAAACAAACTCTACATGTTATTACCTGCATACAGAATGTTTTGAAGAGAACAAATCTATTACCTTATATCTATTCTTCTCCCAAATCCTTTCCATTAGTGTCACGTTCATGTCAGCAAATGCTGATTCAACTTCAAATCTGAATTGCTTTCCTATTCTCATCCGCCAATCGCCCTTCCTCTCCTCCTTCAATCCTCCTTTCAGTCCCATTTGTTCAGAGAGCCCCTCTTGCCTTTCTCTCAACATATGTAATCCCTTCCTCCTCCCTTCCCACTCCTTTGTTTCACTCTGTGCATTGAATTTCATAGGATAACTCACACTTTGGGAATTAAGCACCTGCCAAAATAATTATGGGATCAAGGCCTATTCTTTATGTCAAGGAAACCTGTCTTCTTTGCCTACAAGAATCCTTTCAACAATATGCATTAGACAACGCTTTCAACAACAAATCAGTCTTTTCTGGCCCTTTTTAATACTGCATTTCTTACATATTAATTTAGCTGCAGAGTTATCAGGCGAGTCTTTCATGCTCTGCGGTTGCCTTACAATGTAGAGAGCTGAGGAAGTGCTAAGGAGGTGCCCAACAGATACCGCAAGAAGGCTCCTTTACAAAGGACATCTTGCCGGAGAAACCTCTACATGAGGCAACAAAGGAGGCAAGAGGATTCACAGGATCACAAATCTCCCTCAGTTCTGCATTCCTCCCTAAACCCTTCCCACTGTGCTGCTTTGCTGCCATTCAGGGCAGCTCTCTTTTCTGTCCTCTCTCTCATTGTACAGTTGCTTAACTGCTAAACTTCTACATGAATGGGTGCAATTAGCCTCAGTGTAGACAGCAGCAGTAGAAAAATAGGGTAATATCCAGATAGTTTCAGTTGTAACAATCCCCTATATAAACTTTCTTTAAAAGGAATTTTCATTTTACTTCAACGTCTGGTATTTGTTTGACTTTTTATTAATACCTAGAGAACTAGGCACTACTGTAGCTGAGCACCTAGATAACAGCACGTTTACCTCCAAGAATGGACTTGAGACAAGGAAGAGCTTTCCCACCAGTGTCCAGGCTGTAGGCAGACTACATGAATTGATGAGGCTGTGGAGCAGCCTCCAGATATCCCTGAGCCTGATGTGCAACACGTTCTGAAAGGACATGCTGGGAACGAAGCAAGTTGCTTTAGTCAGGCTGGGAACACAGCAAGGGCAAATCCAGGGGCTGTAAATCTCATGCAGAGATCACAGCTGCAACCATAGCCCACAGTTTACAGCACAGGCTGTAGATCAGTTGCTTGGGTGCCTTAAGCCCTTGGGGCAGAGAAGGATTCTTTCCAGTCCCTTGCAGCCTTGTTCTCCACAAACACCAATTGTTCATTCCCTGTCCAGGGACAGTTAGTTCCCCTTCAAACTTGAGGAAAAAAAAAAAACAAAATAAGAAAAAGAAAATAATATCTTCTCTTGCAGGCAAAACAGCAGCAACTTTTGAAGCAGAGCAGATGTTCAAGAGCATGGGGAGAAAAAGTTGCACTGCACAATTTAAGGCACCAAATGAATGATACTGTATCTAATCAAAACTTCGGGGGAGATTTAGGTAGACGCACTATGAATGCTGAAGCTGAAATCCAGCTGGGATTAACATGGGGAGTTAAATCTCCATTCCTGAGAAATGTGATACAGGAACTTAATTGCTGAGCATCACAGCCTCCTACGTCACCCCGAAGATCCTGTTTCCAGGAGCATAGCTGACACCCTGCTGGGACATTGGTTATGGGAGGCAGAGTGCCCACAAACCACCAGCACTATCCCTCTGTGGCCAGGGCATCCCCCGGCAGGTGTTAAAAGTAAGCTGTCACAAGGCTTCATCTCACAGCCTCTGGCCCAGTCACCAACCAAAACCAATGTCTGACCTGGCAAGGTGGGGGGCTGCACGTGACTGCAAATGCTGATGGATTGCTATCAGACATGATCAAGTCAGGGGGAAAGGATGGAAAAAACAGCATTTTTTTAAAAACATGCTTTTTTTTTTAGCAACACGTTTTAAAATAATTTTAAAACAATTTAAGATTGTCTATTATAAGAGAAATGTTGGTAAAAACTTCCAATATTCCTTCAATCAAAATTTTTAAGAATTATAAAATTTTAAATTATAATAGAATGACATCAAGACCGTTTTTTTTAACAAAAAAAAAGAGAGGGTAATTTTCTATGTTTCTTGTCTTGCTTCCTTACAACCCCAAATTCATCTAATTTGATACTGTATGTAGACTGCAGCCTTCAGCCACTATTGCCGTGTATAAATATAAAAAGGTGATCAGTTGCACTCTAAGAGGTTTCCCTGTTAAAGATGATCATTCCAAACCTCGTATCTATGTCTTCCTTGCAAAAATTCCAAAGTTTTAACACGTATATTTACAAGGATACCATCTTTGCCAGGCTCCTTTTAACTTGGGTATTTTTTGGTAATACTCATCCATTGTCTGTAAGCCCTATTCATGTGGAATGCATGTCTTTTTCCATAAGTAATTCTTGATGACTCCAGTAGACTAGTTATGATGCAAGATTCTTAATTTCAATGAGAGTATCTGACTATGGCTTCTGTATTCTGAAAGTCACTAGTGGCAAACAGTGAATAATGTACAAATACAGTATCAATAAATTTTTCGTTTTCCTATTTTTTATTTGACCTAAACGTTAATTTATTTTCAAAACAGGCATAACTATTACACCTTTGCCATTTTTTCTCTTTCTCATTTTATCTATTGGGGCAATCCAATCAAAGGAAAAAGTAATATTAGGAACAACGTCAGTTCAGATAAGTCATGCCTGCTATATGAGAAATACCACCAATTTTATTTTATCCCCCACCTTCAAACCATGTCAGAGGCTGCAGCTTGGGCCTTTCAGAACTCTACAAGCACTACTCACAGTCTCATCTTAGTCCCACAGTGCTTGGGTGGTCTGTCTCAAACTAACCAAGGCAGGAATACCACCTCCTTGATCCATAATGCGCTCATCCATTTCACTTGTCTGCTCAGACATCCCAGGCCAATGATTTATTTGCAGAGGTGAAGCTAGAAAAACCTCCCCCCTTCCAAACACATGTACACATACTTTTATAAACTAGCTGAAATATTCAGTAACTTCCCAGTGGGGAATGGGGTTTCCCCCTCCCTCTCCTGTGTTCTATACGGTTTCCATTATTATTTGATAAATGTGTTATGACACACTATTTACCTCGGTCAGCAGCTCTGGGGAGCTTTGTGCAGCTTTGCTCCCCACCTCTGCCACCCACTAGATATTTCACAAATAAATCACATTCCCAGATTAAGACAATGCAGTTTGGTACTGGAAAGGGAGAAGAGAGGTAGGATGAAATTTGCTGTAGGAGGCTTTGGTTTCATTTCTCTCTTTCACTTCTGAGCCATGTGGAGCTGGTCCTTAGCCTGTAACACTGGCACTGCCTCAGTCAACTCCTTTTTTCTTTCGGGAGCAGGAAGACATTCTCTGTTCAATGTGCTAATTCTCCATGCTTGAGGTTCCCAGAGCAATATTCAGAGCTCAGTTTTCGATACAGGAAGGAGCAAGTCTAAGTATGTCTCTTGTAATGCACATGTTCACAGGTATTGAAATCATCTTTTCCAAGAGCAGGAAGTGAGCCAGGGTGTACTGTGTGAAAGAAGGTCTGCAGTTCTCTTTTGCTGAAAATAAAAAAATATATTTAAGTTGAATGATCACAGAGAGTTTTGTGTGGACTTGCTCAGTAGCATATTACAGCCTAAATTTGTGGGACAGAGGATGTTACCCTCCAAAGTAGTTGCTAAATGACATTACTGCAGCAACTGCATATACTCTCCAAATAGGGCTTGTCAGGGAAAACTGAGTGTCACTGCAACTTCTTTTTATATCAGTTTGATACCAAAATACCAGGACACCTTGAGTAGGGTCTGCAGACACAGTGAGTGGTTTGGGAAGCATTTTGAAATCAACGATGCAGATGTGTGAGCACATATATGTATGTGTCCGAATGGGGCAGTATCAAATCTGATTAAAACTGTTTGCTGGAAAACTACTGAAAAGCAGATCTTTCCTAGAGTCACAGGTTGACCTTCCAAAACCAAACACAACCAAACGCTCAAATGAAATTTGGTCCAGGAGAAAAAAGTAGCCAGCTGAAAAACTGGAAGTGTTTCAGAGAACACCACTGTTCCAAACACTGCCTTGCTAATCCCACCAATGCAGAGCACTATCTGTAGAAAAGGCAAGACCCCAATGACAGTACTGTTGATTCCACATTCAAAAACTATGAATTAATAGTATCATTTTCTTTGTCATAAATTAAAAATAAAAATAACAAGACTGACTGAGACTCACAGGGGTTTTGTATTTTTTCTTCTGTGTTTTACAGTTGCAATAATTTTTAAAAATAAGTGAATTATGATAGAAGCATACTAGTATAAGAAAAAGGGTGCTAGTGTTTCCTCTCTAATGACTTCAGGGTGCCTGACAGGGTGCCTCTGTTAAATTAGTAGAAAAGCACCTTTGAACTATGCTCAAAGTGATCTATGTCATGTCATGGACACCAGTGCTGCCTTCTCACCATCTTCACCCTCAGATAGCCAGAGTCCTTGCAATCCTTCTTTGAGCTCACTAACAAAAGCAATATGGAGAGGTCCTCCCTTCAGGGCTGTGTGGCTCAATGCTCATGACTTTTCCCCCTTCTCCTGTGCTTGTATAGAAATTTCAAGGTTTTTTTACCCAATATTTCTTCTTACATTCATATGAGGAGGTGAGAGCTATGCTTTCTCATCAATGCTTCCAGGCTAGGTTTCACCCTTCAGTGAAGATCAGTCAGTCTGCAGAGAAGTAGAACAGACACAGACCTTCTGTCCTTGTAGTTCTAAATATCAGACCTCTGTGTACGGATGCAGAAGCTGCTACTGGTTCCTATTCTGTACATCCTAGAATAGAAACCAGTTACAGAACAGCACCTGCAAACTGAATTTCCAGATGCAACAAAGCCTTTCCCAGCTCCCACATACATTTGGAATATAACTCCTATCCCTTATGTCCTCTGTGATAATAGAGTGAAAGATAAATGTGCTCACATTAATAAGCAGTAACCTCTATAATATGAAATGAAAAAGAAAATAAATGAACACAGGAGTAGTAAAACCCCAGTAAAAGCATTCCCCCAAATTCCTGTATCAAGGAAGAAATTTGGCAAACTTTTGTCACAGGTAATATTTAAAGATCTGAGCTATGTAATGAATGGAGTGCTATATTCTGACAGATTTCAATAATACATGGCATTAAGCAAAAAAAACTGATATGCTGATGTAAGTGGACATGGCACACTCTAGAGATGATAATTCCTGTCTGTGTCAGCAACAATATGAAAAGAAAAGCAAACCACAGGAAAAATCCTACCAGATAATTTAGAGATAAGAATTAGTTACTGGGAAAAGAATTTGGAATATCAGTTTGATTTTGTAACTGGCTCAAATGCCAATATTGGGGTTTCAGCATAACAACTTATATTTCCAGAATTATTGAGTCCAGATTGCCATGGTGTGTATGTGTCACTGTCTTTGTTTATCCTTAAGCCTGTTGAAGACATGAGCAAATTTACAACGATAAAAAGAAAATCAAATCTACCTCATCATGCTAAAATAATGGAATTTCCAGATTTTTGCTTTCTCTTCATGAGTCTTGTTAAAATATAAAAATAATTAAAGCAGGTGAAGTGTACATATTGCTTTCCTAATAAGAAGCAAGTAAAAATCACCAGCCTAAAAAAATAACCCAGATATTATAGACAGTTATCAAATTTCAAAGATGCATCAATGGGAGAAAAAAAAGGAAACAATTGTATGCTGCAATAGTTTTTGTGATCATTCTTCCATTTTTATGAGTATTTTAAAAATGAAAAAGTTTGTCAAAGGAGTCAGATTATTTCATCAGAAGACAAATGAAACCCCAATGTCGTACAAATGTTTATCCTATATCCTTCATTTTCCCTGTCAGAACAGTGCCCCAGCAAGGAAAAGATAATTCTTGCTATAGTTAGCCTGGCATCAGGAGAAGGCTGTTTGACTAGCCAGCTAATTTTGGCTTGCTGAGGGATAATTAGCATAAACTATTTTTTCTAGCCACTTATTCATTTTCATTAAACTTACAGGAATTTAAATAGGGATTTCCGCTCCTCAATCAAATTTGTCAAAACTGGGCCTTGTTTTCAATTGACTTTGGGCACAGCAGACAAACAGTATAGTTGCACAAACCTTCATTCCTAACAGAGCTGAAGCAGAAGCTTAAGTGCCTCTAGGAAGGAGCGTAACCTGAGCACTCAGAATAAGATTATAAATTAAACTAGAGCAATTTGTTGAACCTAGACAGAACTGAAAGATTTTCACCAGGAAAAGTGAATCCTGGTTTGCAATAGCTTTATATTGCAACTCCTTATTTCCACACCTCTTTCTCTCGGTGTGTATCATCACCATGTCGAGTGCACCACATAAAGTCTCCACTGCCATCTCATTCTTCCACTTCCCCTCTCAAGTCCATAAGGATGACCCAGGTGTATAACACCCCCAGATCCTTCTGTGACTGTAGGGCAAAGGGAAGGCTGTGCTGTGCTGAGCTGAGAGCCCCGCGATGGCTGCCAGGCCAGCCAGTGCAGGTGGGATACTGGTCAGCACAGCATAGCACGTGGAGCAGGTGATGGCTGCACCAGAATTACAGCCCTTTTCTCAGGAGGTTGCAAAAGACATGTCCCAGCTTGGCACAAACATCAACTTTTAGGAAGTAACTTAAAAACTTTGCATTTCTGAGACTTCTACTACCTCAACGAATTTTATTGAGTGGCCAACAGCTTACACCGTTAGCGGGGGCAGAAGTTGATAGACAGGTAAACATCGCGAGCGTATGTCTCTCTTCCTTAAAAAACAGACTAAAAAGATGAGGAGACTCATGTTCACCTGATTGTAAATGATTTCCTGCCACTAGGCTCTGTTTCTGTGACCCCAGTCATTTAATATGTTTGCTTTTCCCTATGTTGTCTAATAGTGGTTTGGCAGCCACCTTCCCTGTGACAATGACTCAGTGTGCTGCTTTTCCTGTCTTATTCTATGGAACACATCATTTGATGTGACTAGCACAGCTCATTTTGATGAGTCACAGAGCCAGGAAATATAATGAAAATGCAGTTTTCTGAAGGATGAAGTTCAAACAAATGTTAGAAAAAACATAGTTTAAAAAAAATTCTTCATCTTAAAATTGTGCACATGGTATAATTCATGTCTACCTACCTACACGGTACAAAGTTGTTTTTCTGTGTTAACATTCATTACAACATGTCTGATTAATCTGGAAGATGGGTGGGGAGAATACATGGAAGGACATTCTCTCTGTCCATGGTACACAGCTAACATCCATTTTCTGACATTCTTAGAGAATCCTCATAAAGCTGAGCCTCACTTTCTATTTCCTAATGTGTAGTCTGTAGCTTCTGCCTTTATTTCAGTTCATGCTTTAAGAAATTTGTATTCTAATTTGATAGGTCCAATTAAAAAAAAAAACCTTTTTTTTGCCTCTGCTTGAAAACAAACAAACAAAAAAAATAAACCCCCAGAAAACCAAAACAATAAAAAACCCACCCCAGACTCTGAATCCACTTTTTTCCTTTTCCAGCCTAGACCTGTAACCACAAAAATATTCTTCCCCTATATGTGGTTATAGATGTTTTTCCTGTTTACATAGGAAGGAAAAACTATATGGATTTTCACATCTCTAGGATTCTTTATAATTGGGAAAGAAAATGGCCAGAGAAAGGGAGTTGCCACAACCTTCCTCCTTTCTGTGACTTTAAGCAACTGCCTACTCCTTCAACAAGAGTAGAGTGGGGAGTGGAGAAGAACCAGGACAATAACACAGCTCTTCTACACTGCTTCTTAGCATTATTTTCCTGGAGTGAAGAAAATTCCCTCTGCTACAGCCACTGCTTCATCAAGGATGTGGAGAGGTTATACATACTTTTATTACTGTTGTATTCTTTAGAATACGGGAAAGTTTTCTCATCATCTCCCTTGACAGAAGCAGCAGCTTGAAGATCAGGAATGCAATAAGAGCTCTTCCCCTGCCTCCCCTCCAGTCCCCCCAGAAGTTTGCATTGCCACACACATCAGGAGATGTGTCACATTTCTCCTCCTTCCTCCTCTCAGGAGCTAATGGTGAAATAGAGAATGTTTGATGGCAACACCTCAAAAAAATCATTGCTTGCTGCAGAAAGGTTATAGGAGCTCTGTCTAACAAAGCAGAGATCATTTGGACTGGACATCAGCAAGAGCCAAACGGACGTGGCTGGAAATTCTTTGCAAAAAGCTGCAGCTACGAACAGCCAGACCACCAGTGAGCAATGGAGGAATGTAGAGCATGGTCACCACAGCCTTTTTCTTTCTAAAGGTAGAGAAATAATCAAACCGAGCACCATCACCTCCTCTCCAATTATGACCAATTCTAAGTGCACGCACTATAGAATACTCTTCTGAATAAAAATAATGTACTTATTTGAAAATAAAGCATGATTTTTTTTAAAGGAAATGGCAGAGAACAAAGTGCACAAGGCCAAACTTTCTAATAAATGAGATTTATTATGGGAAAAAAAAGTCCAATAATTGCATTTTCAGGGGAAAGGTCATTATTACTTAGAAAGAGGTTAATAGAACAATATTAACGGCTTTTTGCAGGGCAAAAGAGATAGATGCAGCATTAATATGAATGAAAACAAGAATGAGAATGCTCCCTGTTACCAAAGTTTAAACTGAAAATTCAGAAGGTCAAATTCTTCTTTCATATTACCCAAAATAAAGTATAAAAGTAGACAGTATAAAATGTTATCCAGCCTTTTCATTCAATGAGTTTAACAGAAAGCAGAGAAAGAAAGTGATGAAAAGTTTTAGCCTGAAGCCAACAATTAGAAGCATGGCTCAAGTTCTGTGTTTCTGGGAGACTCTAAGGGAAGATTGTTGAAGATAAAAGTCAACATGAGTCCATCATTGAACTTTTACTAAAACAATTGCAGCAATTCTGTCTATTCGGCCAATATTTTAGATTAGAATAATTTTCTAAAGTAATAGAAAATTGCCAGAGATAAAAAATAATTTGCAATATACATTAATATTACATTACACATCCATAATGCTGTCCATGCAAAAGTCTTAAAATACTTTATAAACACTTAATTAAATCTCCCAGCACCCTGAGAAGTAGATGATTTTTCTCAACCATTCCTCAACTGGAGAATCTAAGGCATAGACAACTTAAAGAAAAACATTTGGCTCAAGTTATGTAATGACTAGAACTGGTTACAATCAATCATGTAGGAATGAAGAAGGCACGTGCAACAAATACTGCCAAAATCAAACAATTTTTCTGTCAAAACAAAAAATGTCCTGCATACTTTACCAAGTTTGAGCTCCCAGAAATCTCTTAAATACATCTAATAATTTTTTCCTCATTAATATCTTTACATACATCCACAAATACATATGTCTACCAATAGAGCTCTAGGTAAATGAATAAATAAATTAAATGTGTTTATTTTAAAATACATGTTAATATTTTTTAAAAAATATTTCACATTCTCATTGACAAAACTAGCTAAATGATAAAAAAAATTAAACCCCAAGAATCTTGACATTTAATCCCCAGCCTTGACCACTAATACTGATTTTCCCTTTTAGGTGGTGTTGAGCGAGGAAGAAAAGAGAAATCCAAAGGTGATTATAAAGATGGTTATTATCATCTGTCATACACATGGGTAAACTATTAGCATGTTTTAACTACAAGGCTAAGCAGGATCTGTCTAACTGGTAATTCCAGCCTGAATACGCTCAGCAGTACCACACCAGGACTCACAATTATGTAAGTTTGCTATTAAAATGCAAGTTGGAATCTACTGCTAAATCTCCATAGTGACGAATACACTGAAAAGCTGTCCTACTTTGGAAGATTAAATCGACTTTATTTTTGGTTATTGTATCTAAACACTTTAACTTGCTTATCGTACTCTCACTAATTCAGTTTTACTTTACCAAGCACCTCAGACAAGAGAATTTGCTTGAAGTCACAGTCATGCTGTGAAACATATATATTTAGGACATCATTTCAGAATACTGTAATTATAAGTAGTTGAAGTCAAAACTCATAATTGTGCATGATGAGGGAAAACTGAGGAATCTTTTCTTGAATGGTCTGGCTGTAAAGTTCCACCAATCCCACCAGTCTGAGCAAGTTTCAAAGCAGATGTCTGTATATTATTTGGGATGTAATTTTGTCACGGATTTAAAAAAAGAAAGTTATTCAAGAGCTACAATACTTATTAAATCCTGAGGTGAAACCTATTTTACTATTAGTACTGCATTGTACAGTTGTTTGAGGAAGATATTGCTTAACATAATTTAATGGGGGAGATTAACGTAAGACATTAACTCTTCAGTCCTTACTCTTATACTATGTTCTTTACTGATCAGGTAAAAAGATGGATAGTAGCATCTTAAAGGCTTCTTCTTTTGTGTTCTATTCCTCTGAGTGAAAATATGATGTCTAGCCATCCTCACACTGAATTCATTCATTTGGTCTATAAGAAAGGGCTTTTGGAATAAAACCTTTAATATAAGTCAAAGTAAATTAAATTGAGATAGTGCAAAAAGTATAATGTGAACAGAATATCACATGACAACACATAAGGGCTCAATTTTCCCAATTCTAGGGCAAGACTGGGTGAAATCTAAAAAATCACAGCAGCACAGCACCACAGGGAAATCAGCGTCTTACCTAGATGGAAGTCACAGCTGATGACTTGGCAAAACAAACCACAAGATCCCTTAGTATTAATGAGGTACCCACTCACCACAGCTTTTACAAGGCACAACAAAACACTGCAAAGTAAGAACATTCATGAGTTTTGGCTATCGCAGTGCATGCAGTCTGCAGAGAGTCACACGGGTAGTTCAGCTTCCTTAGCTGCTGCCAACAAAAGCAGCCAAGTGAGAAGGACACACAGATCTGGGTTCCCTCCCCAGCTCTGCCACCTCGTCAGGAAATCACTTCCCTCTAATTCCTCTGGTTTCTGCCTGGAAAAATGGCTTTCTGCAGGGAGTTTTAAAGAGAAATGGGAGCTTTAAAAAGAGATTTCAGAAACACCCAAGTGCAATTCAGAGCTTGACGATGAAAGTATTTTGTTTTCTGGGGCTTTCTTTCCTCCTTGCCATCTTCATAGGTAGATAAATCGGTCAGGTTTTTTCAAATAGAGATATTTCTTAAACATTTTACTGTTCCTGCCCCTAAAACTGACTTTTGCACAGTCAGTATTGAAATCTACTTATGTTTCAAACTCTGTGGTATTATGTGATTTTGTTGGACACAGAGACGGATACAAAGGAACAATAGGTGTTGCAAATATTTTAAAAATAAGCTGTTTCAAATATTTTAATCTTAAAAAGTACTTACTCAATTTAATCACAATCTTCATAAAGTACTCAAGTTGTCAGTAAGTCTTAACCCTAAAAATGTGAATGCATAGGGATTTTTATGGGCTTGTTGGTGGGGGGTTATAATATTTTAATTTTTTTAATTTATGACTGAGTTGTTGGAGAGGGGAAAATGTCTTATAATGGGGCTGTAGCTGAATGCTTAATTAGGAACAGCTAATCACCTCTTCAAGTAAGCTGGAGAGTTACATAACTGTTACCATTCCTACAGATAAAGACAGTTTAACTTAGCTTCCTATGGAAATAAGCTTTATGTAACCATTTTGTCTGTGTCTCCATCTTTCTTTTCACTCCCCTTTACTTTCCCTTCAACAAAAGGCTGTACCATTAGCCAGTTTGAACTTGAGGGCTAAAAAACTCCAAAATAATATTCCTACTGGTTTTATGGAGACAGCTGATGAGATAAGAGAGAAAGACCTAAATCACAGCCCTAGTTTTCTCTAAAAGAAGCAGAAAAAGTTATAGACAAAGTTAAAACTTGATGTGAGATTACTATTTGTAATGCCTGAGCTGCCAAACAGGTTGGCTGCTTTGTATTTCATGTGCTCAATTTCCTTGTACAGAGAAATAAATGAGCAATTTTCTGGCCTAACAGAAGCCAACAAGTGATAGTGTTCTCCTGGGTCAGTGCAGATCACTCTGCCCTTACTCCAGGCCCAAAGCACAGTCCTTTAGGAAACACGGCCACAATAAAATAAAGTTGAATGGTGTAGCTGATCTTCCATTTATGTGATTACTAATACACTCTACATTGGTTTGACTTTTCTGTCAGCTGAATGCAATGACAAGAGCCGATGTATGATGAACTATCCAGAGGTGTTCATAATCATCTGCTTCAATGTACACTGTGGCAGAGTCAGGTCTATATTGAAAGTAATTTTGAAAATCAGATCCCAGAATTATAATGATTTATATATTCCTAGTGTAACATCTGGACAGGACAACCTTCCTCATATGGTAAAATCAAACTACTCTGATATTAATAAATCCTCTGGTTCAATCCTAGTGTTGTTGTCTTTGATTTGAAAATCCAAAGGGGAGAAAATAATTTAAAACAACCATCCATTTTAGCTGTGAAGTATTCTTTTCATTTTATGTTTCTCACAGACGTGCAAGAGACATGTTTTTAACAGAAAATAAGCCCAAACAAAAATTCCTGAATTTTCAGAAATATTGGAAAAATTCTAGATTTTGAAAAACTTTGAAGCCAAGACAAATCCTGCAGTTCATTCTTATCTTCACTGGTCTAAAGCAAAAGCCCAGATTCTCATGTTTTGGGAGACGTCACATGAAGATTTAAATATTGTGGTCCATGTTCATAAAAAAAGAACCTAAAAGGAGCTATATGTTAATCTAGTCAGAATTGGAATCTAGTTTCAGCATTGTATTATTTCCATAACTTCATATATCATTAGACTGTTGAGGATGACTTTTCTCTCACCCTTTTGACCAGCCAGGGATGAAACTGATATGAAGTGTGAAACACTCATGGCACCATCCCATATGCAAACTACCGTGAACCTAATGACAAAGTGAGCCAGGGATGCAAAATATTTGTTGCCCATAGGAGTGCTTTTTTCAATTCTGTTTCATTAACTCTGTGTACTGTTTTACTCTGCTGGTCTATAGTTGTGATTTTTCTGTCTCCTTTCTGAGTCACAGTGTTCACAAAAGACCCATTTTAATATTATTTCAGATAGGATTAAACAGAGAACAGTTTCATGGTGTTCAAAAGCTGAGCACAGAGACCAACACCATTTCTTTTGAGAGAAAAGTGAGGGAAAAGATATTAAAGCTTGTGAGATGGCTAAACCATATATTTGCTGTAGGTACTAAAAATGTTATTTTGGTACGAGGTGAAAAAACCCACGATATTTTTACCAAAGGTAAAATCATTAGAAGTCGTACAGAAATACAGATACGTCTGTCTCAGCATTATGGTAAGATTGCACCAATCATAATAAGGCATATACTCAGAGCATAGCATTCAAGAATCAGTATAGAAGATGAATATAGGATAAACAATATAAATGATCTGTCATTGAAATATCCTCAAGCAATGAAATACTTAGAAAAAATTATAAAGATTTATATAATGCCTCATATATTTGCCTGTAAAGAAAGAGTAGTAATGTTCCTTGCATTAGTACAAAATTAATAGTTTCATCAAGTTTTTTATCCTGATAAAGATTTTTTTTCTTATGGCTATAGAAACGTACTGAAGTATTTAAATCACCTGTCAAATGTAAACATACTTGAGTCCTGACACTTAAAAAATATAATGTGAAATAAGATATCATTTATACTTGCTAGGATTTTTCATGTTGACTTATAACATATGAATGGGGAAGCTAGATGCAGAGACAGTAGATTTTGAATTTTTACCTTTTTTTCTCACTAATTTCCAGAATGTAATTCTGCCCCCAGCTGGTTAAGACATAGCTGACATAGGAGATTGAAAGTGAGAGAATATTGAACCTATGAACTCTGCTTCTTCTCAGATGATGACTACAATTTGCATGCAAAGTATCAGCAGCTTTAGTGCTCAGCACAGGTGCTAATAGATTCTAAGTTCTTTATGTAAGTATATACTGCACCCTCTTCATTATAGCACTAATAGCTCAAAGGTGAAACTGTTTTCAGGAAACAGAGTTCATTGATTACTCCTACAGAACATTACAATTAATGACATCGGTCTGTGGTAATTGCTACACCTGTATCAGATCAACTGAAAAGTAGAAATTTAATACATGCTCAAGTCACCAATAGATTCCAGAAAGTTGCATACATCTACTGCCTGGAATGGATTTTTACGTCTTCCTATTGCTCTTTTTCATCAGATCCTTAGTCTGTCTTTTTGCAAACAGAACACATGTACTGAAAAATTTACAACTTTCACTTATTTTTCATGTATAACTGCAGCCCATCCTTATCTCCCAGGAAGGAAGAAAAACAAAGGAAAAAGGAAAGTACAGCAATAGAAAAGCAGGGAGATAAGTTATTATTATTATTACCTCTTGAAACAAAAGCTTTCATTCACCCTTCAACCTCTTTCCACTATCTTCTATCATATTTCAGGACATCTTTTCTGATGCAGCTGGAGAATAGATTACAAATACCTTCAAATTCATCTGACTTACTTTCCATTCCATATATCACCTTTTCATATGCAGCAGTTTCTGTCACATCAGCAATCCACTCCCTCAGTAGCAGCAGTCCTGATGCATCCTTTCAGGTTCTCAATATTAGTTTTCAACATCATGAGACTAAAGGGGGCAATGCCAGGAAGTTTAGCCCCTGTATTTAGACTCTGTATATTCAAATAAATAAAATGGATGACAAAGTATAAGTGGAAATATTCCTTGGAAATAGTTTTCATAGAACAAGACAAAAAGAAAAAAAACTTAAAAGGAAAAGAATAATTTTAAAAAAATAAAACATATTTTAGCATCTATGCAAATGTTAGCGTAAGTGCAAAGTATGAACAACAAAAAATGGTCCCACTGAGAGAGTAGGGCCCCACTGGCTGATAAGAGTCTGGTAACTGCTGCTTTCCAGAGTTTTCTGCTGCCTCCATACACTGGTGTCCCGAGTGGCCTCAGAGGACAGGGCAACCACAAGAACCCATGGTCCACCTGAGCCCTGCAGAAACTGAGGAAGTGGAACAGTATATGGTGAAATTTAGCAGAACACTACAGGAGTATGAATGGTAAATGAACTCAGTGAGTTTAGATGGCAGAGAAGTGGAATTACAGGAGGGAACAGAGCTGCTGAGGGAGCACATGATTGAAGCAATGGGATGTGAATACTCAATCCATTAGCCTTGACAGAAAATCCCTGGTGTAGGTTTGGGAAGAGGCAGAAGGAGGAGGAGTTCTGTGAGCACGGAGGTGAGCAGGGGACAGATCCAAGAGGAACAAATGGCTGTTAATGAAGAATGCTGCAAATTCACAGAATTACTCCTCGACCAAGCACAGACCAGACACTGAAGACGCCAGAAGAGAAAACTGAACATATGCCTGAAGTAGGAAAAAGCATACCCAGTCACATACATCACAAAACTACTGGATATCATAAATTTATCAGAATAAAGAAGTCTGCCTCTAAGGATGTAAGTAGCGAGGCAGGGCTCACACAGCATGAGTATCATGCCTGACAGAAGAGAAAGGTGAAATCCTGGTCAATATTTGCTAACTGAGAGGATACAACTATCCCATACTCGGCAGATGAAACTTTTCAAAACTTCCTACAGTCAATTTTTAAGGTTTAATTTCTCTTTGCCATTTACCTAACAGTTCTAGTACTGATTTTTAGGTTGCTCCAGATAAATCCTATCGCAAGTGAGCTTTTCTCTTACATTCCATAACAGCTGGAGTTTCTTTGTTTTCCTCTACCTATTGCTTGTCACATAGGAGCACCTATGAAAAGTGTACAATCAAATAAGCACTGGAAAAACTATCTTCTCTCTATTGTCCTTTTTAAAAGGTCTCTTCATTGTGCCTTTCATTAAAGACGATCAGGAGATGAAGGTAGGGGAGGGGCTGAGCACACCCTAAAGACATTCAGAACAAAATTCATTTGACAAATCTCCAGGCTTTGAACTACTGTGTCTGCAGAGAAAAAAAAAACAACCACAATGTAAAAGCAGATAACTTACAGTCTGACAGCAAGGATTCATAAAAAAAAGAGAAGTGTTCTCCATTAGGTGTTACGTTGTCATTATTTTTCATGGGGTCAATTTCTCTACTGATTCATCAGAATGCAACAGCCCTGAGCTACACTAGTCGAAAATTCAGGCCATAGTGTGACCTTAAATTATATTCCTAAATACTTGCAAAGTATGTGAACTGCAAAGGCCACTAAAAGGAGCTAGAGTCACCTGGGTAATCTGATACATTTCCAGTCTGAGGATTTTTATATGCCTTTCAGCCTTTTAATGTAAAGCCTACCTCCATATTATAATCCTAACAGCTCTGGTTCTACACCTCCCTTTTCAGTGTTTCCTTGACACACCACCACACCCCCCCAAACCACCCCCAAGTTCTTTTAAAATCCTGGAAAAATTTGTGGTCAAAACTAAATCCAAATTAAGTCCATCTGGGGGAAGTGGAAAAACCTGAATTCCATCTTGTTGTCTTGAACATCCTATGGTTGCATAATAACAAAATGCCTTTGTTCTCACAACTAAAGTATGCATCAAGAATCAAAGAAGCAAGAAAAAAAGGGAATGTTCCAAGCTATTACTGTAACAATCCAATTACAATGCCTATCAAACTTAACTTCACAGGTTATAGCTCCTAATTGCCTGACAAAAATTGACACTTCAGTCGCAACAGCATAATATAATCAGAGTCCAAATTAAATTTGATCGTGGGCAGAAAACGATGCTATCATTCGGCGGCATGGAAACAGGAGATCAACTAGCATGATATCAAGGATCAGAAATGAAAATTATTCATTAATGGCAATGGTTTTCTGATAATGGAAATGACACAGTTCAGACGGCTTCGTAAAAACACTATTAATTAAAAAGATGATAGACCTAACAAGGCATAGAAACCAGTGGAACCTTTCTCTGTGTTTGTTAAGGTGAAGGATGACAATGTTTAAGAACAGAAGTTTATGCACTTTGTGAAAAGTATTCCGCTGATTCTGTAGCAAGTTTACTGGTTCTTGCTTAGTGAAGCATCTTTCTCTAGGGTGCTGTGTTAGAGGGACGTAAAAAGTGTCTAAGGCCATAATATGGCATTGTAATAAGCATGAATACTACCAGCTATAAAAGAGAAGGGTCCAGTTCATAAAAAAATGCACATGGGATTTTTGCATACTCCCAAGAAAATAGTGCAGGGAAGCCTATTTTATTTCCCTGTGTAAGCAGATCTGTCCCCAATTCACTTTGGGGAAATACAGAGGTGCTTTATGCTGGAAAGTAAGCAAGCCAAAAATCCACCCTCAAAAGTTTCCTTGAGCAGGAAAAGACAAGGCCAGTGCCTCAGACTGCTGAAGTTCAGACAATGCCTCTGTTCCTTACACAGAGCTCCAGATATTACCACAGTAAAAACCTCCAATACTAATGCAATGCCACAGGCATCGTGTTTGAAATAACGCTCTGAAAGGGGTGATCCTGTACCTGTTGAAACCACTGGGTGCTTCTGCCATGGCTGGAATAAATGAAACTGCAGTTGTCCTGGTTTGAGGAAGAAAAGGTCTATTGGCTGCTAATGATCTCCATGATCTACTCCCTTGTGCTCCTGTTCGGGCTCTACACCCTGCGGGATGGGTCACTGCCCAACACACATGACTGAAACTGCTCTTGAGAACCCTCAACTCTTTCTTCTTCAGTAGCTGAGAGAAGCAAAGAGGCATCCCCTGCTGCAATTCCTTGCTCCACAGGCAGCTGCTTTGGAAATGCACAAGCAGAGGCCTCTGAAACTTCTTGCTGTGGGAAACCAAAGATTCAAAAGCCTGAAAAATAAAGGACTTTCAGAAAGAACAGGCAAAGATAGGTGTACCCTTGGAAAAGGATGACTCAAAGCAGATCCTCCTGACCCTAGAATGCAACTGCAGTACATTTCAGCAAATCAGAGACTCAGTAACTAATCTCATGTTCCTTAGATTGTCTAACTGAGGGTCACTTAAATCCACGTCATCTCCACCTGCCTCTGAACTATCTTCACCTGATAACCAACACCTTCGAAGATCACCTTACTTGCCAAACCAAACCAAAAAACCAAAACAAACCAAACATACACAACAAAACAAAACAAGAAACCAAACCAACAAACACCAAAAAAAAAAAAAAGAAAACACAAAACCATAAAATACTTAATACTAACATATTTGGAGCAGCTCCAAAAATGAAAAACATGCAAATAATGGATGTACTTTTAACTTGCCCTGATTATTTAATAGTCCTTTTACAGAATGTGCAAAGCTTGCCTAAATTGTCAGCATTGTTTTTAAAAACAAAATCTTTTGAAAAACCTTTGAAAAACCCCACCTTTGTTTTTAAAAATTAAAGGGGGAGATGATATTATGTAAATGGTATACAGTCGTTGCACTGTACCTGTAGGAGCTCTAGGGCAGGCCATCAGGTTTCAGTGCATTTTATTGAAATAGACTTTAGCTCTTTGCACACAATTATTTAAGGCAGATGCAAGGAATGCTGTGATTCAACATGTAGACAGCTCAGGTGTCTGAGTATGTATGTAGTAATATCTGTGAATGGAGGAAACAGATACCCTGTAACATCAGCTAGCATGACATTAAACAATGTTGCAGCTACCGTATGATTATCTCTTGGGTTTCAACAACTTGACCCCATGAGAGGGTGTTTATAGATACATTGAGAAATTTTAAAACACAATGTATCAATATTTTCATGCTTTTTTTCCATTGTGTAGCAAAGTTCAGAACCAGGAAGAATGAAAAACAAGGAAAGAAAATAGAGACCAGAGTTTGTGTTGTTTGGGGTCTTTTTAATAAATAATTTAATTATATTTAATTATATAGCTTGTGATGTATTCTGAACAATGACATAAACTCCTTTCTGATAAGAGTGGCACTGTTCAGCAGCAAAAGTGGGTGTACTTATCCCCACAGCAGGGACTTTAACACAGAGGCAGCCAAAACCCAAATCCATTCTGACCATTAATCCTGCAGGGTAAAGCTATAGACTGAGTCATCTAATGGATAAGTTCCCTCTCTAAATTTCAGAAAATTAAATCCCATACATTCCCTTTAAGCGTTCCAGGGTCAAATCCACACCCACTAACTCTCAGGCTTGATGGGAATTTTCTGACAAAAATAATTGCAGGAAATGTCAGTTGATGTGCTTTGACTATTTTGTGGGCATGATCTGTTCAAAGGTGGTATTTCAGATAAAAAAAGGGAACTAGAACACTAGACTAACAAACAGGTCAGCAGTCAGGATGCTCTGCAAACTAACAAAAGAGATCCACACCTTTGTCTTTGCAAGATCTCATTCAGGCCTCACTGGTGATTCCAGATTACAGAGTCACCTTTTACTTCACCACCTGTCTGTTCATCACATCCCCCTTTTCTGTGAAGATTTCAAGTGGTCTTGAGTTCATGCTACTGACAGCTTAACATCTCACATGAAGTAAAAGCCATTTCCACCTTATCTCTGCTAACAGTGTAAAATCAAAACAATTACCATTCTTTAGTTCAACCCTGGCCAAGGAGAATCACTATAAAAAGAGATTCACCACTCTGCATCCTACTGCCATTGACCTTGAGGACTCAACAGCAGGAAAACACCTTGCTTAGGTAGGGCTGCTGTGGCTGAGAGCCCTCCCACATTGCAGATTGCAACTCCTGATAGGTACAACCTGAAATTCCTCAGTTTTTCAGCAGCGCTCGCTGAGACAGGGAATACACAGCATTAAGAAGAAAATAAATAATGAAATTAAGCTTAACAGGGTTGCTGGCCCATTTTCAGGTCCCCCATTCTAAAACTTGCAAGTATCACCATTAGGCACATGTCCAAGTCTATTTCCCTGGTGAATTCAGGCTTATGCACCATTCAAGAGGAGTCTGTTAATGACTACAAAGATCCACAGCTGTTTACAGTTTAGACTCAGTGGTGGACCAGGCAATAAGCTTGATCCAACAATGAAGTTGTTGGACTCTCACAGCAAGCGGAGACATTGTGTCAACTGTTTGCTTGCTCACAGAGCGAGTGAGTACCAGGACATCTTAGCGGGGCTCCACGGAACGGCGAAGGGAGTAGGTATGGATTGGAGAGAAGCTGTGCAGGGCCCTGAAAATGAAAGAAGTGTGTAAAGGAACCAAGCCTAAATAGCTTGCAGAAGCATAGATGAAAACAAATAAATAGGGCAAGGAAGTTCCCTACCACACATCCAAAAAGGGACACAATCTATTCAGAAAAATATTTCAAAGTCAGATTTATATTCACTTGTAGAAGTCTGCTGTGACATTATTTGCTGTGAATCTTTCTTTTTTCTTTTCTTTTCTTTTCTTTTCTTTTCTTTTCTTTTCTTTTCTTTTCTTTTCTTTTCTTTTCTTTTCTTCTCTTCTCTTCTCTTCTCTTCTCTTCTCTTCTCTTCTCTTTTCTTCTCTTTTCTTCTCTTTTCTTCTCTTTTCTTTTCTTGTGTTTGTTGCTGGCCATGGGGGCGTTTCTTGCAGAAACTTTGGGGGGCTTCATGAATGAATAAATGAGAGAAACAGCTTTTCGCAGTAGGGTCTGGTCTTCAGGAAAAAGATAGTAAGAGACAGACAGATTACCAAAAACCTGCAAAAGACTGAGGGAGAGTATAAGAGAGGCTTATATTAAGCTTCACATTTTCAGACATGGAAATGAATGTAATATTAAAAAATATATATATAAGAAGGTGTTTGAGGTAAAAAGAAAAAGGGGAAAGCAGATAGAAAAAGCAAAAATTGTTTTATCAGGGGATAAAATCTTTCAACAACATATCAAAGTAATAAGCATCTCTTCAAGCCATGCTCTGACTACAAGTCTGAACTGCCTGCTGATTAGGAATGGATGTAATAATCTACTTTAAAACAAAATAGAAAGCATTCTTCAAGGAAGAATTCCTAGACACCAAGACCAGCAGATCCGAAAGAAGGCTTCAAATATTAAAAATTGAAGGAATTAGAAAATTTGCCAAAGAGGCACCCTTGTCAATGCTAGATTTTAAAGCATGACCTGACAATGTGCACTGGTCCAAGTTCATTTCACTTAGAAGTAGTGCTTTTCTCCTTAAAGCAGCATTTTCTGTCCTTTCAGTTAAGCTGCTTCCCAGAACTTCCCCAACTGGTGCCAAGGGGTTGTTGCAAGATTATAGAAAGCCTTAAGGACATGTCTGTGTGGGTGGGCAGGTGATCAAGTTATGTATTGATTGACCAGATAGTATTAAGTACAAAAATTCAAAGGGGAAGGATGACTATGTTTCTGGTAAGGTGAAACCCTCCATATTTACCGAATATATTATCCGCAACAGGAAATACTCACTTGGTGGCTTGATTGCAAAGTCAGGCAGGTCCTCGGCCTCGCTGACTTCACTGGAGTGCTGACAATTTACCAACGGAAGATCTGTGCCCCCAAGATAGTTTCTTAATGCAATGGCAAGCTCTTAAATTTATGAAAAGCAGGACATAGGAAATACAAACATGAAATATCTTTTATTCAGTCATTTTTCTCACATACAGGATTTTCTAATATACACAGCACCAAAAAGGAGGAAGAGAAAGCAGTAGAAATGTGTAAACTCATAACATTCTGTCTCAAACTGAACTCTCATTTTTGATTCATACATGAAGTGCACCTACAGTATAAAAAGGGGAGCAGAATAGCTACTGAAAATCAATTTCCTTTAAGGGCACAGCTCAGCTGCAACTTTCCTTGACTTTCTGCCTGCCTGACACCTTAAACTCTCAAGACTTGCAGCACAATTTTAGACTCGGAGCCCTGCCCACCCTTAGCTTTGAAAATATCCTTTTCATGCAAGGAGGTTAAAACTGGAAGCCCAATCTCCAGAGTGTGCCTGTGAACTGCCCTCCAAAAATATACCACTCTACTGTGTGCCACTGATGCTAAAAAGAGCTGTCACCAGAGAAGATAAAGGGATTTCTGTGATCACACAGCTTTTCCAAATTCAAGCTCACATCAGAGAGTGAAAGAATGTCTTTGCGTGGCACCTGCTTACATATTTTCTGGAGTGACTGCAATCTAAATATTGGCAGCTGATAAGAACAAGAATATTATACTGTTCCATATAACACTGTTCACCAGGACTGTACGTTGTTATTCAGCAACAGGAGGTCAGAAAACAGAAGGCAAAAATCTGCACCATAAATGTATCATATTGGTGATTCCAGGCCTCACAGACCAAAATATCGCATGACTAAACAGTTTCTGTCTGTTCATATACCCTCATTTTACATTCAATTTCTTCAACGGTTCAGAAAAGTCTTTCAGTATCAAGTAAGTCAGATCAAAGTAAACGTATAATACGCATGAACAGGTCCGCTTTGTATAATATTAACAATGTAATTTCTGTCAGAAAAATGAAATTAAGAATGTAAAAAAAAATTAAAAAGGGATTAAAAGCAACAAGGCAGAAAGCAAAGCAAAGGATGTCTGTAGTTGGGGGGGAGGGGAGGGTTACTGTAACACACAAGGATTTTTGTCATCCCACTCAGCCCTCTCTGTAGCCTGTTGCTACAATAACATCTTGGATTGCAGATACTATTCTCTATTGATACCTAAGGGATGAAGCCTTTAGACGATACCCAGTGCAAAATATTTTTATTTCTCATCCTTTTAAGATGTCCATTTATACTCCCTTACGAAATGGAGACTGCTTTTTTTGTACGCTCTTATCTCAGGTTTGGCTAAAGTCTGAATCACAGCACTTACACCCTTTCCTCCTACTTATTTTCACTTGTACATATAATAGTAGAAGAAGCTACTGCAGAGAGTGCATGCCACTGTGTCAGGTTGTGGGATATATGATCTAAAAAAAACCTGCTAAAAAGCAGATGTGCCATGATTCATCAATTAGGTAGTGAAAGACTCTTGGGTTTTTTTATTTTATTAAAAAAAAAAATAGGCGCTTCCCCATGGATAAGATTTTATTATGCAATGCATAGGAGTTTGCTGCTATCTGCAGGTAAAATACTCTATTACTGAGTAAAAAGCTGAAAAGGAAGGCGAGCATTTGGCTCCTGGTTTTAATTGCAGCTTCACGCAATTCCATGTGAAAATCCGAGATCTAGGCAAGATGAATTAAAGTACAGATGCCTCACATGGGTCTGAGAGGAATGTTTTCTCTCTAATATGATAAGCTGTAGGCACACCACTCAGGATGTTTTGCTGCAAAGATCTTCTGGTAACCATGGGCAGGGTCAAGCTTTCACACAGCTGTCCAAAGCAACACTGGCACCCTCAAGTTGTTGCAGAAGCAAAGAATTAGGATCTGAGAGTATTCTGATGCTCAGTAGCCCTCAGATGTCCTCTGAGCTGTGACAGGCTGCCAAGTGGATGGGACACAGAGCTAGTTCCACAAATGCCAAAGTTTTCAGAGAGTCTGTAGACTATATCAGGAGAGGCAGTTCAAAAGGGAATTACAAATTGTAATTCGTCCCTCTGTGCACATGGCAGGCCTAGAAAGCTAGATGTCACACAGACTGTCCCTCACAATCCTCCCCTCCATGCTTCCACTACACAGTATGGTAGTGTTTCCTTTGTTTTCTTTTTTTAATTATTATTTCCTTTTTATTTTTAGTCCTCAGTTTGCTCTACAAGCATGCAATGAATTGAAATACATTCAACACTCTGAAGGACAATTGTTGCTGAATTTCCCTCACTTTAAAAGTCATAAGCACACTAAAAATTCTGCATGTGCTTTACATAGCTCACTATGCGGGAATACTAACCCCAAAGTGTAAAATATGTTGCAAATAATTTCTGGATTTATAGGTATACTGCTACAGGACTTTAGCTGTTACAAAAAGTGTCCTAGGAATTTTAACTTAATTCATTGGGAATACTACAGATGACACACTTTGTCTTGAGCCTGAAATGTATTTTTTGAGATTTGTTCCAAATACTGCAAGATAGCATTGACTACTCTGTGGACAGAAATATGAACATGATACAAGTCCTTAAACAACACTTAATCAAGCAAAATCATATTAGAGGAGTCATTACAGGAAATATTGACTACAGGAAATGACATGCCCCACATTATCTCATCAAGGCTTAGATAGTCATCTTGCAGTTTTGCACTGCAGTGCTCTCTAGCTTGCTATCAAATGCACATCTTCAAGGCTCTGATCAAAAATTAGAGTCACTGGTGTTAAACTTTTCCTACCCACCATTTTTTTAACGTGGCCTCAATTTAAGAAAAGCTGACAAAACTTTGGGGTTGTTTTCAAAAAAGAGTTTCAATATGAGCTGATTTCAGCTTGTGGGTAAGAGATGGGCACCAGAATCACTTAGCACAAAGAGAATACATAACACAAGAGAAAGAAAAACACAAAATATCCAACCAAAGTTTCTCCTTTTAACCTTTAAGTGTAGTCAAAACCTAATGACTTGCTAATTATCAGGAGTTTAATGATGCCTCTAAGCAGAGGTTGTACTACAGAGCACAGTGTCCATGAACCTCTAGGATCTGGGGTTACCTCGTGACTTCAGCCTGCAGTGAATTCTCCTTCAATTCTGCTTCTAAGAAAGCTTTCAACCCACCACCCCCCTCCCTATTGTTGCTACCAACAGTGAAGGAAACAATTTTGAACTCTGGCGTAGGCTGGTCTCCAGATGGCTGCCAGCTTTTTAAGCACTGAGTTGACTAACCTTGCTCAAAGCAGGTCTATAGAACACAGTGCTTCAAATATCAGTGTCTGCTGGGATTGCATCTATGTATGTGGAGTCCCACCGTTCCCATCACTAGCGTAGTTGAATGAGTGAATCAGGAGCAAGAAGGATAAAATTGAGGAAAATGCATGAAACCTCTCCCCCTCTGATGTTGAATCAGCCCATTAAACAGCAGGGAGTAGCTGAGCATAGATTTTCGTTGAGCTTGCTGACCACTAAAAGCAAATTAATATAACCCAGGCTGAGCCTGAGGCTGGGAAAGACCAAGAGGTTGACTTCCACATGGAGATGAAAAGGACTGTCCTTAATTCAGCCCAGGTAAAAGAAGTGGCTCAGGAAGGAGCAAAGTTAGTTCTCATTAGAGCCATTTTGTGAGAACAGAAATCATGGGCAATTACTATAACTCAATTACTTGACTGAGATATATGTCATGTTCTTATGGATTGACAATAACAAAATCATCAGCCAAACTACCCTGGAATGGAGTCACCCTCTTTCTGAGAAAAAAATTTATGGGGACAGTTTGATGCTGTTTCCCTGGAGTCTGTCAGTCTGACCTCAGCCACAAATAAAGCCTTTTCAAATGTAAGGAAATAGTTCTGGGATATGTAATATGTGATGTAAAGACAAAAAGCACCATCTTCATTGCTAGCCACAGGAAAACCTATTTTCTTTGGTTCTCGGCCCATATGAGAGTTAGTGCATGAAATATAAATTGCTGCTCAACATTTAAGGTTGGCAGAGCCAATTAATACTGTCTTCTAAACATGGGCTTGGAGGTTATTTCTATTAAATCCTTTGTACAAAAGCAGTCGCTGCACACAGGATTTCTTGGTTTTTCTGAAAGGCTGTCCTTAGTGGGTAGTTTAAGTTCTGCAGTGCATTCATCTCTCCCTTTCATTACAGCAACCTCCTTTCTCCCTTTACTAGTCTGATATCTGTGTCACCCTCCTGTAGGCCATCTGAGCACTGCTGCCAAAGAGATGGCCTGCACACTCTCTCACTACAGCTCATTGTTCTGATCAGCTCCCTTGGTCAGTTCCCAACGATCCATCTTACTTCATATTTTTGTTCTGTTCTTCCAGGCTTATCTCTTCCATCCTTGGCCAAAATAACATATTTCGTTTCTGCTCTGAGAGCCTACAGTTTCTGAAGGATAACTGATTAATGTTCCAGCAAGGAGAGGGAAATTTTGTACACCAAAAAGTGGAATAAAACAGGAGTCATTCAGGAGGCCACGAGACTGAAACTATTTTCTCCATAGTTCTGTAAGGCTCCTAAAGTCACTATGCTTCAACCAGCTCCTCAAGACAACATGGAAAACAAGGACCTAATACCCTGCCAACACTAGAAAATCTTGAACTCAGAGTAAAGTACACCTTATTTTTAGCTTCCTCTAAAAGCTCATCACTTCTGCAAAGTCCACAGAAGTCATCCTCATTCTGATTTCCTTTACATTTACTATGTAGTTAGATTTCTACTGAGGAAAATAAATGATGTTCATGTCAGGATGCAACCCTGACTTTCAGCTCCTTGTCCTGCTGACTTCCACTATAACCTTGGACACATTGCCTATCAGCTTGTGCTCCACACCTCCAGTTTTGCTATAGGGATAACTGTGTTTCCCAGTCCCTCTGGAACTGTGTGAGGAGGAATACATTCCTGATGATGTGGTATTAAGGCTCTGAAAAGGCAGTAGGGACCTACCAAAACCTGGCCATGCAAATCCAATACCCACAGATAGAATACTTCACATAAATCATTGATAATGTGTGAGGTATCACTGTGTAGTGAAGGTAATATCTTTGAGACACATCAGCTCTGTCCCATGCAACGTGATGAATTCCTCTGCAATGCTTAGCTGGATGTTGGAAAATCTGATCCCCTGTTCAAAGCCCTCAAATCAAGCCTAGATAGACAGATAGTCTGGGGAATATTGTCTTATTTATAGCCCAGAATAGATGAAATTATAATCTGTGGTGCATCTGGCATGCACGGGACACTAAGTTCTGAACTTCATCAATATGTGTTACCAAGCATTTCCTGGTGAGATGGATCTAGATTTCTTGAAGGCACCTTCAGACAGTCCACTAGACAATTTTGAGCCTGAAGTTGGAATGATCAGACTTTGGCTATTCAGGCTGAGCTACACAGGGGTTTGCAGGTCTCAGATTTTAGTATTTATTTGTGATGGCTTGTCTCTTGATCTGCTTTTCATTGTAAGAGTATCTTCATTTCTTTGAAAATACAGATGATAGTTCTAGGAAGCTGTTTTTCCAGCACTGCCTTGATCTTCCTTTGCAAGAAGATGAACTCATCATCAAATTAGGGACTGCTATACAACCTTTTTGATGGTACCTCTGCAAACCCATTTTGCAGAGTTTTAAGTGAACATACAAGTTTCAAGACAAAACAAAATCTTACTCTTTGTCTTGATTTTTTTTTTACCTCCCCAGTCTATTTCTCTCTTAAACCCCATGAGAAGAAGTGTGACCACTGAAGATGTGCACTTGGTGAGATATAGATATTGTGCCTTAAACAAAGATAATACTAATGAATTCACATTCAACCTTTTCAGCCCAGTGATAGAAAAAGATTTTCAGTCACTTTAGCCTGAGCTACTTTTGCACTCAGGGTCACCTAAAGAAAAGGACAACACATTCATCTTTATCCTCCTTGAGTTGTGGAACCACTCAGATAATCTATAGTGAGTTGCAAAGTGAAATTAAATACCTTAAAATGCCATCTATCTGATCCCCAATTAAAACATAATCTTTTTAAAGCTGTCAATAGGTGCTGACCAGAATCAATAGGGAGAAGATTACGACTGGCACTTCTCCAGTGATCTTCAGGCAGACAGAAAATACAGTGCTGTTGTCAGGTCAGCAAGAAAAGAGGAAAACTGGACCTCAAGCAGAACTACATCCCAGACAAGCGGGATTTGAGATCCTATGCAATGATCCTGATGGAAAGTTTTGGGGTTTACTGGGGGAAGGAGAATGCTTGGTTTTTGGGGTTTTCTAACTACGAAGAGAAAGAATATGATACATGACAAGGTTTTAAAGAAGTAACACTGGAGTCTTAAAATTATGAATCTTTAGAAAAGTATTTGTAAAAGAAGTTTTACTTTGATCCTCTATACATGTACACTAAAGTTCCTGAGTCAGATTCAGCCAGTCTCTTAAGAATTTGAGGCATACTGCTTTTTATTTGCATTTAAGGAATATAAGCTTACATTTATCTAAGTAGATCCTGGATATTCCTCATCACTGCAACAGGAGTTAAAGTTTTAACTATCTAAATCTAGTGTTTGACATCAGTGACGCGAATGATCCCTACTGCAGCATGTAAGCTTAGGCTAAGAGGCCTAAACTACTTCTTTTCCTCCTGACCTACATTAGGATTCTTTTATTTCTAGGCCAGAATGAAAAGTTCAGCAGAAAAAAACTGTTTCCTGGTGTGCAGAGGGCTTAGTAGCCTTTCTACCCACAAGCTGTTGCTTTCCTCCAGCCTTCCACAGTACAGATTGTGGCACAAATGCTCCAACCTGCCTGTGAAGTTATAGCAGTCAGAGCCATACACTTATTGTACTGACAAGAAAATCACCAGAGCATTACCTCTTTCAACACAATCCGTAAATGGTGCTAAGCTGTCCAATGGTCCTTAAAACTACACGCTGAAGAGTGGCTCATACATGTGAATTTTCCTTCTCCTGCTGCAAAAGCCATGAATAAGCTCTAGATCGAGAAAGAAGGGCTACTGCAGTAGTTCAAACTCACCTAGACCTTTGGAATGGTGATCCCAAGCACTTGCCCTGACACAGTGTCTGTGAAACACTAATTCTTTTCATCTCTATGCATCATTTCCCATCTGAAGAAAAGTGGGTGACAAATCTTCCATGCCTCTGCTGACCTGGGGAGAAGTACAAGAATCATCCATAATATGGACTTGATAAGCACCTAAAATCAACAAGAAGCAAAGCTGGGGTCTGAAACTGTTTAAGTGAGAAAACACATAAGGGATTGTAGCACAGACATAATATGCTGAAACAGCATTTTAGGTCCTGTTTGCATTTAAGTGGGTTGAGGAACGACATATCTGACTTTTCTCACTCTTATCCATCATTTAAATATAAGCTTTAAAATGGCTAGTTTTATTATAGACCTTTGTATATTTTACAAACAATTTGGGTAAGAAAATCCCTTTGCAAGGAAAACAGACAATTCTAAAGTTACTTTCTCAAAAAACTTAGAGCTGTTGTATTTTCCTGATCACAGGAAAGCTAATACAGAAGAAGTCATGGCATATAAAAATACAACTGCAAACATGCCAGCAGAAAATTTCCGGAATCGGTTTGGCCCTGCTCTTTTTACAGGGGTGATTTGAACCCCTGCAGATCTGCACATTTTTCTGCAGATTTCTTCAATACTGGTCACTTCTATAACCTATTGGATGGGATTATGACAGCACTGTTTTGTTCAGAGCACAACTTTTCTGTCTCATTAGAATAGCACAGACAAGGCTACCTCAAAATGACTGCACTGCCTTGACATTTTGAAGCACCTCTACTAGTTCATTAGCAGTACAGAAAATGCTGTTGAAATCACACAGAACTGCATCTGGACAATATCAGTTTTAAAACTAACTCATTCTACGCATAAAGCACAAGCAAATAATCTAGTTATTGCAAAGTTAGTGTTGTCAGCACTCAACTAGCAGAACATCTAACACCATGCTCACTACCACACTTCACCCAAAACCTACAAAAGAAGTAAAAAAAAGCTGCTAAATATTTTTCAATGCTGTGTTTAATAATTTCAGGGTTGTCTCTGTTTTTTACTGCTTTCTTTGCCAAATTTTGGATTCAAAAGTAAGGCTCCATCCTCTGAGAATGAGGTCCCTTATTTGGAGGCAACAGCTTCCAAAATCTTTTGTCCTTATAAGACTGGTACATAATGAGAAATCATCACTGAAATCAAAATGGAGCTAGACCAAAGTGACTAGAAAGAGACTTTGCATGCAGAATGTTTCTTAAAAGAGGAAAAAGAAATCTTTCTCATTTTTACTGATGAAGGAAAACAATGAAAAGAAGCAAAACAATAATATTCCAAAATGGTTCAAAATTTGTCTCATGACTTACAGAAAAGTGACATCCATACGAGTAGGGCACAAAAGATCCAAAACAGGCCCAGTTCCATGGTAAGTAGCGTGGTCTAGGGAAGAGAAAAATCATGCCCAGGAAAAGAAAGGAAATTGCTTCCAGATTATTTTCAGAGCCTAATTTAGCCAGCCAGGTTTGAAAGCATTGGCATGTGCCTAATGGAAACGCTTGTCCTGTGTTTGAACGTGGGGTATCTCACTGTGTGTTTCAAACAGTACTTTAAGGGTTCCTCAATACATTATTAATTGCAACAAACAACCACAAAGAAATCAAAGAAATGAAATTAAAAAATAAGCCAGCTGTAAACACCTGCAACCTCTTGTTTTCCTTAATCATTTAATTCCATACACCTATATTGAAATTTCACACTATGCCTTAGCAGGGCATTGTCACAGCAAAACACTAGAATGCTGATATTGTGCTAGGTCAAGAGTTAAGTAAGTTCATTCCACCCCTGCTATTTTGTGTTTTAAAGCAGTCCTTAGTCTAGGCAGACTCTCTCTGTTATTATTACTTCTTGAATGATAAGAGCTGGGATTGACCTTCAAAAGAGATTTAAATGGCCTTATCCGAAAAACAGTCTGTGAACATCTATAAACTAATGTGCTGCCTTTACACTTCCTTTCTCAGAGAGGAGGTGTAAAGGCAGCACATCAAAGTCAGCAAGGAACTTACAATAATGGATTTCAAAGTCAAAAATCTAATGCAAATCTAAGTATTTGCTTATAGACTCTTTGAAGTCTTGACAGATTAAGTTTAGAAGTATTTTCTTAGATGGTATCTACATAATCTAATAGAGATGATTTCAGGAACTGAGTAGATGTTTCCAGTAGATGTTTCGATTATAGAACACCATTTTTTAACATTAATAAAGAATACATTTTTGTTTAATTTCATTTAAGTTTATAGCACAATACTGAGGGGTTATAAATGATATTCTGCATCTGTGGAAAGGTTTTTATCTTAGGAGGAGAAACTGACAGATGCACAGGATAAAGGAGTTCCATCTCTGCTATGCTTATATAATATAATTGACTTTGTTAAAGGACATTTAGGTGTTGTTTGATTTACATCCTATGTCAGCTTAATGCATCAACCACGTAAGGTTCCACTTGTTTAAATATTTCATTTTAAAAGGTGCAGTAAGCTCATAACTTCACCAACATCCACTCTTCCCTGACTAAAATGGATTCTCCACTTTAATCTATTGCACTAGAAGTAAATGAAGACTTCACCCTTTCCCTTGACAGAGGAACTGAGGCTGTCATTACTTATTACCATAAAAGTTGAAGGAGGTGCTAGAAAAAGTAATTATATGGTATTTTTCCTTTTTAAAAACAAAATGTGCAAAATAAGACTTTAAACATAAAAATAAATTTTAAAAAAAAAGTAACGCTCGTATTGCTTATTGAAACCATTCTTTATTGTTACGTCTGATATCAGAATTTTGCTTTTAAGTAAAAAAATAAAAAAGAAAGTGTTTGGGTTTTTTTACGGTTCAGTTTGATTTACATTTGTTTGTTGACATATTATCAGAACAATATTTTTCAGATTAGATAAACTTACAGCTGCTGGAATTATTTGAAGTGTGTTTTTAGACCTAGCCCATACCAGAGAAATTTTCCTGGTCCTAATACGCCAGAAAAAAAAACTCCCAGTGCGTGCACAGTTCAATATCCAGATAGAAGTGATTTTTTTGTTTGTATATTTTTATTTTGAGAGAGCTTTTGCTAGCAATATTAAAAATAAATAAATAAAAATCTCAGCCAGCCTAACTTTACAAGAAATCATTTGCATAAGCTGAACTTATGTTTATATGTTTTCTCTGTAAGATTTTAGAGGATTTCTGCCACCCACCCCCCCCCCAAAACACAGGAGGATCTGTACTATAAATTACAAATCAGCCCTAAGTAATACTGGGCATTTTAAAATAAACTTTGCAGCCTTAAGCTTCAAATATTTTTAGAAAGAGCCTGTATGTCACCCCACCTTTCTGAACATGGCCAAATTGAGGGTCCGAGACTGTGTGTGTTGCACAAAATAATATAGAGACTCCACAGAAAAGAATAAGAAAATCTGGAGATCCCAATTTGTCTCTTGGTAGAATTTTCTTCGGTCTACAGATGGGTAAAACTACACACGAACACAGGACTCTACAAATTCATCTGCTCAGTCTCTTGAATGCAAGCTATCAGACAACACAGTGATGCTGCCTTTCTTTGAGCTGTACATGGAGTTTTTCTTACATACTCAGGAAAAATAGGGCAGGGAAATGGGATTGTAGTCTTTTGCATGTCACACAATTAAAAGTTACTTAAAATAAGCATAGGTTTGAAAGTGTAAAGTGCCAAATATTATCAGATGTGGTCTCGAACAGAAATATCTGCTATAAACTACATACACCCACGGAGTTTGACTGCTTCCTAAACAAAATATACAGAGCAAGACTATAAAACTGAAGAGATGTTAAAATCTGATTTTTTTTCAGACAGGTCATTATCCAGTCTAAGGGATTACACTACCTAAACAAGCAGACAAGCGACTTTGCCTCCCTAAATTGCAAAATTATCTTGACTAAACTCCAACCACAAGGAGAGAATATACTTTGTTCATTATGCTGCCTCCTCCTTTGAGAGCAGAATATTCCAAACCAGAATATATACGAATATACTTTCACTCTTTCTTCTCTAGTAGATGTTTATAAGACAGCAACAGATTGAAGCAGAGATTTTTACCTTTCACTGTCTGGATGACCTGAATAAAATATTTCACATCTCCCTTCTCTAATGTTCTGTCTTTCAAATAGAAATGGTGACACCGGATTCTGCAACTCTGCGACTCACAGATGTTTGTCGATGTAAGTTAGTATTATTTAATTTTATTTCTGGGTACCTTGGGTTTTTTGGTTTTTTTTCATTGGCACTGATTTCCAGCTGCTTGATGACTTCTGTGTCAGGTTACATGAATGCCAAACTACACAGAGTGCACTAGCGAGGCCGTGCTCCCTTCCCAGGAGCTCACAGGTATGCAAAGGTTCACAGCCACCCCCATCTCTCCCTGGGGATCAAGGGAAACTGCAGGGTTAGGCCAGTGCCCTGAGTGGAGTCACATTCACCCTTACTGTGGGGCTGAGGGATTTAAAGCACCACGTCATGTTTGGTACTGTAGCCCTAGAGTGCTTGTTTTTCTTTAATGAATTCATCCTTTCGAGCTTTCTTCTTCATGCTCGTGTTTGTTTTACTTTTGAGGTGTGATCAAAGTAAGTCCTGGCCATGTAATCATTTAATGCATTTTGGCTGCAGTTTCAGCCTTCTTTGAAATTTATCCCTTTTCTCTTGCCTGTGACAGCCAAACTTTACCTCCAGGTAGTAAAGGAGGCTTACAAACTCTTTTATATCTCACATCTGCTTTCAGCCCATTAATCACCCAGATTTTAGACAGTTTCTTCCTTCACCTGTAGAGTGTGACTTTGTCTAGACTAGGAATTAAAGAGTGAATTTTAACGTGGTCCAGCTAACATGTTTCAATGTGGACCAGGCTGTGTATCCTTTAACTGATGTTCAGCCAGGCAAGTTAAACACTTAGGAAGAAATTATGCTTCAACATGACAAGTTTAACACATGCCAAAATACGATCTCCCTTGTTTAAATTACAGGTAAAATCTTGGCCCTTACAAAGTCAATGTAAGTTTACTGTTGATTTCAAATTACCCAGAATTTCCCACATAACTTTAAGAATACATTAATCAGAATGACTTAAGTAAGAGCAACTACTTACTACAGCTCTGATATAGGAGCTGAGAGTTACACTGTGATTCCATATCTTTAGGGACCCGACTCCTTTGCCATTTTGGCCCAGCTGCACGGTGATACTGAACCACAACTTCTCTCTGTGGAAGTTCAATTTAACCAGCCCGTCAAGTATAATTTTACAAATAGCATCCAATTTACCTTTTCAGAAGGTCTACCAGTTTTACTGTCCTTACACTCCTGGCTGCCAATTTCCCCCTTTCTCCAAAGAATTCCATTCAGCTGGGATAGAAGTCTTCTTCTCCATCATGAGTAGTCCTGCTGTCAGAGGTTTCTCCACAGCCTCCGGTGTCCATTTCCATGTCCCAACCTGACACTCAACTGTCATGAGTACTGAAACAGTGATTTGTAATGCTGTGCTCTCACTCAGGATGCAGAAAACTCTAGCAGAAGAAAGCTGATTTGGGGAGGGGAGGTTCTTTGTGTTTTTCAAATCAATTAGTCCTTGGGTACACAAAGCAAAAGTAACACTGTTCATTTATTCACCAGAGGTTTGACAGAGAGAGAAAAACTCAGCAGTAAATGAAGGACCAAGGAAATAGGAAGAAAACTGTGACGGAGGAGATGGGCAGGTTTTCGTATATGGCGGCTTTTTCACCAGGAGCACACAAAGCCCTTGAATCAGATTCACACGTAGACAGGGACAGTAAATTAGTATGGGGATGTTCCTGGAGCCTGACCTTTTAAAAGTGAGTTACAGATGATGGAGAACTGCCTCCTGCCAGCCTTCACCTCATAATAGAGAAAAGGCCAGCATTGCCTCTATTCTCTGATTTTGGAAGAAAGCATTTTGTTTTAAAGTATCCAATTGATTAATAAGCTTTGTATAAATGATTAATAAGCCATCAAAGTCTTTAATATCATTTTAACTTGGGTTTTGTTTACTCTCTATTTGCCTTCTAAAAAATGTTTATGCAACATTATGAGGCAATGCATATTTATCAAAGACTGCAGGTTAATGGAGGATGATCAGGAAAGCAGAAAGAAAACATGATTTGCCTATTAAGTTGAATTAGGAGAATTTGGAGGCAAAATGCATGGTAACTGTTACTCAATGTCTGCCAAAACTTAAATCATCATCTTATATCAATACAATGCCTCCCCTCCCACAGTACATTGCAAGATATGATAGAATTATTTCACATTACCTTCAAAACTCATCTACCTCTTGAGAAGTATATTGTTTCTATGCAGCAGTCTCACACAATATTTTTGGCTATTAAAATGAACTTAAACACAGAGTGAAACATCAGACTGAACAATGTAAGGCACAGTACTGCTAGCCAGCCAGAACTTTGTGTACTAGTATTTTTTTTTAAAAATTACATTGTTTGTAATGCCCCACAAATGGACAAGCTACAAACAGAGGGACATAATGAAGGTCAGTACAGAAAACCCACATTGCAAGCTCACAAATGCACACCCCTGTCTGGCACTTTACAATTTCCACTTTGTCTCACAGGTCCTGTGACAGAGCCAGCAGCAACCAGGAATAGGTCATACAGATGGCATTCCTTGCCAAGTGGGGGCTGCAGTCTCTCTTTTTAGTTGTTTTTTCTTTTTATTTAGCATATATAATGAATTTCACAGAAGGTAATATCTGCTCTTCAGATAACAGGTCTACACTGAAAAAAGTAACATTAAAACTATGTTAATGTGACCTTGAAGCTACAAAGCTTTAGTCTGAGGCATACCAGACTCACAAGCAGTGTCCATCATTTTATAAATTCACCTTGATGATAAGTTAATGAAATTATAGTCTTTCCATATAAGACTGATCCACTACGTCAACACAGACAACATGCATACTTTCTGATTACCTCTCATTGCTGTTAAGAGACATCTCAGAACAAACTTTCCTACAATTTACATATGCCTGTCAAATCATCATAGTCTAACAGCTCCAGGAATCCAAAGATCAATCTCCAAAATTGTGCTAAAACTCTGTAGTGACTTGACCCTGAACTTTGGCACAAGCCTGCCCTTTCCTGCTCTGTTCCTTCTCACCCACCCAGAACACATGCATCAAATTAACAAGGAATGGAACATTTCATTAGCTTTGTTCACTTCTGTGGCTTAGCAAATTTTATGTATGTTGCTGGACTGGGAGGATCAAGTTTTGCCATATTCTGCAGTCTCAGTCTATATGAAAGCATAATTGTTCTATTCATTCTTATGGAAGTAAGACTGATGTACCATAAACACTCAGCAGATTTCAAGGGAGTATTTGTTTACAGGACAAATGGGTCCCTAAAGTTTTGCCCTTAAAGCATATAGCCTTTGGGCATGTTTCAGCATCATGACTGGTGGTCACAACAGGAACTTTCAGTTAGTGTGCTCCCATGTAAGTGCAGAAGCCAGTTTGAGATTAAAGAAAACCAGGTACAGTTCATGAAAAGAAAGTTTGACATGCTCATACACAATTTACCTTCACATTAATACAAGTAGGAAGCAAGCATTTTGTGTGTTAGGTTATGTTCTGGAACTTACAGGGCAATTGCAACAAAAGCAATGGACTTTATAGTAGACCAAAAAAATCTGATAGGAGTCATGACCTCAGCTACAGTCCTTTGTTTACAGACTAAAAATGAAGACTGCAGACAGAGATGAGAGATTCCAATGTCAACTGGAATTGTTTTAGATTTATTATGGAGTAAAACAACTCAGAAACCCATTCCATTGAACCTATTTGTGAAACAAGTTCGAGGAAAACAGAAGAGGATAACAAAATATATTCAGACTGAATCAAAGTCTTTCTCTCGTAGGACAAAGATCAATGTATCATCAAATCGATCTACTTTTTTCTTACAAAAAAATGTATCATGTTTGGTTAAAATTGTATAATTTATTCTCTGCTCATTTCCACTGAGAGTGTGCTCAGAAATCTTTTTTCCAGCAATACAACAGCCAAAAGCTCAAACATGTTAAGAAACCACAAAAGTGGAACACACTAACAACAGAAATACACCTTTTTTCTTGGGTTTGACCTACCTTAAGTTTTAAATCAAACTAAAGCAATCAAATTTTTAAAGTCTGATCAGCTGAGAAATAAGGATATTAAATATGATTAAATGTGATTGCATTTGAGTGTGAGGACTGTTCTTCCATTACTGCTTTGATTAAAAAAAGCAATCTGAGCTGTGAGGTAGAAAAGTTAAATGCAGCAAGAGAAAAAGAAAAGGGCTTGAAGTTTCTTTCCTTTCTTTTTCAAAATACATTACTTCTTGTGTGAGAAAATAGTATGATTTTAAGTATGGCAAAATTTCTGTAACATAATATTCCTTCATGCTTTTTAATTATAGAAAATATGAAGATCAAAAAAAGGAAGAATAACAAGTTGTTCTTATGGGACTTCTGAGAACAAGAATAGGAGACACATTTTGAAATGAAAACTGGACTGGAAACCTTAGTTCTTAAGCTGGAATTTAATTGGTGCAATATTGGAGTTTAAAGAGTAATAAAGTTTATGTCCTCAGGTTATGAGAAGAAAATTACCCATAACAATTTTTTGGATTATAATATCTTAGCTGCTTCACCAGTCTATCTTCTTCTGATATTATCATCATTACTTCTCTGATAATTTTCTGTGTTTCATACTTTTACCTCCAAGCACTTGGATGGTGCTGAGAACCCCAGTGAACTTTTCAGATATGAGGTGGAGATCAGCCACGGATCAAAATTAACTTGAACTGCAGACTCTTTGGAGCTGTTTTCAGAAAGGCAAAATGTGTCGCTCCTCAGAGATGAGATAAATAGCAAAACCAGCACAGCTCACTCACTCTCACCTCTTAATTGAAAAGTTGGCTGCTGATCAGGAGCTGGCAGTGACCAGCTTAAGCCATCAGGATGCCAATATATGTTTTGACCTTATTTCTCCATCTCAGAACAGATCAATCACAAATTAATGTTATATTAGTGAAAGCAAGGACTTTTATTGAAGAGAGAAATCTATTAAAAAATCATCCAATGAAATAGTGAAAAACAAGCTAGAGAGAAAACTAACCTAGACTGGCAGTGGAACTGTGTTTACTCAGTATGAGTATGATAATCTGGAGTCTTAATTGCATCTAAACACAGTAACAAAAAAATTTTGAAACATGACAACTGGTATATTAAAGGTTCATTTTCTTGGTTTTTTGGTTTTTTGGTTTTT
>VXAZ01000995.1:144796-320590 GCA_013399875.1 Gymnorhina tibicen | reverse complement strand
TTGTTTTTTTTTTTGTTTTTTTATGCAGTAGAAGTTGCAATCGGTTTTCTGGCTGAAATGTCTATTCTAGTTTGCCACAAAGTATTATCTACACAGGAACACTTTATATTGTCGTTGTTCCAAACCACTGAATGCAAGAAAAAAATTCTCGAAAGGATTCTGGTTTTATAAAAAAATGGCATATTAGGATGAGTCTGAGAAGGAAACTTCTTTTTTTTAACCTGTTTGAACAGGTAAAACTATGGGAACCACACAACTGAAACATTAGCCTCCGCATTTCTCATTCCTTGCTCTTCTCTCATTTTAAAAGTGTTAAATGCAAACACTGAACACAGTAGTGTAACATCACAAAGTGACTCCTGGATGTGGACCTCATGTGGGTGTACATGCCTGAATTCTCACTGTTGGTGTATCAATCCTTCCAAATGCACATGGAGTGCCTGTTTGCACCTGTACATGAAGGAACCGACCCTTAAAAGGGGGCAGACACCAAGAAAATATATTGGTGTGTCCAAGGACTAATTTTCAGGTGTGGAGCAAGTACCTCAAAAGCGCTTATGCAGTTAAGAACTGGATTTACATACCTGAAAAGCTTTAGGGCCAGACTTCCAAGCTAAACATTTGTGGATCATGTAAACCACTTGTGGGACAAGTGCGTCTCTCCAAGCTTGACTGTTGTGTTTTACCCCGGTAAGAAACACAAGGAAGCTAAAAGTAACCCCTGCCTACTCGTTCACACACATGTGCACGTACTTGCAGTTCCTACCTTAAACTGAAAAGATACCTAGGCAGGGAAGACAGACAAAAAGAAACATACAAAACTGTATTTCACAGGCTGGCGTACTGAAGACACTGCCTGATAAGCTCTGGTGATTTATGGCAAGTATCAAAGAGGTTACTTTTCCCACCTGCCTACCATCCTTACCACGCAAAATCTCTGTTCTTTAGCTATTGCCTCTGTTCTAAGGACACTCACAGACTGGGAACTATGGTACTTTCAAAATAGGTGCACTGACCCTTCAGCTTTCTCCTCTATGACACTGGGGACTTCAGTCCCCTCAGCAAATACCACCAGAGCTCATGAGTCATAGCATCAAGACACAGAAAGAACTTGCTGAAGAAACACCTTCTGAGCTCATCGGTGCAGAAGTACAGCAAGACAACATCTGGCAGAACTGAAAACATAAGATCAGTTTCCTAATTCTGAGTCCAGGACCCAGTAAAAATGCACATTTTCCTTTATAAGAATGAGAAGAATGATGTATGATGACACCTCCAGAGATGCAGATATGATAGAGGCATAAAATTTATACAAGTTTCATTCTTAGAATTGAGACTAAACCTTTCCAAAATGAAGGAGGGGAAAAAACCAACAATCAACCACTCCCCAAGAAAAAAAAAGAAACAACATAAAAACAAGGCACTCCAGGACACTGAGACAGATGGAGCATGCCAGCATTTGCTTCAGCAAGAAAAAGAAGGAGTTTATAATGGAGGCGCTGAAACAAGTTTAATTATAGAAACATGAATGGCATCCCTATAATAAAGTAAACCAGGTCAAATGAACGTCCTCGTCCTTTATTTCAGAGCTGTGTGCATTTCTTTTCTGATATGAAAGCTATGGGAGCTTGCCTCCCTATTACTGGTTCTTCTTACACTATCCTTGGGTTTAAAAAAAATGCAAAGCTCAGAGGCATAACACTCTTGTAAAATTGAAGAGCATTTATTTCTCATCTTAAACCTTGGTTTGCCAGGACAGCCTCACAAGACAAACAATCTTGTTTTCATAAGGGCCTTGGTACAGCAGGAATTATATTCATTCTAAATTTCAGCGCCATCATGCTAACATTTCACATGAAGCAGAAAGTGCTTCCTCACATATCAGTATGAAAATGTGAGAGACACCCTGGCTTAATACTACTTTAAGAGATCAGAATTCATCTTTCAGCATGTGTATCACTCTCTCAGTAGTATAACAGAGTAAAATTATATTATTGTTCTGTGCCCAGGGAAATAAAAAAGACCTCTCTTTTTTAGCATATAGAGTAAATTCTGATTTAATCTTATGATTTAGCTAGAGCATGATGCAAAATCTGCTGAAATCAGTGGGATCCTGTGTATTGATTTCAAAGGGCTTTCAAACCTGCACTGTGGTAGGAAGATACTTGTGAATTGTTTGCTCTTAATTTGGATTTGTTATCAAACACTAAATCACTTAAGAATCTTACAGATTTTATAAACCTCCATTTGGTTGCGATGGAATTTACATTTTTGTAAATCTCTCCATAATTTACTCAATAAACTGGATAGATGTGATCCAAGTCAGAAGAGTATGTATGCTAGTATTTATAACTCAAACCAAATCTCCTTTTACTCTGTTATCTGTTTTACCACTTCTTTAATATAACGAAAATATTTCTATTTCAGGTGAAACATTTGAGAAATACCTCTTCCAAATAACACACCAAGCTTTCAAACAGCACGTCCGTCAAGAAGCACAGTCACTAAATATTCATTTGTGCAGTAACTGGAAAGTGCCATTTAGGATCAGAGCTCCTTTGGTTCTCTAAGAGCAAAAATCTTACCTTCAGATGCTCACAGCCTCAGAAAATGGTGACTCACAACTAATCAAAGCAAGGCAGAGGTTTTGGGCCAAAATGAGAGGAGTTGGCTAGTGGCAAACAGAAGGACAAGTTGCTCCAGAGGAGTCCAAGGAGCTCCCAGAACAGCCCTGGCTCCTAGAACAGCCCTGGTTCCATGCAGTGGCAGCATCCGTATGCCAATAATGTTTCTGAGGGGACAGATGTGGTCCCTATCTCATTTCTGGTAACATCCTGCCTAAAGCTTTCCCCTTTAGTTCACCTTGAACATTCCTCCATGGGCCAAAAATAATATGACCCTTAGCAGAACTATTTCTTCCTGATTAAGGCTGTAACACAAATGGACTAAAGCCAGGAAATTTAAAATTAAGCTGACACTTTGTCCTTTAATTCTAGCTGTCAAAGAGAAGACGAAAAAAGAAAATCAGCTTCATAGAACAAGTTCTCCAGCCTTAAGTTTTAATGAAGTTTTGGTGTCCTGTTTTTTATGGGTTGTGTCCCAAGCCTATCATTATTCTGTGGGTTGATTTTTTTTTTTTAATTTTTTTTTTTTTGCATTTAACTTCTTCACTTTTTAAAGAAAAAAGAAGAAAGCAAGAAGTCTTTAATGAAAGTTCTCCAATGCATATTAATTATCTAAGAGACCAGATGCTTTGGTTAAATACATATTTATATACCTTTTATAATGTACATTATTTACTAATAGACTAGAACTGTTCTAAAGGCATCCATTTCTGTCTGAGAAGGTAAATATATCTTTACAATTTTTAATTAAGTGACATTATTTGAGAAAGAGAAACTCTTATGATGGAAGTCCTCAGTGTGTAGTTCTGATTTCCCTGTTCAAAAACTCACCCAGAGACATTGGGAATCGATCCCTTTAGGTAAAATGTACACTGGTCAAGAGTCACAAAAAATGTTGTAAAAGGGCGTCTCTACTTCACAAATATTTAGGAAAGAATCTCCTTTTCTCATCTGCCACAAAAGATCTGTGCCTTCAGGTTTATGACTTTCATTCAGCACTGCAACTCCTACTGGTTTCAGTTCTTAGACCAGCTGGCAACTTATATGCACTTTATACTCCTCAGGTTGTGCTCTGAATAGTGCCTGACCAGGACAGAAAAAAAAATCTGACTCCAGTCAGTTGTGTTGTGAGTGGAGAATGTTTGCAATCCACAACTCAAATTGATCATTTGGTTTATGTCATTCCTTCATCTTGCAATCTTCCAGTTCTCTGGGTTTCAAACTTTGCATTCAAAACTTGTGGATTTGTTGGTGACGTTCAAAAGTATAGGCATTGCTCCTCACTGCTTGTTTTGTTTAATCCATGTGCCTTCCACGAGAGCATATAAAACTGGGGGGCAAAACCATGGCATCAAGCATTAAAAAAATAATAATAATCCTTTCAGTCTAGAGAAAAACTTTTGAATTTTTACTCAAAAGTTTGCTAGTGAGTCAAATTCTACATAAACCTCTTCTGGATTTATTTTCACATTCAAACTGCAAACTACTAGAGGCTTTTGCATAACTTCAGATTTTGTTGTGAAGAGCTTACGCAGCTCTAATCTGCACATGAAACTCAGACTGACGTCAGTGGCTGGTTTATGCAGGGATCAAGGGCACAATATGCAGTCAAGATCCCCTCTGCAGATAACCCAAAAGCAGAGCTTTGACCTTATAGCTCAGCAGAGAAAGCTAGATGCCAGTTGAGATACTGGTGGTCTAAAAATATTCACATTCAAACCTCAAACAAATGTTTGAAACATAGAATAAACCAAAAATTCTTGCTTGGAGTTTATATCCATTTTATTTCTTTGTGCTATCATGAAATTCTATATTTTATTATGGAAACCTGTTTGAGACAATGTTTGTGAATTTAAAACAGACTCTCAACCTGCTTTCCATCTTCATGCTAGTGATTTCAGCCCGCAAATAATTGTGGCTACACATTCCGTGCCTGCAGTTTTGGGAACAAGTGGGATACCTTCATCCATGACTGCCCTGTAGCAACAGCAACATATCCAAAACAGCAGGCTCCAAAAGGCATTCTGAGGCATGACTTCACTTTACAGTGTCCACTTCCAGAAAGGGTGATTCTCAGGTTTAAGGCCTCAACACTGGAGAGAAGATGAAGTTATTTTAGACTAATATGCTTTGTTCAATCTCATTTTCTTTTGCTGGAAACTGAGATAATACTTGTATGCACTTCTAAAGTCATGCTGTTGAAATACTGTGTTCTGCCTGACAGAACATGCAGCCCATTTCCCAGAAATACAGTGTCTTCTCTGCCCTTAGAAAATAGGGACCGACTGATGAGTTAATTTTAAACTGTCAGCCCCAGCCAAAATCCAAGATTCAATCGCACCTTTCCTTTGGTGAAGGCAGGAATGAGGGTCCAGGCTTAGTGATTGCTCACAGATAGTCTCTACAATAAACTGAAAGCTACAAAGGAGAGGGGATCAAGGCAGGCACAGACTGGGAAAAACTGTTATCTGAAAATGAACTTCACTGCAGGTTCTCTCTCAAACTAACTGGGCCCTGATGATGTACACCGCAGAACTGCTTCAGGGAACCAAACACTTAGGGAGATAAATTTGTCAACACTTTTATTTTAGGGAAAATATAGTTGGGAATAAGGGAACAGTCCAAACAGATTTAAAATAATCAGTGTCCTCTGCTTTTAAAGAAAGAACAAAAAACCTGCTGTGAATTTGCATTAATTATGAATTAGGCCTTCTTGTGAAGGATTTTCATTACAACCTGGTCACTGTGGTGTCAGATTAGACTATACAGCATGATGGCTTGAGTACAACCTATTGCAACCTTTCTAATGTTGTTAGAAATATTCTTCCTGAGTCAAAATCACATTTATGAAAAGCCAAAAGGCTTTTTAGTGAGAGAGAAAGAAGTTCTCTGCTTTAAAAAAGAAAAAAACTACGTGAAATTTAATATTATTAACATTAGTTTCCATTTAATATCTTGCACTGTAATGGTTTCTTGACCAAAATAATTACATGTGGCAATGTGAACCAAAGGCTTAATATCTATTTTACAAACTTACATGCAAATTAGAATCTGATCAGCCTTACTGGCATCTTGAGTGTGATATGCATTAAAATATTTTGTTTGCTTTAATGCAAATGACTGCATAGGATATGGAAGGTTATTTAGAACTGACCACATGTATTGCAGTGTCTATACCCAAGGAGCAGAATTAAGACTGTTTAACAAGGCTGAATAATGTTTGTTGGATTTTTTCAGTTGGTAGGGTGGGTTTCTGGGGTGTTTTTTTTTTATTCTCAGTTGTTACACAGTAACATTCCCCTAATTATTTTTGTCATAGTTACAACCTTCTTATCAGCATTTTACTGGAATTTTTAGAATAGAAGATTTCAGTGTATTAAAATATTGTCACAGGATGAAGGTCTCCCACTGACAGATAAATCCTTACAGAATAGAATCACAGAATGGTTTGGAAGGGATTTTAAAGATCATCTAGTTCCAATCCCACTGCTGTGGCCAGGGAACCTTCCACTGGACCAGGTTACTCAGAGCCCCATTCAGCCTGGCCTTGAACACTTACAGGGATGAGGAGTTCACAACCTCTATGGGCAACCTGTTCCAACTGCCTCGCCACCCTCACAGTAAAGAATTTCTTCCTAATATTGAATCTAAACCTACCCTCCTTTACATTAAGGCCATTCCCCCTTGTCCTATTTTCACTTCATGCTCTTGTAAAAAGGGTCTCTCCAGCCCTCTTGCAGCCCCCTTTAGGTACTGGAAGGTGCTGTAAGGTCTCATCAGATCCTTCTCCTTTCCAGGTTAAACAGCCTCAACTCTCAGCCTGTTTTCACAGCAGAGCTGCTCCAGCCCTCTGATCAGCTCAGTGGCTCTTCTCTGGACTCATTCCAACAGGTTCACATTTTCCTTGTGTTGAGAGCCCCAGGCCTGGATGCAGCATTCCAGGTGGGGTAAGATGGATGCAGATAAGAAAATGAAGGCAGTCTGCTGGATTCACTGGAGTGGTGTTTCTCTCTGTAAATCCTACTTCATACCAATCAGTCTTGGCCTGATCATTTTGCCTACTTGCTTTGCAGAGAATAAGCCCAAGACTCAGCTCAGTAAGCCACTTTCCCTAACCACTTTTTCAGGTCAGAAAATCATTCATTTCACAGCAAACTTATTCTGCCCTCTCTCCCTCCCTCAACACATACAGAAGCACAGAGCATGTCTCTCCTTGAGTGCACTTTTTACAAGCTTAGCAAAAAGCCCTACACATACTGTCCAAAGTATGCAATTTCTAAAGGGTCATAATTCAGTCAACTGAAAACTGACTTTTTCACCTGCAGAAGTGCACCTCACCAGTTACAGCTTTTTTCTGTAGCTTTCCACCACAACCCTTGCTTAGAAGGCTATTTGTAAAGAAAAGAGTCACAAGGATTTTGCGTGAATACACAGAAAGCTTTTTCTCTCCCCACTTTTCTCAAAGAAACTCAAATTTCACCTCTGCTCCTAACCAACATTTTTCTTTTAAATCATTTCAGTACAGGAAAAATTTGGTCCAAGTGGTACCATTTTCAGAAACCTATGTATGACTGAAAAGAAGCAGGGACTAAGCACAGAATATCAGCTTTGGTATTTTGTTAGCTGTGACTTGACCTGACTTGACAGATTTATATTTTAATGTGGATTTCCTCCCACCAGGGAGATTGTTATGCCCCATAAATCCAATATTCACAGAACTCCAGTATTAGGTAGTACTGAGCGATGTAAAATACTAGTGACAAACAGTTTGCCTGGGGTATCAAAAAGAGAAACTGAAGTCTCTAGCTTTGGAAAGGATCCAGCCATCCTCTCCACACAAGGAAACAACTGTCTCTCCCAGCCACAAATTCCCAGCAGCATCTGATGCTAAAAAGCACATTTAAAATTGACAGGGTTAAGAAATCTGGAAGCCACAGGTAGGGGTTGTTATCCACGCTTCTGTGGTTAGCAAGCTATTACACCTCTGCAATAGCTTAAGACTGCCAGAATTGAATGCACTTGGGTTCTCCACTTCCTTGAAGATTTGAGTTTCAGTCTCCTTCTCAAGAGCAAGGTATAAAGAGATTACTAGCAACATCATCCCATACCTTCTCCTATCCAACCTTGTAAATCTGAGGCTGCCCTTGGTTTAAAAGCACTGATGTTAAAATACCAACAGTGCTTCTCTCCATGTGTCTTTCCCACTCTTCGCTTTTCTTTGCAGATTTCAAGGTGATGACAAAAGAGAGAACAGTCTTAGCATTTGTTAATACCCACTTGACCCACAAAAGAAATTCACTAGCATTCGCAGCTTCTAATTTAAAAACCATTAGACCGTTCCGCTTGGCGGACCAGATCTAAATATTCTTAAAGGGGTGGTTTAATTTAATCATTACCTTAACAAGCCCCCTTTTAAAATGATGATCCGCCAAATTCAGGGGATTTGTTTTGGAATCTGATCCAATAACTGGCTTTGTACAAAGAGAAGCATAGCCGCATCTGATTTGGTTCAGAACGGGGTGATAATCATGAAAATTACTTTGCATATTTAATCACTGTGAAAACATGAGTACAAACTACTTTCTAGAGATTACCTTAAAAAAAAAAAAAAAGCTTCAGGCTTTGCAGCAAGCATGCCAAGTACTTTGATTTACAGAGAATTATTTGGATTTTATAGAAAGCTCAGTGTTTCAAAGACTTCAAGCTAGTCAGCCACTGGCAAAGAAAAATTACTAAATAGTAGAAGGAAAACTTTTTATTGGAAAAAAATTATGTTAACACCAATTGTGGAGGTTTATGTTTGCGGGACTTTTTGAAGTTTGTGTCACTTAACAACCTCGAAGATTTGAAGATTTGAAGCAAATACCTTACTCAAAACCTCTCTGATTTTGTCAAGAGGGCAGAGACACATTCTCTCCAGGTTTGACCTGGTATGTTTCCTCTCGGCCAGAGGTGAGGCAGAAGCTGGCAAGTCAGGGTTGTGGTCAGGACTTTCACAAAGTTTGAGTTAGGAGAGTTTGCATCAGGACTGCTCTCTGGTACCTGTACACAGGGCTTATGGCGGGAAAAAAAGATCTGGCAAGGCACAGAAGTGTCATCATCTTCTAGCTTCAGATTTTTATCTAGATGTCGTTACTTGAGGTTCAGCTACACATAGAGAATTTAGAGACAAATGCCTAGAGAAATTAATTTTTCTCACCTAAATCAGACAGATAAATAAAAGTACACTGACTAGTAGTTAGCGAAAAAGACACATACATATACATGACTTGCAAATATTTCCCCAAGCTGAAGCAACTGGATGCCAGATGAGTATTCCATGGTATGTAAAACTAAATTTGCTGCTGAGATAAACAGGTATAGCTCCACTAAATCTGTCTGAGTTGCCTCTGCTTAACACTTGAAGTGAATTAGGCCCTACCTTTACTGTCAGTTGCTTTTAAATCCTTACACTGTGATACGGCAATGTTTGTAAATAACCCAGCATCTGAGAGCTACAGTGTAGGTAGAATATCTGAGGGATAATTGTCACAGGCATCTTAGATTATGAAGCCTGCTCTAACAACTATTTGTAGGAAGCATCTCAGAGGTGTCTGCCGGTCTGTAGCTACCATGTGTGTACAAAATTCCTGAAAAAGCGTGCCTAAAATTTTCTGTGGAAACCGGTGTAGTATGTACATATACATATGAAATATATACATGTCATACTGACTGCTCTATTATACTCTATTATAGACACTCATTTTTATATGATATACACACAAATATATACACTTGAATATATATATATATATATACTCCCCCCCCGTATCTTTTTGCATACTTTTCTTATATAGTACATATTCCTCTAAGCATTATATGTTCCACAGCTTCAGCAGACTAGAGGTTAATGAACAGGCTTTTTCTCACATATGCACAGAACAGATAATTTTCTTTACTGTTCACGATAAGTTGAAGGAGCATTTGAGTGACAGACCAATTTGTCAATCAACTACAAAGTGTTGAGGAAGCTTCCTCTGCATAATTTTACACGCAGAGATCAAATGTGACCTCTGATTGTACAGCGGGTATGGACAGTCAAGGTTACGAAGTCCAAAGGAGTCATGCAAATCAGTTACCTTTTCTGAGTGCCTTGACTTTCTAAGGTTATCTGTGCACTAAAATAATCACAGGATTTTAAGAGAAAGATGAAAAATACTACTTTATTATTTTAAGTGTTTGTATGCATGTGTGAGGAAGGTGTATGTATGAATTTATTGTGGAGCTTGAATGTATGTGTTTTTACTTTATAGCCTGAATTATTTTTTAAGGTCTCAACACAGAGCCCCTGGTTCTGACATCTCACGCAGTTTCTCTTGAAAGCTATATTTTAATAGCAGCTCTGTTCATTTCATGTTAGCCACTTCAGATGATTTCTTTGCTAAAACCTGAATTATGAAAATCACTTGTCAATTACCCTGGGTAGCTGTGTAAAAGAATTATTGCACATTCACAGTGAAAAGAAAACTTTATTTTCACCACTTTCCAGTAAAAGCTAATTCAGAATAACTCCATTTAACAGTTATTTTATGCTGAAATACTGAATACCTCAGGGAGTCTTTTAGGGATTTTAAAGTCTCTTTATTTATAAATGATTCATGCTGCATTTTCAGAAAAACCTACAATTAGTGTGGGAAGCACAGAGACTCCTTTGGGAAAGGTAAAAAAACCCAACAAAATATACATGCATTATATACAGTCTTTTTATCTATTGTTGTTTTGCAGTGGACTATAAAAAGAAAAGAACTGGAAAAAATGGCTAGGAGATATTTTATCTAACCTTTTAAATATATGCCTCAGTGGACAGTATTTTGTGAAGTAGTTACCCTTATGATTTATACAGCCCACAAAATTCTATTAATGTAGATTTCATATTGGCTTGCACTTTCCAACCCCAGTTATAAATGAGCAAGCTAGCTAAGAGGAGAAGCTTTCTGTGGTAACACAGGAGGACAAACCATCCCTTCCACCTGCCCCTTGTCAGAGTGATGGTCACTAATGTTTCCATATTTGCTGCCTGGGGTAGTGCTAAAACTTCAAGGTCTTTGAAATGCTCACACCAGCAGGCATCAAAGATCACGCAAGCTCGTTTGGCTTCATGGGGAATCCTTCTGCTCACTCAAGCCAGAAGACAGATACATATTGCTCTAGTTGCCAGGACTGCAGGAGTTTATGCAACCCCTCTCCTTGTTACATGGGTGGGAGGAATGAGCAGGCAAAGGCAATGAGTGGTTCAAAACCCTCAGCACATACCCCTAAGGCTCTACGGCTTCACCCTTGATGTGGCTGCCCTTGTTGGAGCTCTGGATTTGACTGGAGTCCTGCTTCATGTGCTGGTGTTACATTAGAGACACACAGGATGGCATCAGGTTAAGGATCATGCTCCAGCGTGTCCATATGCCTTAATGACATTACACTCAGGAGCACGTCAGGAAGGGGCAAAGCGGCACTAGGGTTGAAGACTGGATATTTTACCATTTATATGTCTCCTTATCTTCTTTCAAACAAAACTAATAAAAACCCATCCTTAAATATTCATTCAATTAGAGCTTCTCTGTGTTGATGAAATGTCCATGACTTCCCATCAGTGTAAATTCTGAGATAGCTGCACTCTCATGAACTACAAGGAGTGGTGAACAAGCAAAACCAAACAGATTCTACTGGCTTCAAAGAGACAAGATCTGCTTAAATATATTTTTCCCCACCTCCACGCTGGGTTTGTACTGGTGCTGTTAGAAATGACTAAATATCAAATGCAAACAAAATTTCTCAGGGGTCAGAAAGGTCATCCACAGTTTTTTTATAATTACACCAGCATTTACGGTGTGAAACTTGCAGGCAGCTGAAAACGTACCCATCCGGACCTGCTCACTGACCAGTACTGGTACCCAGAGAACCTTCTGTGAGACATACAGAAGAGATGGCAAGAAGAACACCATCAGATACTCTATCTCATTGACCAAATGTGCAAATGACATGGGGGAGAGGTGGTGGGTTTTCATTATTTAGCTAAAAATGGGAAATCTCAGGCAGGCTGACTGACTTAAACCTAGAGATATACAGAATTGCATCACACTCTTACTGGCTTGAATATATTTGATGGTTTCTCAAATTGCCATGGTAAACATTGTTCTAAAATAAAGAGAAACTCATAGTCTGCAGTGACATGGTATTTTAATTTTCTTTTTAGTAAAGCTCAGTGAATAACAAATAACAAATAACAAATGAAGTAGCAGACTGGACATGTACCAGGACTTGCTTTGGCACTGCCCCAATTGTTTGGATATCAACAGGTGGAATGCAGAAAAACCCAACTTGAATAAACTGGAATACCAGCAAGAAGAACATTGCCACATAGCAGATAAATCAGAATACCATTACTGAGATATTGTCTGTGTGTCAGGCTACTAGAAATGAAAACAGGACCCCTAAGTACTATGACTTTTTTAACACGTTGGGCTATATTTTTTGATTCTCTATGTAATATTGCAAGACAGTGCTATAAAACTCAAAAGATGGAGCTTGTGCAGTATCGCTTTCAATGTAGTATCAATTGAGAAGTTCCCCACAGTCTCTTGCACACTGGGTTTTCTATCACATCTACCAAACAAACAGAAAATACACAGGCCTCTTCTTTCCACTACTGAAAAAAAAAATAGCTAAGTACATCTAGCACTTGAAGCATACTTCAAGAAATAGGTCTGATTATACCTTCGCAATTAAGAGTAAATTATCTGCAAGACTCTCCAGAGCTGGATGAACCAGTGAGTTGTATTAGCATGAAACGAAGGAAAAAGAAAATGAGAAAATAAGGAAAGGGAAAAGGAAGGAACATGTTTTGTTTTAAAACAATCTACAAAATTAATACATTCCAGGTAAGCTTCCCCTGTTCTAAGATACCAAATGATAGTTTGTCATTTCCTCAATGCTGTGGACCTAAGAAACAGCATGATTTCTATAGGACACAAGGTATATTCATTGTTCCATTTATATTGTCACAGAACTTACCCTAAGCAAACAGCAGAGGTGCATCAAGGTTTGTTTGATTTTCAAGCCATGGACACTTCTTGAGATTTTTCACCTCATTCTGAAAAGGAAGGAGAAGAGACCCTGTAAGTTGTGACAGGTGAGTCATTAAAATGAGATAAGACTGAGTGTTGGTGCCAGCTGCACATCCTGGTAAAGGATGAAGAACCAAAGATTTTTAGGCTTGTTTTTCAGAACAAAATTTGACATTCATAAGTAGGAGCAATGAGCTTTCATATTGCCAAAGCAAAACAAAAATTATTTGTAAGTGAGTTAGCCATGATCTGCACCCCATATGAGGTCCTGTTGTCCCTTGGATGGCCATAGTTTTAGGTATCTCATTGCCCAGTTCTCTTGTATTTGTGTAGATCCCACAAATTGCATTGCTGTTATACAGTGCTAGTGCACTATTGACATGTCAGGAAAAACTCAGAATAATGCTATAAAATAGTAAGATCAGAATAATACTATGTCAAGGGATGTAGAAGTAATGTTGAGTTAAAACTAAACTTATATTTCCTCTTGGAGAAGTGCCATCATGACCTCCACAACTACAAAAAATTTTATTATATTGTTTCATTCATTTTTCTTTCTTATTTTTAAAGTGAAATGCAGGATGTTTTCTGGGCCATTAATGTAACATGAGATAGCAATGTAAAAAACTGAGAAATAACTCTATGTAAGAAATCCTCAGAAATATATAACATGGGAGGAATCATTTTGTTGTTTGTTTCTTCTCTATAAATAGGATGTGATGATTATGCCACAAAAATCGACTTTATACTTGAGCATGAGCATTAAAAGCCCTGAAGCTGCTTTTAATCTTTAATAATAATAATAATAATAATAATTTTTAGTTTCACAATGGTGTCTAAGAAGGAAAAGATTTATTTTTGAAGTGTTTCTCTACCCTGTTTTTTGGCCAGGCCTTAGAAATAATGCTTCAGCAATAAAAGTGCAAACCTTATACTGACAGCAAGTTATCCCTCTTTTAAGATGTTAACTGGTATTGAAATGCAACATTGTATGTTTCAGCTTCTGAAACAATAGCACTCACAATAATTTCATTGACTAAGATGTGCCTTAAGGTAGGTGCCAAGTAAAATTCAAGAAGCAACCTGGGACTAGCTGGTGGATACTCTGAACAGGACGGCAAAGGCTCAGGATGCAGTTAGACAATGCCAGTTAAAAGCTTGTCAGACTTTTCACCCCCTCAGGAACCTTTATTTAAAACAAATAAACAAACAAACCAACAAACCCTCAAAAATCAGTTTCCTAGTTGAAAAGGAAGCCTCTCAAGGAAGCTTGGTTCAGTGGCCTTCAAGTTCACTATAAAGCTTCTGTATATTTCAGGCCATGGGATTAATGACAAATCCAGCAAAGCATACGACTAACTTTAAGCCTGTATGTAATCTCAGTTAAGTCAATTAGTTTGCCTGCACGCTCAAAGGTAAGCAGATCCTGAAGTACTTTTCTGGTCTGGTATGATTATCCCTAGTGGTGTGTAGACATGGTAACTGCTAACCCATACACTGAGGAAACCTGCCTTCTGCCTCAGCTCAGAAACACATCTTTCTGCAGTGTCTACTGTATGTATCACAAATTCTACTGTAAGCCACTGGAGTCTTGAAGAAAGATTAAAAAAGGAATAAGTGATGTTCCTTTCTCATTCTGTACAATATATAATAGAGATGTTAGCTGTACAGCTTGGTTGTATAACAGGTGACTAACATTCTCCTTCAGTGTCTGTCTCTAAATGGCAAAACAAAAAAAAATTTCACTTGTGATTGTTAGTTCATTTCTGGGCAGAGCTATTGTTGGGCTCACCCATGTTGCATTAACACAGTTCCTGTACATAGTACAAGCATATTAAGATTTAACTCAGAAGAAGCTCAGTCTAGGTGCATTACTGGTGAAGCTGTGAGTTCTTTACATCCAGCTTGAAAGTGTTGGCACGCCTAGAGATAGTAAAATAAGTCATGAATGCCACAATCAATCCATTTCAAAATCTCCAGGAACACTTACGAGGGCAGATTATGGTCTCCTAAAAGCAGGCTCTCAAAGGTCTTCTACTTAGTTTCTTTGTCCTCGGCAGCTGCTACTAAATTACCAGACATCCCAGCAAGGCTGTTTGAGTTTGAGTTTGTTTTGATCTAGAACAGACAGAGCTTCCTGAAGGATGAATCCAGCCTGAGGTGGAAATACCCTTTCTCCGCAGTATATTGCAGGTTATGATAAACATTGCCTGAAAATTGTGCAAGACCTCCAGAGCAAATAATATAAATCTGTCATGTAAATATGTATTTTTGGGGGTTTTAGAGTTTGGATAACTGCCACACAGACAGCTCCCTATCTCTGAATATATATTTAAGGACTTAAAAACATGAAGTTTTGACCTGATCTGTTGCCATATATCTCATCACTGCTCCAGTGGCTGTGCAGGCATAGGATGGCATTCCTGCATTTTTCTGTTCCATGTGCCCATGCGTAGCCAATCCAATCCTTACAAACAATGCAGGATTGTAAACAGGGCAAAGCTCCTTCTTCTAAAGGAACAACAGCATTTGCTCAGGAGAAAGGGCTACTGCATCTCCTAGAAAATGCCAGCTTCGGACTGGCAGACTTTGCCTGCTAGAGAAAATAAGCCATTTTCTGGTAGCATTGCACTTCAGGGGAACCAGGGGACATCATGGCTTGACACACCAGCATTTGTCTCCTGGATCTCTTGCACTGTGTAACTTCAAGTTAAAATTATCTTGCTGCCAGCCTAACAGGGAAACAAATGCACTTGTGGGGTTTCACCTACATCTGCTAGTATAAACAGCAAAAGGCAAAGATACCTTACTGCTTCACAGCTTTCCTTCCACTTTTTCCATTGTAAAAGGCAATGGAGTGTGGGAGTCCAGAGTGCGGGGAATATTTCTCTACCTGTTATAAGGAGTTTTACCCCCCTGGACAGCACTGGTTTTGTCCTTCGTCCATGGAGAAAGCTGCCAACTCTCTGGGAAGAACTTGAATGCACTGCGGTGTGAACTAGGTGATAGAATATTATGTAAGGTAACACAGGGTGAAAATATAAAGGTGTTGGGTTTGTTAAGGTAGCAAATAGATAAAAAGCAAAAACTCCAAAATGGAGAATTGTTGTTGTTTTATAACCTCCTTATTGTTCTTCATACTACTCCATTTAATGCGGCAAAATTGTTTAAAGTGATTGGATAGAAAATTCCGCAGTTCCTGTGGACGTTTTAAAAACATTTGTTGAATATTGGTAGAAAAGTGAAAATGTCTGTCGTTTCAAACACTGATTGGATTGTTTAGCTTTAAAAACACCGTGTTATCTTGATTTCGGCGGCATTCTGCGCATTTTCCTCAGCATACACGTCCCTCTGCTGTACTTCTAACTTTTCTGATAAGACTTAATAAACTATCTGAGAGCAGAGAAGGCTGAATGTCCATTAATTAACAAAAATCCAGGCAAGGACTCAGAAGTCCTCCCCCAGCAGGGGAGGAATGATTTAAGGCACAGCAAGATCAACAGGTGGAATTCAAAACAGAATCCCACAATGGAGTAACACGGATTTTCTCACCTCTAGATATTAAGTGGAATTTGGACTTCTTGGTGAGATTTTCTCCTACCCTGTGGAATCTTCTTTGTGTTGTGTTGGAGAGTTTACAACACGATTATAGGTAAAATCATATGCTTTTTTCCAAGGGAAAGATTAGAGCAGCAGTACTATACCCTAGCAACAGGGTCCATCACAGAGCAGGATGATATATATTCAGGTCTATTTCCTGATTTAAACTTGTTTTCAAACATAGACCCAGTTATTAGAGCGGAGTTCATCCTAAGATATCTGTTTTCATGGACTGTGTGCTGGTATCTCAGAATTATCTGCTTTTTGCAGATATCCCAACCTGCTAATTAATAACATGAATTCATGGTATGAGTTCTCTGGCTGAAATCACAGCTACAAACAGATAAGAAAAGAGTGTATACATCCTTAATTTTAAACTTTATTTTTTTAAATAAACTGCATGCAGTGGTTCTGCTATGTCATGTGTTATGACATGATATTAAGAATGATGTGATGTAACCATTAACATGGTATTAACCAAATGCAAAATGATTCATTCTGACTAAGCATATAATGATTTTCTTATTATTTTTCTTAAGTCATACATTCTACCTTACTCTTAAGTGGTTAATTCTATTCAGGAACCAGCTGCAGAAGTGCAGGAAGCAAAACTGTCCATGCACTATCAGTAGCAATACAATATACAGATATGCAGAAACATAAATGTTATACTGAAGTGATGCTAAGGCTGCCTCTAAATTAACGCCCCAATTCTGTGTTGGGAACTATATAGGCATGCTCTACAGAACAGAAAACCTGATGTGAAAAGGTTTTAAACATGATCATGGCATGAAATGTGCTTGCATTTTTCTATGTACACACCTTTGATACCAGCTGGAACTGTGCAGCAACCGAAAAAAGCTCTTGAGGAAGAATATTAGGATGATAGCATGAAGTACAGAAAGTTAAGGCTGTGAATCTTTATAAGTCTGTCATTGTCTAACATACTAAAGTGCTCATTATCAATATAATGCATCAGCTCTCTAGTCTGATGGTTGTAAAGGTCAGTTATCCTGTATAGCAGTCCACAAAATGAGCATTCTCCAATTAATTGTAAAAGCTGGTACTATAATTCTACCTTCCACACTTCATCATGACTAACAGGTGACATGAGTAAATGACAGACCGCACAGACACCTCTTAGTCATATTAATAGTCAGGCATGGTAGCAAGGGTTAAGGACAGAGTGTCAGGTTTAACTTCCCCTCATTACCATTCAGAAAACTATCATTTAATATTAAGTTAATTGTAACACAAGGATATGAGTCATGCCCTTGTGTTACAATTACCTTTAATATTAAATAATAGTTTTTGTAATGGTAATTTCCTTTGGGGATGTTTCATTGTACATTAGGCAGTTCTGACTGATGTCTGTCTTTGCAGATATCTCTATCAGCCACTAAAAGCTCTTCTGTGAGTACATACCCATAATCTACAGGAATCTGAGACCATGAGTATTGTTCCATTGAAGTCATTGTCCTTTATACTAGATGTTTCTAATGTATTAACTGTTTGACTATTTGATTGGGCCATAACTGTGATTTTCCTTTTGAAATCTACACAGAAGTGTACTCCTCTTGCTCTGCTGTGATAGGACTTCATCCATATCCCCAGCTGCCTTGTTACATGGTGTATTCATGAGGTGGGCAGTCTAGAGGATGCATAGGGTTTGACTTGGTATAACCATGGTGTTTTAGCTATCTGAGAGTGTAGTGGATTCTAGGAGCTGGACAAAAGTAGTGAGAAGAGTTTGAGTTAGACTTTTAATGACAAACAGTCTGAGCTCAGAAATCCCAGCAGCTGTAGTAAACCCAACTCATCCCTGCCCCATGAGCAGAGTTCCTCTGTCAATGGTTACAACCATACGAAGCTGTGCATTTTACAAAAAGTTATTTACAGAAAGGTATCATTTAAAAGAGAAAAGGACAGACACTAAAACTACAAGATCCTAGGTCAGCTATGAGTGGAAAAGTACTGTCACTAAGGTCTCAGTATCCTCTCTGAGGCTTTAAGAACACTATGGAAATCCTTTCATTTAAATAAATCCTTCTGCACTCAAGAATCATAGCATGAAGGCATAAGGCTCTCCAGAAAGAGTCTGGTTGTCCAGCTCTAAAGAAGGTATGAAGGACAATAAGTCTTACTGATGCACAGGAATTCTTTTGCCAGTGGCAGGGAACAACACAAGTACAACAGTAATACCCTGGGGGAAAATTTGTACTTTACTGTCCATGGCGATTTTGCAAGGTCAACATAGGGAAAGCGCCAGGATGAGGTTTGAGGCCAGCTGGTTCCACAAAACACCCCAAACTCACAGTAAGTGGACAAACCTGTCCCCCTACTGCTATCCTTCTTGGTCCTCACAACACTATCAAATGAACTCTGCAGAAAGGGGCAATGTTGAACTCCCAAGTACACATCAGCCAGCTCAGAGAGTTTTACGGTGGGACTAAAATCTAAGCCTAAGTGCCTATAAAATTTTTGAAAACTTCTTAAGTTGCAGATTTCCTTTTCTGATTGGGATCTGGGACTGAATGTCAAGCTTTTTCTGCTTTCACCAGTGGAAGATACATATACATAGCAGGCATAAATTCTGGTGAAGTTGAGTGTCATAAAGGAAATTCTATTTGAAATGACCATAACTTTAGTGTAGAAGTACTTTAAAGAGCTCTGAATTTTATCTTCAGTATTTTTTGCCCTTGTCAGCAACAGCTCAGCCAAAAATCACTATTCTTTCCTCTCTTTCAAAAGTTTGAAGCACAGCTAAAGGTTAAAGTGAGACCACATTCTCAGTGTGGTTATCACTTACAAACCTTCCACACCAAGCAATTTTAATACAGTCTTTGTACTTTTGAATAACACAGGTTATGAAATATTGGTGCTCCAGATCATTAGTCAGGCAATTACAATTTTTGTTTGTTTGGCTTTAATTAGAATTAGTTTCGGAAAGCATCCATAACAAGAAGAGGTACTCACTGAACAACTGATACACAACGATCCTCGATTAGCAAATAAAGAACATCCATTCTTACCCCTAGCTTAAGAAAAAAACAACTTCCTAACTGCTCAACACTACTTAACTTAGAGATATCAAGTCACTAGTGAGTGAAAGGAGGGCAGTATCACTCTAATCATTTAACCAAATGCATCTAGGTCCGGGGACAAGAAGGAAAAGGAACTCAGTTCTGTGACTCATACCTAGCCATTATCCACCCTAGATATGCCACAAAGACACTCAACAGTATTGGAGTAGTAACATATACTTGCCTATTTAAGGGCAAATGCTTTGTGCAATTCTGCACAGCTGCACTGAATTTAACAGTTTTGTATACACTTAGACCAGGCCCTTACTTTTTTTCAGTTGCAAACCACTGCATTTAGACAAGTTTGCTTTCCTCAAGTGCCATGCTATACGTATTTGTGGCAGAGAAACTGTACGACAGCAAACACATTCATCTTTAATCTGATGAATGCTTCACCACATGCTAGGGTGTGTGTTTCAAAGTATATTTTCTGAGAGATCTGTTCTCAGAAATCAAGGTGTGGGGGTTTTCAAAGAGACAGATGTAGAAATGCTTACATGTTCCGACTCAAAGCTGATTGGCCCAAGTACATGAAACTATACAAATCTGAAATTGAGACTAGCACAGACTTAATGATGCAAATTTCCATACATCAGTTTTATAATCCTCACCAATTTCCAGGAAACAAAGTAAAGTAGCAAAATTAGGGGGCAACAAAGGATTTCTCGGTTTATTAGGCACATGATCCAAATCCTGTGAAATTCAGAGGGAGCCTTTGCATAAAGGATAATGGACTTTGGAGTAGGCTCTGTGCAAAGGAGTCATTTCTGGCTGTAGAAGCAAAAATGCCCCCAGCCACAGAGCCACAGACAGGTATTTTGTATGCAAAAACAGAATTCCTTGGTGAGAACTCTATACATTATGCTTATAGGTAAAAGTTAAATAAAGCATCTCTCTGCTACTGTTGTTTTTCTTATTAAGCAGAAAGGAATGAACGCAATATGCAATTCAAAAATAAATTTGGAGAGAAGGAAAAGGGTGGGGGTAGGTGAATAAATATATGTAAAATCGCAACATGATACTAACGTTCAATTACAAAAACTTTACTGAAGTCTATTTATTTATTTATTTATTCTAATTCTAAATCCCTACCACTACACAACAATGTCACATTTTAATGTAATATCATGTCCAATGCATATTCATGAAATAAAAATCTTGGCAGTGGCACAAGAAAAGTGGGATGAAGTGTGTTTGGCGGAGTGCGTCACGTTTCCAGACCAGCGGATTTTTTGATTAAAGTCCCTTATCCGTTTTATCATGCATATCCACTCTCTGATTAAAGTGATCTGGAGCTGACACTCACAATGTCAGTATGCACTGAGACCCTTCACACAAAACATGGTTGGAATTTATATGCTTTAAAAAAAGGGGGGAGGGGGAGAATGAGAAATAGACCAACCAAAGCTGCTGCATTAAATTAAGTATATATGTATATATCTATCTACTGAAAAAACACACTTGGACTTGCTTGTTTTAATCTTACATATTTCTTTTCAACATTGCCAGGCTACAAATACTGCATGTTTTGCTTCCATTTCAGAAAGTATTGGTCGTGCAAGTTCTTTATCTCTGTTACACTCAGCTTTTGATCAAAATGCTTCCACGCTGAGGTGAAAAATAAAGCTGAGGTCTCCTACAGTCACAAATAAATAACAAATTTCTCCAAATCTACACACACCTTCTACCGTCTTTATTTTCTCCCCCAAAAAACTTTAATTAATGTACCACATCTCAACCACAGGTTATCTGTTAAGAAAACAGATTCTGCCACAGCAGAAGTACATGGGTGTTGCAAGCGGAGGTTTAACACAGATCCACAGACCTTCTCTGCAGGTCCCATGCTCAGAAGCCTCCAAGTATGTGTAGGTTATCGGAAAATGTATTTTTAAGCCTCACGACATTTAAGAGGATGCAAATTACCTGAGGTAAGTATCATATGCATGAAAATATGGTAGCCATTTTTCTGGCTTTCTGCGAGTGTTTAAATTTTCCTTGCATTTAAAGGGCTTGTGGTCAGGCTTTTCACCTTAATTGCAGAAGGCGCTTAAATATAAGCTAACCTTTGAGCATAAGAAAAATGAAATTTAAGTACTTCAAGTGTTTGTCTTACTTGCAAATAAAGGGATTTTAACAGCTCATTTAACAGTGGTGTTGTAAATGTTCAATCTCTCTAGCAATACAACAGTATTCTGCATTTCTAAATGCTGGTCTCCGATCACTAAATACTTATGAAAAAGCATCCTTGGTTTCAGAGATTCACAGATCTCCCAGGGTCTGCAGTGTTCTTCAAAACCTGCCCTTAAACTGAAGAATTCTGGATCTTTTGGTAAGTTTTAGCTGGTTAGTAAGATTTCAGTAGCTTATGTTTGTTCAATGTATCCAATATATCTTTCCATATTTAATAAATAGCTTACATAAAGTCCAAATGTGCCTCAATTCCTAGGGACTACCTTTTTCATTTTACAAAACTTTAGGAGATTTCAACTGGGAATTTTTTTTTTACCGAGGAAAACAACTGGACCAATAGCACACGTAGGGACCAGTGTTGTTCCTCTTCTCACATCCTGCTCAGTTGTGTGTCGCAATGTCAAAGTTCAATCAATGTGCTATTCAAACACGGGGCTTCTTCTGAGCAGTTAATGCCAGTCATGCTGAACTGTTGTTGTGCTGCAGCTTTGAAAGACATTGAGCTGGAATTAGTGAAGGACTGTCAAAGTAATTTCACTTGTGAATTAAACGTCTCCCGTCTACATAAACTTTAGTATAAGAAATACAGTGAGTCTAAGGTAACACATTAATTTCTTTTTTTTAGTAAGGCAGACGTTTTAATATATGCAGACTTCCTGCATATAACACCACCCTCAACATTCCACCAAAAGACCAGAGGCTTCCTGCACTTCTTTCATCACAGTTCTGCAAGCAGAACAGTCAGAATTTGAGAATAAAAAGGAAAATAAGTGGAGATTTTTAGGACAAGCATTCTGGAAAAACTTTACCAGGCATAAAGTGTGTTTTCATCAGCGTGAACATAAATTGTTGGGCAGTTTCACAGAAAATCACCCAGTAGAGTTTCCACATTTGCAATCATTTCTAGCCCTTTTCATCATTTCCATGTTTACTCGCTACCGCTAGCGGCACAAGAGCCGTCTCAGAAAGGGAGGATAAGTAAAACTGCCACATACACAGCTGAGGCTCCAGCTACACTGAGAGGCAGTTGCAAAATCCTTCACTGACTTTTTATTGTCTCACTATCAAGCATGGGCTGGAAATGAAGAGCTGCATCTGCGTATGGTGCCCAGCTGAGCACCATTTGTCCCTTGTGAGGACACAAGGGATTTCGATGGCTGAAACCAAAGATATAGCTGCAGTACGGAGAATTTGTATAGATTACACAAAACCTGGCATATATGAAATGCACATGTTTTCAAGTAGCTGTTTACAGTTTACAAGCCAATTGTTACCCCTAAACAAAATTTGTAGAAATGTCCAGATATCAACTGCATCCGAAGATCTGGGATTCTGTTCACAGGTCTCAACATAAAAAGGCAAATAAAAGACTATTTGAAAAAAGAGAAAGAGTACTACAACTACATTGCATGGATTAACCATTCAAAATTGTTATTATTACCAATGATCATTATTAACTTATATGCTGTCTGATTTGCACCCAAAATGGCTGCCTTTCAGCCACTCCTGGTCCCAGACTGAGCAGAAGCAATGCTGTAGTAAGAACTTGCATCACTTAATGTCTCATATTACAATTTCCTTACATTTAGCAGCTATACAGCAATAGTCAGTAGTACATGAGACATTATGAATAATAAATAACTTACTACATTTTAATTGCCAAAGTAAATTAATGAAGCACAGTCTCTGTTCCAGCATACTTGCTTTTAAAGATTCTCTTACTAGAAGAGTGTAAGTGTAGTAAGTGTTCTCTTACTAGAGGGAGAAATGAAAACAAATGTTTGTGAAAGATGCAACAGCAGGAGTACTGGGAAGAAAGAAACAAGAAAAACTGTAAATGCATCCACAGGTCTAATTACACCAGTGAGAAGAGCAACAAAACGGTAAGTTCAAATTTGAATCTGATGGGGAAGAAAAGGAAAAATTCAGGTATTTTGACACAGGCTAAATAGTGCAAGATGATAAAGGTTTGCAAACCAGTTTACTGTGCCCAGAGAGGGGAAACTGTGGCCAGAAGGACCTCCTTGCTTCTGTATTAGGGCAAGTGGATGTTCTCTGACATAGGTGCTCTTCTGAGACCTGCCCATTAAAACAGAGACCACCACAAGCCCATATCCAAGGACTCCTTAGGTTATTGTTGAGGCAGAACAATAGTTCAGACCATTTAATAAAATGGGTTTAAGTATGAACAGTAGAATCTTCCATATTGTTTCTAGGTAAAATTCAGATAAGTGATACCTTCCCTTGGCTGAAGTCACCTCTCTGTTTGCACTCTTCAGAAGCAGAAGGCCACTTTTACTTACAACACCTGAAGGCAGGAGCTGGAGATAGGTTTCTTAAATTCAATCAAAATGCAATGAGTGGAGCGTATCCTGTAGCTGTTAACCATTTGTGACAAGCAGAGGTGGTCCCCTCCCTAATTAATTTGTCCATGTTGTTCTTATTTATTTCAGTCAGTATGTAGACAGGAAGGCAAGGGTGCAGGCTGGAGAGGAGAGCCTGGCCTGGTGATACCTGCTACAGCACAGAGGGGAAGTAGGCAATAAAAAGGCAGCAACAATCACAGTAGGACCTCAACATTTACTGCCACTCAAAACCCCAGAGCACTCCCTTGCCAGGAGCTGCTCATCTCAGTGGGTTTCCAAAGCTGCTCACCCATACTTCAAGCCAGACAAGCTGCACCACCCCACATGCAGGTGTGAAGCAGACTCTTTGTAATACCTAGAGTCATGTCTTCTCTGCAGAAGCATTGATCTGAGTGGAAAAATACAAACTTTAGAAAAAATGTTTAACCTCTATCAGTCCTTTAGACCTTGAGGATTGATTTAGTGGATCTCAGAGTATATTTTTTTTGCTTCCATAAAGGACTGAGTATGAATGCAGCTGGGAATGGCATGTGCCAGCGTGTTTGTGGTAAAGCAGAGGGGATTGATTCTGTTTTAACCACGGTCCATCTCTCTCTCCAACTCTCAGGTTTTTAATGCAGTTTCTTTACTGGGTGTCTGCTCCACACTCTCTCCACATTAAGAATTACAACAGAAATCCAGAACACTGCCCATAAGCAGGGCTCCTTAGCCCCAGTAAAAACTGTATGCTGTGCACTAGACAGTCTGCATAATAGATACATGTTATGAATACAAATAAAATACACTGTTTCCAATTAATAGGATTTAGGGCTGGGGCTTTTTGACTTAACTCCCATGGTTTCCTTTTGAAACTTCTGCATATATTTTCTATTTTTTGGGGGGGTTATAAATCCTGTTTTAATGTTTTGCTGTTTATGCAAATTTCCAAATATAAAGGCATATGGTGGCAAAGTGGCACTAACTATCTGCTTTTCAGCACACATTCCTCTGCTATTACAAGAAAAGAAGGCCTGATGGAAAAGGAAGAAAAAAAAAAGAAAGAAAGCAATGTACAAACAGACACTCTGTATAAGCATAGCATTGATTCACATTTCTTAGCTTTATTCTTGACCTCTGATTCACTAATTGCTCTAGTGGCTCCTGCAGGGCAGCTGTGGATGCTCCTTCATGTCATAAGGTAGAGTGGGTGCTCAAGTTTGTAATTATAGTTTTAAACTAGCAGAGAAAATGAGAATAATAAAGGAGAACTTTTCTGAGTCAGAGGTTCCCCCTCACACTGGCAGCCTCACTGCATGGGTTTCATGTATCCAGTTTGCATTTTGCCTGATAACATAGAAGGCACATCATGCTATTCTAAAACAGCAGGATTATTTTCTCCATTCTAATTGATGAACAGCTGTGCTGTAATAGACTACAAAGCACAGCATCACTGATCTCTCCTCAGGCCACCCTAGGAACTGAACACTCCACAGGGAACCAGAAAAGAATGAATGCTAAAAAAAAGCAAAACAAAAAAAAAGAGACAGAGAAAAGAAAAAAAAAGAAGAAACACCAAACATTTCAATACATTGTCCTTTGGATTCCTACAATTATTTGGCATCTCATTCATCAATAATTAACTCCAATTTTCCCCACAGGAGTTCTAGTGTATGACATGACCCTAAAACAGTCATACCTTATGAAAGCTAAATATCAACATTTTTGAAAGAGAAATATTGGAGTTCAAAATGTTTGTCACTGAACATCAGTGTTCACAACATTTAAGTCAGTTCTGGAGCACGTGTTCCCTAGAACTGTTCTTTGTCCCAGGAAGCCCACATTATCCATTAATTTTTTTGGACTTCATTATCTTTCCCTTCATTCTACTTTATCAAAGTTATTGTTGTTATTATTATTATGTGCCTCAGTATGGAATTGCAATGCCTTCTTGAAGGATTTTGATCCCAAAGGCTGGAAGCCTCAGAGATCACTGGAAATACTTGTGTATTTTTGTATGGGTGGAAACTTCATAAATTCAGCAGTATTCCTCAACTTTCTATTTTCTTGTGCTTCTAGAAATGGCTGCTCCACTTGCCTTCAGAGTGAAATAGGAGAGTCTCTTTTACACTTTGGAGAGAGTTTAGAACTAAAGAGGAAAAATCACCCTGATGTCTTTTAAAAGACAGGTATGTTTCTCATCCTTTCCTTCACCAGATTCAGCAGGGTGAGGAAAGAGTCGTAATCCTCATTTAAGACCTTTTTGGCTTTTACTATGTCTTCTGTGGGCATGAAAGTGTAAGAAATAGTTAAATGACGTTTCTTGTTCTATCAGTAAACCAAAAGCACAGACTCAATTCAATCAAAATTTGTGACAAGAAAGCAATCTTCCCATTCTGCTCAGCAACAGAAAAGTTTTGTTCCTCTTATTTTGTGTTATTGGAAGTGATTTGCTGCATCTTTCCTATAGGTAAGCCCTGTGCTTATGTGTTCTTTTGTCTAGATAAGTGTTATCCTGTAAAATGAACACAATAAGACTTCTGTTTACCTTAATGCTAGTTAAAAAAAAAAACATCTCACAGATATAAGAAATCAATAACCATCCACAACAATTTACCAAGGATTCAGTCTGGGTAGAAAAATTCAAATTGTATTGATTTTTTTACAGGGGGAAAAAAGCCACTTGACAATAAGCTTCAACTAAAAGAAAATACCATGTGTACACAACTAGAAGAGACTCAGAAAGCCAGCTATTTAAAATCCAAGCTGCTGATTAAGACAAGTAAGGCAGGTTTGAATATAAAATCAGGCCCTGGACACTGGCACATTACTGGATTTCCACACCTTAGTTGTCCATTAATAATAGGAAGGGGATAAAGCTTATTTTTTGGCATAAGGAAAACTGTGAAGAATTTTAAAAGGTATATCCCAAAGAGAAATACCATTTAGTACAGAATGCCACCACACATAAGCTCTTCTTGTCCAAACAAATGTGTAATAAATATGCTTACCAGGATAAGTGGGATGCCATGCTCATTTTGGGTATAACTTAAGGTGTTGATTTTAACTCACCAAGGCCTTTAAAGACTATTCAAAAAGCCGCCCTTCTCACTTTTCTAACTGCTAAATTCTGCTAAAGGACACAAAGTAAAAGCCCTCAGACTTAAAAGTCAGTTGTCTGCCAAATGAGAACTACCAGTGAAGAGACTGCTCACAGCACCACTTGTCTGAAGGGCCTCAGGTCTCCCAGCAGGCTGAAAGATGCATTAGGTGTGTATAAGACCATGAGTTATAGTGGATTTAAAGGTTTAGGGGAGTTTCATGTTTTTGTTTTGTGTTTGTTTTAATGGCAGTTTGCAAATTTGATTGAGATTATTAGCAGGAATGTGGTCAGCTTGTTAATTATTTTTATGTGCATTGTTGATTTAGAGTGATTTGTTCTCACTCACATGATAATGTCATAAGCACATTTTAAAAAATAATTTTAAAAGAGTAGTAGCACCATGTGTGTTGTGTGAAAGCAAAGCAAAGCACAAGGCATTTCCCACATTTACTCGTTCAGTTTTCTCTTCAGATTCATCTCTATTTATTCAGCCCATTTCCCATTCCAACTGCATAAAGAGTTCAAGTAAACTCTGGACACACCTTAGTGGGTCACATCTTTCCTTTTCAACAAACACACAAAGCAGCCTTTGAAGACCTCATAGCCCATACAAAATGTTTGTATTGCCTGAAGCGAAGAGGTTTGGTGAAGGATGTTAATACAAGAACCTGCTTTCTAGGTCTGGGCTAGTTATGGCAAAACTTTCACACCCATTATGTTAAGTGGTGGAAGTGGGCTGGGTTGGATTTGACAGCTAGAGAAAAGAGCACGCTCATCCAGGAAGCATCAGCAAAAGGACGACAATATATGATCAAGCGACAGTAGCTGGCTGTCAAAAAGGAGAAATGACAGCGCAAGAAGATCTTGGTGAAATATACAAGTGGACTAATCTTGAGCTCCAAGCAAGACAGTTATTTAACCCTGCTGAGGGGCATCAGTGGGCTGGGTCACAAGAGGAGACTGAGGTCCAGAGCAACATTGGTCAGATTTTGCCTTTGGCTACTCTGTCATCATACATAGAAGAAGCATTCTTGAGGACTTGCTAGAAATTGTAAGCCAAGGAAAGACTCATATACACTCTTTATTACAGCAGTTTGATCAGATTTGTGAATGAGATAGCAAAATCAGCTTTGTTCTGTTTTGTAGGTTTCCAGTAAGGGCTTCAGGGAACTCCAGCCTGCTGGCCCACAGCAAGTAAACAGAGACTGAAGCACCTGCCAGGCCCCACATAGATTTGCTGATTTCCCTTAATTTCATTTTAAAATTTAATTAGATATGGTTTAGTCCTAAATACAAAGAAGCCATTTTCCAAGTTTGTTAAACCTCCCACATCTTGGCTAAGTAGGGAAGAGTAACAGCATTGAAGAAAAAGACTTGCTTTTAAATTTCTAGAGTCAGAAGCCAAAACAAAATCTTGAACACAGACAATTCACCTGATTTATTTTCAAAGGGATCCCTGAGGTAGGAGTCATGTCCACAGGTCTATAGAGAATACAATCTTTTTTTATGGGTTCATGCTACTGTTCTGTGCTGCAGTCAGAATCAAAAAAGTGGGTTCTTCTAAAATAGCCTGTCTATAAATCATTTCTACTAAATTCTGAATAAAGCACATAAACTTCCTTAGAAAATCCCCGCTCACAAAAGAGAAAGGGAGAGATTTCTCAGACAAGTGAGCTGACTCATGTCCTTGTAGTTATGTCCAATATTTTGACAGTGGAGTAGTAATTAACCTTGCACTCTGCTCAGTATCACTGAATTTCTGCTGTGACCACTATGAAGTGCTTTTTTGTGAAAGGAAAGAATGAATCTAAGTGGGAAAATTACTGGAATAAGAGAGGAGCTTTAATGGCAACCTTGGCATCCTGCAATTTCACACATTAAAATATATTTTAAAAAAACCCCCAACCTACTACAGCGCTTGTTGCATAAGGCTAAGCTTTCTACTCTTCAAACTATTAATAAGGGCTTCCCATTGAGAAGACAAATACATGCTTGATGCATTTTTAATTCTGTGCCAATACATTTGACTAAAGCTGTTTGCTGTTTCAATGACAGGATTTAACTTGCCCTTCTGTATTCAACATTTCTGATTATTAATGGCATGTAGAAAATACAGACAGAGGCTGTAAAAGTTATATTCTGGTCAATGTTTTAAAAAAGTAAAAAGATTAGCAATTAAAGGTCCAAATTCTTTTTACACAGTAAATCTAACCATTCAATGAAATAAAATAAAATGTAATCATTTAGTAGGTGCAATGGAATGTCTACCATAGCAAGGAAAAGTATCATCCTGACTGTTATTGATCCTTGATGGAAACTGAAGGCAAAAAATTGCAGCCTTCTCAAATCAGACATAAATGTTATATAGATAATGTGTATATGTAGAAGTCCAATAGCCCTTTCTAGATATGTGTCAAAAAGCATTCTTGTCTGTATTTTCTAATGTGAATACCTCCCATGCTGAAATGAAATCAGTAATAAGTCAGAGGCCTTTGTTGAAATATAAACTGTTTTCTTTCTGAACAGCTTTGAAGTTCCAAGCAGTTTCTCTCCTAAGTTTGCCAGGAGTTTTTCTTTGAAGAAAAATGGGATGGAATTGTTATAAGTATTGAGACCAACATAGGGATCACATTGAGTTAATTTTTTACTGCAAGAAATGGAAAAAGAATTACCCTTTCCCACAGACTGATTATTATTTTCTTATTTAAGTGATAAGGTAAACCTAAGGTTAAAATGAAATTATATATACTGATGATCTCCTAGTGACCTCCATTGTGCTGTTCCATTACAACACATAGTAATAATATACTAAGTGCACACATTTACGGTACTGTCAGGTACCAGTGCAAATGAAGCAGCACAGGAGGCACATTAATTTTGTTTTAACCATTAAAGACTCTAAGAAATACAATATGACAGCCAGAAGAAAGCAGGCTTGGATTTCCTAAAGGTACCCAGGAGTGGCACTGATTTATGTTTTCTTTGGTATCCTTTTTAAAAGGCCTTTAGCTGTGCCAATATAATAGATTCAAATCCTGACCTTTCTCCACACAATGAAGATACTCTGTATATCTTACCATATGACACAGGGAATCAATACTGTATTTTACTAAATGCGAGTTAATTTTACCCAGGGAAGGAAATTACTGCTCTTAATAGTAGAACACTTTTTTTTTCCTCCTCCAAGTCAGTGAGTTTCAGGTTTGCCAAACCCTATCACTGTTTAAAAAAGGGTTTGAGAGATTTTAATAGCTAATAATAGGAGGAAACATAAAAGGACAAATCCAATTTAAGTGAAAGGGTTCCTGTGTAAGCATTACTTGTCAGTCTTTGGTCGTACTGTATAGGGACCAGCTACAGAGCAGTGGCAGCAAAGAAATATAAAGTCCAGATTTAATTCTGATACAGAGAAATACAATTTCAAAACCGGACGTCTTATCATAGGCATGTCCCATTGGAGAACTCATTTCCCTAGCAAAAGGCTGTCACTGCCATTATGTTGTACAAGGAACCAATTTACTACTACAGCTAAACAGGGTTACTGGTGCTGTTGGAACTTAAGCATTTGAAGTTATCGCTAGAAAAAAAATAGCATTTCAAATGTCAGTGAAATGGGAAGGTATAATTGAAAAGTATCAATCAGAGAAGCAAAAGGGTTTAGAAGACTGCAGTTTTAGTACTGCCTTCCTCCCCTCTCCGCTTCCTCTTTTTATTTTTTTAAGCTTCTTTCTCTATTTCTTTTTCCCTTTCATGTGTAACTTCAGATTTAGTATTGTAAAATAAAAGATTTTGGCTTGATACTTGTCCTGTGTCAAACACAAAATAAATTTTGATGATTTTCTTCTACAGTCTAAGTGACCATAGTTTCATGACACAAAACTCTCATCTCACCCTGCATCCAGAGCTGCCAATCTGGAAGGTATCTACATGAATGAAAAAAAAGCTGATCTGAATTTTAGGTGCTTTGTTTGTGCCTTTTTTTTCTCCCCTCCTTCTGAAAGAAGACCCATTCACTTGAACCTCCTTTGTATAATAGAATCTTTTCCTCCATCCCAGGCTGATCCTACAGAGAATTAGAGAGTGAATAAACCTTTGAGCTTTCAGGACTTGAAAGTAAAGAGAAATGGTCTGTAAAATAATTTGAATTAATTTGGTTTCAAAATATCCTAATCATGCCACTATTGCTAAATTCATTATGTCTCCACATAGAACAGGAGGGACTTTTTCAAACTGTCTCATTTTGCTATATTTTATCCTGAACCAATGTGTGGCAATATTAGGAGCATGTTTAGCTAGTATCATGATCGGAAGGCTAGATTTACACAATCTGCTGCAGAATATCAAGCTTTCTTTCATTATTACTTTCCTTTCCTGTGCATAATGGCTCCAGGGGCTTTGAAAAAAACAGATTTTAGTCAAATAGCAATTAGTAAAACAGAGCTTGTGTATAATCATGCTAAAACTTGCTTATTTTACCCCTTAAATAGGTTGCCAAATTGCATGTAGCAATTTGTCCTTTCAGCCCAACATCACTGCCTGGGTCCCAGCGACATCGGTTACTCTGAAATACCAGCGCTGCTTCTGGCATTCACACAGAAAGCAAATTTATCCGTTGCTTGCTGCAACTCCATGAAAGCAAAACTGCACAAGAAATTCCAATTCAGAGCACTGGCCCTTATTCATATTTTGAACCTGCTAAAAAGAGGTGAAAATGATGTTAGAAAGTTCTGCTGTAGTAGTGCAATGTATTGTGAGCATATCTATTTACAGAGGAAAATATCAGCCCTGTGTTTCACAGCAAGGAGATGAGACCTTCAAAAAGAGTCAGGCTGGAGTTCTGTGGTGATGAGTAAGAGAGCCCCCATATATGGCATCCTCCAATTTCCACAAAATAATTCCTATGTTAAGGAAAAACATGCACTATGTATTTCTAACGGAGTTAGATTTTTCAGTTTAAAAAAACCATCAGGATGGTGTACAAAAATTAATATTTTTTTTTTAGTGGCTGAAGAGTTTCAGAAAACTCTTGGTCAGGAATGAACCCAGGCAGTAGAAACAGAAATTTTTATATAAAGTTGGGTTTAGGATCTGGTTGGAAAAAGCTGAGAGTTTGAGCTGAGTCTGGGAGCAAGGCACACAAGTTGCATGTCTTCTTTAGAGTTTATTTAAACTTCTCTTATTTCAGAAGTAATTTTACCTCACACAGAAGATCCTTTATCCACATTAGAGTGCAGATATATTCCTCCTCCACCACCTTTTTGATGAATTTCAATTTCAAATAACTTAACGGCTAACAGCTCGCAATTGTTCTTTATATTAATAGAAATACATGGTCTCTTTTGAAGTTCAGGTAGTAATTCAGTTCTTAAAATTCTTCTGCTGTTTATAAATTATTTGAACAGGGATGTCACAGCTTTTGACGCACCATTGCAACCCCTGTTCAGCTACATTCTTTATTCAACTGGAAGCAACTTTTATATGCTTAGGAATCAAATTAAATGTTGTGTTAACTGAAACCACTGAGTTGGCAATTAGATTTATTTTGGACCACGGGTGCAAAGTATTAATTATATCATGTGTCCAGCTCAGGAAATTAATGAGAATGATTGTGAGAAATCAGATTTTTGACTTAAAAACATTCAGAGAATTTTTTTGTGTGTGCTAGAAAGTATGAGACTTTAAAGATAATGCCTTGCTCTCAAACATTCTCCAAATTTCATTTCATTAAAACAGCTGCAACAAATCAGTAACGTGGAAAATAGTAGTGGAAAAAAAATCCAACTAAACAAAAAGTTCAAGAAAGTTCAAATAATCAAAAATTATTAGATAGAGGGTAAGTAGTTTTGCAATGAGGTGCAGTTCTGCAAATCATTTTTTGATAGACTTCTGGCATAAAAAATCCCTTCCACTACAGATGTAGTTCATGTACTACCGTATCATAGAGTGCCTTGAGCCTCCCGCTGTAGGAACAAGGTAAGTCAAAGTGACTGAACTGAAATGAGTCACTGCTGCTAGAACTGAAGGGAAGGAGGGATTGCTTATTTCATCAGCTAATATTGTGGAAACCTGCAATTTCTACTTGAGGTGAGTGTGAAACTTTCATAGGTCTGATTATGTTTCATGAAGCTGAAGAACTATAGATTGTTCGGAGGTGTCTGCCCACAACCATCTCAGTCATGCAGGCAGTGAGGGGCAGCTGTCCCATGTCATGGCATCTTACAAACAGGGCTTACAAAGATAAGCCAGATTCTGTTTTTCAGAACAGTTAACAAGAAACCCCCAAAATGAAATGCCATCACCAGGAGGTTATTAATAAAAGGACAAAAATAGAGGGAGACTAGACTGTTCACTGACAATTTCCAAACAAAAAAAGGAGTTAATTTATGAGTCATTTTAAACAGTCCATCCAAATCTGAGCTCAGAATAGTGATATTTCTTAAATACAGTGTGCAGACAGTTGGTAAGGCAAAGCCTGTGATTCTCTGATGATAATGAAGGGAGGGGGGAAGAAGGCGGGCAGAGGGAGATAGAATAGCAATAATACTTAAGGAATGTTTCTTTACCTTTAAAGAAGAGAAAATGTCTCCAGTAAAGGAATATCTCTTCATTTTATCAGCTCTCTAGCCATTTCTTGTCACCAGATGAATACTAGAGTGTCTAGTACAAAAGACAAAAAAGAAATATATATGCTTTATATACAATAATTAATTTAAAAAATAGAAAAGAGATGCCTAGGTTTTTTCCTAGGATAAAAGGAACCAACGAGTTTTGAAATCAAAACTGGAAGAGAGGGAAATTAAGAAAAAAGCCAGAGGGAAAAACCAACGGGATTAATATTGATGCAGCTATGGCAAAAGCAAACAGACAGGCAGGGACAAGATTGCATCCAACCTCCAAAACACATGTAAAGTTGGAGCTAAAATGTCATATGCGTATGCAATTTATATGCAAAAATCTTTTACATAAAGCTACTAACTGCCAAGTCTTCTTTCACAACTTTTTCGAGGCTTGCAGTAACTCTGGGATTTTATATTCTCCCTCCGTCACCTTACTGAAGGCACGACTGTCTGTGAAGAACACGGAAACTTTCTTAAGGCCATGGTATTAAATTCTTTCTTACATTGCTGGGCTGGTGGCTCAGCAGGAAGACCTATTTTTTGCTTGTATTCAAGCAACTTCCCTGGCAGTTATTGCCTGCAACAGACTGTAGGGAAGTTGCCAACATTTAGAAGCTCTGATGATGTGAGCCAACCTTAGACTAATAATTTTTTTATCTCAATATAAGTGGAAGAATTACATAAAAATAGACAATTTTTAACAGTATGGTATTCTGTTATGAGAGAAGGCTAAATAACACGGGTGCCATATGAACATCTTTCTCCTATCTACAGCCCCTAACTTTAGCATAGTCCATATGTCTATTTGTCTGATAGCTGAACTTATTGAAATAACATGAGATTACAAAAGAGAGTTCTAAAGCTTAGTGTCCCCAAACCTTTCAAGGTGAGACACCCATCAGTTGTAAACACTCTTTTTTGCACAACCCTCAAAATCAAAACCAATTAGCAAGCGCACTGGAATTTTATGTGGGAAACCCAGACATGTTTTTAAGAGTCCAGAAATCTGGATGAATGCTGCAATCATTTACTACTGTCCTGTGCCTCTATCTTGGTACATGCAAGAGCTTCTGCCATAATCTCTTAAGAAGCTGCAGGATGGCAGCGTAGGCTGGAGAAGCAAGCCCCCAGAAAACTCAGCCTGCACACACAAGTGAGTCAGTGGTCAGCAGTGGGGATGATATACAGAGGAACTGGAAACAATTATTTCATTTCCAAGTTATTTTAAACTCAGTCAGAGCAGTTTCCTTCAGACAAGAAAGATGGGCAAAGCCACCAGAAGGAGAGAAGCAATGGTGTTACAAACATTTTGGTTTCATTTCTCGTCTCTGCGGCTATTGTACATTGTCAGACTGCTTCGTGAGCATTTCCAGAGCAGAGGCTCTGACATATCTGCTCCCAGCAAACAGTTTAAATGTTGGCTTTAAATTCCTTAACAGATTCCAGGCCATCATCTTTTTTAATTAAATGCAAAAAAACTATGTTAATGCAACGTTAATGTTGAGATTGTCATTGGACAGATGTCAAGAAATTCAAAGTTATGGTTCCCACAGCAACCATAATTCAGCGCCCCCCTCCCCCATTTCCACAACCACACTCCTGAAACATATTGGTCTCAAATTGTACAACAGGCACCAGAGTGAGGGGAAGCTGTGAGAGACAGAAATTGTGTGTGGGACCTCTTGGAGCTGGTGTGGATGGGGTGGATATCAGTCCGTTTTCTGGAGGAGAAAGTACTGCTAGTGGCAGCACTGGGACAGAATGGCTCTTACCTACACCTCACAGTGGTTATATCCTTGTGTAGCGGGGTAAACGGGGAACTCATTTCACCCACTTCAGTAGTGTATCCACCAGCACACCTAACCCAGCACAAACCAGCTGTACTGTGCAGTTACAAAAATGACCCTTCTAGTCCATGTTAAGGTATTAAGCCAAATGCTGAAAGGAGCCAGCTAATACCACAGCACAGCCAAAAATGCAAACGTATCACTGTAGCCACCACAGCTAACACTGCACAATGAAACCCTCCTTTATTCATCCCAGAATATAATACACTTCATCACTATGCACCAGAGTGAACACTGAAACACACAAAGCACAGAAACAATAATTTCCAGTGAGATAACATTTTTCACAGTACAGCTTTTCAGACCCTGATCTCTCAGGCTCTGTATGTAAAGAAAAACTACAAATTGCTTCAAAAAAAAGAGCCTGTAAACTTAAAATATAATCCAACACAGTGCTAAAAATCATGAGTTTGGAAGCAGTACTGGTTTTCTGACATTTATAATTTTTCTTACATGCCTTCCTAACTAACTCCTCAAAATTCAATACATTAAAAAAGAAAAAAATCCATTCACCCAACAATCTCATGACCTCTCTCTGGATAATATCTCCTAGTGCACTACAGTTCCCAACTGCCCTTCTTCTAAATTGTCTAATTGGAGTTAACCTAATTAAGTTAGCCTAACAATTACCCTCAATATGTACTTTCAAGTTTTCTACTTAACTGTCAGACCGGTAAAAGCACTTATATTTGTGAAAGTATATCTGTTTTTCCCAACTTTATAAGTCTTCCTACACTTCTCTCTCCAAACCAATTTGGAGGTATTTTGGAGGACTGTTACAACTACATAAACTAATCTGTCATTTTGTGCATGCTTTTTTGAAGATCTGGAGCCTTTGAATGATTCTACATTTAATCGTAAAGTAAGTGAGTTACATCAGTCCACCATTACAGCAGTTACTACACCTTACCTTACCAGGTCCTCACCTGAGTGGAAATGATACATTTCCAGGTAAAACATCATGAGAAAAGAATACCTGTACTACTGGTGTTTCTTGACTATATAAGCCAGTGTTGGGGCTGAGCAGAATTTGGATGCTTTACATCATTTCGCAAAACACGAGGATTGATGCTGTTGGTGGTTCTTGTCTCACCAGGTTTAAGACTGACATGGATGAGAAAGTATGCTTGCAAGAAAGTGTTTACATCTTCTACCTCTGTGTCCTGAGTCCCCATTTACTAGTCCGGGTTTTAGGAAGCTTCCTAAAGGCTTGCTTCTTAGGTTTTTTTCCCGAAGAAGCTCATGATGTGTGTATGGAAGAGGAAGAGAAGGTGACAGAGAGAGGGGAGAAGGCAATCATAACCTTAGGACACCCATCAAGTGATTTAATTCTATATATATGACTGCAGTTTTGCCTTTGAAAGACAAATCAAGTAATGCTGCTGACACTTCCTCCATCCTTTCAGACACTTCTTTTATTCTCAAGACTGTTGATAGCTTAAAAGTTACATTATATCTTCTCCAGTGTTAGTGCAGCAGTTTCCAATTTGATTTCATATTCAGTTCTTATTTGTGGAAGCAGGAGGAGCTCTTTACTTTACTTGATAAATGGTAACATCTGGCTTTGTGATGGGCCATCACCAGCATGTTTAAAGAGCTGCTGACGCTTCAGGGAAAACTTGGTAAAACATTTCATTTAGAGGCAATTCTAGTTATTTATTCTATTTTCTGCATTCCTCGTCCTCCACTTTATACTAGGGACATTTGCATGAAAACAGACCTCAGCTCCTCATCTTCATATAGCATTTTTTCGTCTGATGTCCTAATCACTAATCATGTTTGTGTCACAGAAATCATATCCATAGCAACCACTTATGATGTCATAGAAAACTAGAGTTTCTGGGAAAGGCAATGAATAGGGCATAATGATATTAAAAGGCCAAACTCTGTATTACACTAGAGCAGTGAAAATTTGTTAGAAGTCTGTAACGGAAAACTGAATTTTGCTATTGCTCTTACATAAGCACACACAGGACTTGACCTTTTCTTTTGATTACAGAAATACAATGAGTTAAACATTCCTCAAATCCACAATATTTATATAAATATATTAACCTGTCTGCATATAGAGACCTTCAGCAACTGAAAAAAATGAACAGGCAGTTTCTCAAACAACAAATTTTTGCACATTCTCTCAGGAAGCTTCTTTCTTCCAGTAGCAGCAGGTCAAGTATAGTCAGAGGTGTAGACATTGTACAAACAAGGCTTCTCCAAAAGCCAAAATAAATTTTTGACTCTTATATGGATTCTTCAAGTTTTGTGCAGTTTTGTGCTGGATATTTGTAAGCAAATAAGTATTCCCCATTTCTTAAGTATGTCTTCAGCAGCTTAGCCATAGCTGGAAATCATAAATAATAAGCAGGAACACAATACAAGGATGGAGATCTGGCCCAAGCTTTAGAATGGTGATTTATTTATATCCTGTGTTTAAATACTAAAACATTCTTATTTCATGCATTGAGCAAATTGAGGCAAAGCACTTCATCTCTATCATGTAAACTCGGTACTTTATCCATCAAAACACCCACCAAAAAGGTAGGGGCACAAATTCTTTTCCTTAGGTTCACTGTTAGAAAATATATATTGTAGGAATTCCACTCCTGGCGATTGCACAAACATACCCAGAGATGAAAGGGCAGATGAACTAAAGTTCTTAATGGTGAAAGAACTAAGCTGTGAACTTGTGAACTTTTAGGTATTTCCCAGGAAGTGCTGTAGGGGTAGAAAAGCTGTTGATGTGTCCTACACTCTGAGCAGTGATCCTACACCTTGTCGTTGCACAGGTAACAGAGTCCACGAACACAACATTAGATGCAGTTGTTTCCTGACCCTTAGTTCCATAGCCTCATACAGTGAAGGAAAACACAACTGCAGCCATTTCAGGCCACTCTTTTCACCATTTTCCCCACAAGTAAATACTACTGCAGCTGAGCTCTGCCTGAAGTTTGATACATACTGCAGCTCTTTTCATCTCTGCTCCCAACTGCACTGGAAATGCCCATTTGTACACTTATATATGTTATTATAATGTGCAAAAACTTGGAATTGAAAAGAAGGTAAATAGTCTATCTTTATGCTATGTTACATTTTCTAGAAGTGCAATTGAAGTATCAATCCTTCCATTCTGGCTGCATTGATCAGTAATTTTCATTTTGCAATTTCAAATAAAGCTTCTCTCCACAGCAGCAACGGCAGCACTTTCCAGCATATAACTTCAGTTTGTTTAAGCTTCATGAGGTAAAGATCCTCTCTCCCCATCATTCTTGCACATCTTCTAAGTGGTAATTCCACTTTTCCAATTAGTTTACTGGAACATGCCAAGTAAACAGTTACCTTTTCCTAGAGCCACAACATCTAACAAGCAAATTTAGTCCAAACAACAGCTTGGGCTGAATCCCTACATTCCCATTGCGGCTCCAGCATTTAGAATGTGAATCTTTACATACATACATATATATAGATATGTATATAAAGTGAACCTTAGACAGTACTAATGAGAGTGATTGTTCAATTTACACTAATTTTCAAGAAAAAGGACTTGTGAAAAAATAAAAATGTTAAGTAAATAAGATGCATACACACAAAAGAAAAAAAGAAAATACCGTAGAAAAAACAGAAAATACTGTAATTGGATGAAGCCAGAAGTCAGATATGTTCAAATCCTTATTTACCACATAGCCCGAGGCAAGTTACTTTTCTCTGTTCCTCCGTTTGCTCATCAGTAAAATGGGCATCATAACCACTTAATTCAACAGGCTGTTGCAATGACATACAAATTCATTGCTCTTTCAAAAGCTGTGAGCTCTCCTAATGAACGGTTCCTTCGAGATACAAAGAATTCATAGTGGGAAATTATTAAGTAATTCATTTTCATTTAAGTAACATTTCATTTAAGTGACATTTCATTTAAATAACTGGTTTTCATTAGTTCTGACCAACAGTTTTCTGTGATAGCAGGTTTGGTTTAGACGTAAAAGCAGAAAATTCTTACAAAAATGACTAGAAAACTGACTGAAGGAGAAAGGCAGTGAGAGTGCCATTGTCAGGATCAGTATTCTATTTTTGCTAATTATTCCTATTGTATTTAAATACCATGTACCAAAATACTTCAGGCACATCAGAAATATTCAAAACAAAGAAGCATCAGAGAAGCTTCACAAAGGACAGTAAAGCTGAATTAAGAAACCAGCACAATATCACCTAAAAGCTCCGTGAATCCTGCATAAGAGACCATGTTAAAAACTGAATATAATACTTATGCAGCATTTTACGTATAATTTATGCTACAAGAAGAGCACTTTGGCATGAAACTGTGATCCAGGCCACACAACACTGTAAAGAAAACATTGCTGGAGAGCCATATTTGAGGCGGACAAAGGGAAGAAAGAGGTGAGGCACAGAGGGAGCTGGTGTGACTCATGAATCATCACACCATAGCAGAAGCCAGGCAGTTTGGTCTTCCAACCCATCTGATTAGAAGGCCATACACACACATTCACACACTCTTTAAGAATGTGCTCTGACAATGGTTGCATGCCCTCTCATATTCTTTTTCAACACATATTCACAAAATAAATGTTCAGTTCCAAAAATACCTAGCAAAAATTAAAAGTTACGAGCTATATATTTATGGAAAAAAAGAACAGTCTAGAGATCATCAGCACATGTTTTGTAAGACCTGAATTAACCTACGGACCATTGTGTTTTCACAGAGCAAATCCACATAAACACATGATGAATCTTGTCCTTTGGGGCCAGAGTTCAGCAGCTGATGACAAGGGAGAGTACAAGCTGTCTGGAAGAGTTGCAGCCACAGTAGAGATCTTACAGCAAAGTTTTCTCACCGAGGCAGCGGAGTACAGGAAAGGAGCTCCAGTCCCAGCTCTGCCACCACCTTTCTGATGATTTTGGTCACGTCATTTCGTGACAATCACCACTCCCTCCCCAGCCTTTGAGTTTGTGCAATCTACTCGGGTTACATATTCCATAGGGTCTACTGGGACTTCCCAGCATCAATCTGATACCAACACTACCATCATTTACTACCACTGCGTGACACGAGGGGCAACACCATCCAGAGACAGACTCCCAAATACCCACACCCATGACAGCAAAAATGTACCAAGATGTAATAGCATTGTGGTAGATGACAAGAACAGGATTCTGGTGGTAGAGAGCATAAGACTCCATCTCTCTTTCTCCTCAAGGACTTTCCATTACTCAGCAACTCTGATGTGATTTTGCACAGGACTGTTTTCCCTGAGGGACTTGATCCATGGGCTAGTTGCAGCCCTAACTACATTTCAATCCTCCTGCTCTTCTTCGTGCATTAGAGGAGATGTTACCACAGAACTCCCTCCCAGAATCCAGTGGCTCCCACTTACCTTTGTCCTAACCCACTCCACTATTTTCTCAAATTATTCTACTCCTCTTTTCCCTGCTAAAGATAGTGCTGGGCAGAAGTGTGAGGAACTGCAACAGATGATACACCATGCAAGTCAGGGATGGCTCAGAGGCCAGCAAATGATGGCGGCCTGGCCTGGGTTCACTGCAAGCAGAACCAGAGGCAACAGGGGCAGTGGGCTCTGGAGCAGGAGTTTCACACTGTGAGCCAGCATGAAGAGTCCTTGTGCCACCAGCAGCCACCAAACCCAAGCTGAAAGCTAAGATCCATCAAGTACAAAATCCCTGCCTTCCTGTAAAGAACTGCCACCTGCCATTGAAGTTTTCCTCAAAGTAATAGCGTACTATTATTAAGCCACTTTGAAAGGAGTGATGGATGATCTATGATCATAGAGAGAAGTATGACAATAGACTTTCGGTAGCTTAAGCTGTTATTGTTATAAGACAACGGGATTAAGGAGGAGGAACTTTACGCGGCAGCAAGAGTTTCCTTACAGTCACACTGCAGAAGAGGAGGCCAGACCGAGTCATTCAACTCCTCTGAAGACCAGAGGAAAGTTTTAACTGTGAGAGCAGTACCAGCACCTCTTGCCTTGCCACTGGTGTGAGGGACAGGGCCTGAAGGCCAGAGGTCCCTTCACTTCAGGGCACAGCAGGGCAGCTGGGGGAGGCATGAATGGGATGGGTGGACATGTTTTCTCCTTTCCCTGACTGAGGCAGCAGCAGCTGACAGGAATGGAGGGGCAGTGATTCAGCCTGAGCTGGTCCTTTGTGCCACTGTTGTCACTGAGATCTGATGTTCACACACACACAGACACACACACAGACACACACACAGAGCCCACTGTCCACTGCCACAGCAAGCCCAACAAGCTCTCCTGTCTGTGCTTGCTGTCCACTGTTTTACCTGAGGAATGTCTGCTCCAGGCCCCGTGTTCTGATTCCAGCCTTTCATCAGGCAAGAGTGAATAACTGAGGCAAGAAAACAGAAACTTGACCTATTTTATGGGATTTTCCTATTGCAAGCTGTACCAAAACGGATTTAAAATGGCTCATAACACCCAAGTGAGTAAGGAAAGCCCTATTTATGCCCATTAAAGCTTTGCCCATTAAAGCTTTACCACATCACTCCTGATCATGGAAGAGTCCAGTCAAGGGATAAAACCTCACCACTTTTCTTCTTTCTTTCAAAATTTGGTTAACCCAAAGGTAGGGAAGTACAATTACTGACTTGTATAAACCAGATGGAGTCTCTCCTTATTTTGTGCAAAATTTCCTTCAGTTTGGCCATAGCTAGCAGCATACAAACAACAAAATCTACTGTTTCCGTCAGCTGAAACAAGAACAAATGTTTATCTACTTAACACACAAAGAAACATGAAGAAGCTGAGTAGTTTTGCAGGCTACAGCACAATTTTACTGAAAGAACTTGACAAGACCAGTTCCTCTGCAACCAATACTTAATGACAAGACTACATACATTCATCATTTTTTTTAATCTAAGCTTTGGCATATATGAAATATTGAAATAAACTGAGCTAAGAAACAAATAAAATATTCACAGAGCCACAAATGGGCCTTCTTTTGTTTGTTTTCTCGATTTTTTTCCCCCTACTTCCCACCTCTGTGGTGTCTGCCTGCAATGATTAAGTTGACAAATGAAGTTCTGACTACTAATTAAATTGAAAATAGCAGATATACTGTGACAGTGATCTCTCTCTCCCTCATACATCACCAGTAACAGTGACTGTGTGTGGTTTTCCCTGCTCAGCTATCCCCAAGCCCAGTGGCACAAAGCACAGCAGCTGACTTACACCGAGGAGGGAGGGACAAGGGAGCCACTGAGTGTCTCCTCTTGCATATCAAGAGAGGAGGGGAGAGTTTAAATGTGCAACTACTAAAGCCTGGCGTCATCACTGTGCTGGTGCAAGCACTGAGAGACCTCTACTTTAGCTTGTCCTTTTCTTAGCCTGGCAGAGGTTGGTTTGTCCTCTAGGACACACCTCATAGCTCTGGTGACTGGGGATCAGTGTGATGCTCTGTGCATCTGTATGCATACGTTTCTCATGTCAGCCTCACAAACCTGCTCCTGACATCCCATGGATTCTAGCAGTTCCATACTGGGCACTCCATACAAGGAGAAGTAATGGCAGGAAATCTCTGTCATCCATTGGGATAGCAGTGAAGGGATCACTTGCCCTCCAAGAGCACAAAGGAAGGAAAGATAGATCTGGGCTGCAGTCATCCCTGCTTCCACCACCTAACCTTAATGGCCTTTTCTAAAAATTGTAGCCATTCCTCAGACTATCTACTGTCCTAATGATTCTTCTCATTCTGTGATGTTTTATTTCTACTCCCTTGGTGCAGTCCCTTTCATCTCTATAACAGCAGAAATTTGAAAGCCACCCTGAATGCTTTGATTTTAAAGAAATGCTTGATGTATACGAGCTGTGAAAATTCTAATCCAAATCATCTCTGAAGTTTATGACTTAATAGTCAAAGAAAAATTTGTTGAATTGTTCTCATTGCACCACCTGCTTTTTTGGGATGGTCTATGGGTTTTCTTTCGGTATGTTTGCAGGAGATGACTCTCACAGACAAAAAATGCAAGTATTTGAAGTAAAAATGTCAACATTTTGATTTACCTATATAGAATACACACACATATAAAAATAGAAACATATTTTATGACTGGTAGTATTATAATTTGTGTTTCCATTTGAGTTAGCTGAGGTTTTCATTTTTTCCTAATTTTGGTTTAGTTCATTTTATTTCATTATTTAAGTATTATTTTACAGAATTGTCTTTCTGGTTTCTTTTTCATTCACAATAAGCCATCCATACATTTCTTTCCTTATGAAAGAAAATACTGCAACAATGTTTTCCAGGAGTTCTGAAAGGGAGAAAATCGTAGCCAGCCAAGATGGTAGTAAGTTGACAACACCAAGAGCAGTGACCAAAAAACCCAACTACCTCTGCTTGGTTTTAATTTTTGTCTTGCAGAATTTCCTTTTCATTTTGGAAAATGCAAGGAGTAACCAGCTTTTTTTAGTAAAATACAACTTATATTTATTTCCGGCAGGCCTCATCTAACTGAAGCCTTAAGTGAAGCTTTGGGAATATTTAGGCATTCTTAAATGATCACTCTGACTGGAAGCTCTTTGGGTCAACAATTATATTTTCATTCGGTGTTCAACCAGAGCTTCACACAACAGGAGCTGTGGTGGGCAACCAAAGCAGAATCATAATGGCTAACTTAATCCAAGCCTTTATGAAAGTACCAAGTGAAAGTCTATTGTTAGCCCTTCTTTTCAGTCTCACAAGAATGATGGACCCCTTTCACTCCGGGAACTTTTGCTGATATACAGGATGGAAGGTTGATGAGACAGCTGGACCCATCCATGAAAAGTTAGAGAAGTGTTTGTGCTGTAAAATGCCCCCAATCTTCCTCACACCTCTTTCTAACCAATTTAGTTTGCCTCACTCCTATGCATAGAAATATACTTTGCCCTTTATTCACCCAATTTCAAGGTTATACTCAAACACATACTGGAAGATAAAAGCTTTAAATAATGTACATTCTCTCATTGTCCTTTTCATCGAGATCACAGGTGCATGACCTCGTCCCCCAGCACAAAAAGCTGTTGTCATGGAAACAGCTCAGGATGCCAACTTGACAACAACTGACATTCAAACCAGGAGGGACACCTTGTCTCCTGCCCTCCCCCACCAAAACAGTGAGTTACAGCGGGGGCCAAATCTGCAGTGTTTCTTCCTTGGCAGGGCTGGGATGTGTTCTGCTGTGAGGAGGAGGTGCAGTTGGCTCCAGCCCCACACAGCACTGCTGCACCCCAAAACTGCCTTGGTAAAAGAGCATCTGACACTACAGCTAAGAAGAGTATCCTTTGCTTTCAATGCTTACTGAGATGTGATAAGGGGAAGAGGAGGCCACCTTTCTTAATGGCTAGAACAGAGAATCTCATACCAGATCTCTCACAGTGCCACTAAATCTGTTCCTTTCAGAGAGCCAACAGATCACTGTCTTCCTAGAGGAAAATCACTTCAGCACTGCATTTCCTTTTCCTGCATGTAAAATGGGGATAACTGTACCTATGGCAAGCCTCAGATAAAGAGCTTTCAGTAATCAGTGTTGTAATCCATTTTTTTCTTATTCTATTTCCAGTTGTATCGATACTGTGGTAATTATTCACCATTTAGCTCTTCTAATTGAGTAATAAATAGTCCAGGAAGCAGGAGATAGACTTCTGGGCAAACATGTTGAAAAAGTGGATGCGCATTCCAGAGAGAAATAAACTCAAGGGAAAGGTCTCTTATTTATATTTTGTCCCCCAGGAGATTTAATTGGAATGAACTATGTAGTTAAAACACACCCGCACTCTTTGCCTCCTCCATACCTAAGCATTGCAGAATGTGTGAAATGCGGTACATAACTTTAAAGGAAAAAATAAACCTTTTTTTGTATACATATATATCTACTCACATATATATTTAAAAAAATAAATATGTATCATTGTGGCTGGGGGAAGGGAAACAAAACACATACAACAGCATTTACCTTCCTGGAGGCTTGTGCATATTCTCGTGCCTGAATGCTGTCTTGTGATCTCTACATAACCTTTGAAACACAAGTGCATATTTCACCCTTGCAGACTAGCACAACCATTTTTTTGTCATTCCAATTTCATTTCCAGTGCGGTGTGGACTGCGGGCTCAGCAGTCACTGGAGTCTGAAGTGACTCTTGGGACCTCCTCACTGTTCTATATGCAAATGGCCCTGCACCTGGGCAGCCGAGCGGGCTTGCCGACAGTTTAGTTATGCAAATCTGATTGATCGAGAGCATATTGCAGAAGAACACACGCAGGCCTGAGACACTGGCAGCTATATTTCACTGGCTAAATTCCCGAAGAAAGAAAAAAAATTAAATGCCAAGCATTTTGATGCATATTCTTATCAACCCCTGAAGTGCTCTAGCGTTTATTTCGGTATGTTTTCAACACTTTGCTTAAATGTTGTTAATGCAATTTCTTGTGCTATTGCTGAATTCACAGAAGGTCTTATTTTCTGTGGTTTTCATTGGTTTTTTTTATTTTAAAAAAACCCCAACAACAAAGGGACAAACAAAGACCCGAAACAACAACAAAAAATAGTTACTACGATGTCACAACACAATAGGTCTGTCAGTTTATTTGAAATAATTCTCCAGGCAAATGGAGTAAATGCAGTGTTAAAATATAATTAGGTCTTACAGTACAGAGGAGTGCAAAGAAACTGATGTACTAGCACAAGTTGCCCAGACTTTATTCTTTCTGCAACAAAAGGTAAAACAAACAGAGGAAATGTAGATTACATACTGTCACCCAATGTCGAAAGCACTTCTTCCTATTTACTAAACACTCTGTATAAAAATGCAGGGAAGGAAAAGAAAAAAGAAGACAGAAAATAAAAGAATCATCTGGGATCAGCTTAAAATAATAAATTCATTTTTTATTTAACAGAAAAAGAAGAAAATAAAAGAAAAAATGACAACCCACCTATGTGTGAGCATGTGGAAACCTCTAATAGAGAACACGCTTCAGGCATCAAGTTAATCTCGGTTTATTGCATACAACTGATTTATCTTCATTTATAAATGAGTGGTGAGCCCTGGTTCTAATATTTGCATTTCTTGTAGTTGTGTTTATGTACTTTAATGCCTTGGGGAGCCATTCACGGTGTTGAAATAACACGATTTTTATTTTCTTTTCCCCCAGTTTTTCCAACAGCAGATACAGACTATTTCAATGTTTGGATACTGTTAAAGCCACTGGGAAGAGACATTAAATGAGACTTTTCAATCACTCATTTTATCTTTTCCAAGTCACATTGTGATAGAGGGCTAATCAGCTTCATTTCAGAATATACATTTTTATTGATTTGATGTTGGGGTTTTTTTTGTTTGTTTGCTTCTTTGTTTGAAACAGTCTCTTCTCAGCCAAGTTTTGGGATTGGTGGTTCCACAGCTAAGGACTTACAGTTGCATAGATCCCAAAGCCGAGAAGAGAAACTGTCTCCAAGGGTATGCCTAAAATGACGAATGAAGCAGAGTCTGGTCTCAGTTGGAGCCACGACGCATTCCACAAAACAAATTGTTACAATAGGCCACTAGACAAACCCCTATTTGTCTGGTCCTACAGAATATGAATTCACAGAAACTCTCCCAATAAGATGTATTTCCATTGTGAATCAGTGCATAAAGTTCCATACTTCAGAATACTTCTACATAAACAGCAATTAAAATATGTATTATTTGGTTGAACCAGAAAACATAAAGTATCTGATTTTTAATCTCAGAGTTAAATCTGCCTTAATCTCAAGAGGACTGTGCACAGAACAAAATTCCTTGGTAACAGAAGATTGTCCAAAAGCATTCTTAGAAATCCCCTTGAGAAATATAGTTAAAATTTCTAGAGAGGAGCCCAAGCTATCTAAAGGACTTGAAAAGCCAAGCAACTCTGCTGGAGCAATGTTAGAGCACATCTTATTGAATAGAAAACATTTCTCTGCACGTTAAGTTGTATTGCCTTTGGCAGAAACTCTTCAGCTGCAAATTTGTCCAAGGAATGACATACAGTACACATCAGAGGAGTAATGAAGGAAAGAGGCTTAGATGGGCACTTTGCAGCTGACAGGGAGCTGTTATTGAGCCTTGTCTGCTGCATTTAGCAAAAGGGGAAAAAAAACCCCAACTGAAACAGAGGGACCATCTTTGTGTGTCCCCAAATCTTACTACCATCTCTTTAAAACAAATAATTAAATAAATAGTTTAAAAAAATAGCCATCTGACAAGCAAAGCCTAGCCAGAGGGTCAAAAATGAAGATCCTGGGAAAGGTCAAGTTTAATCTCTACCCACGATGCCCTAGTGCATCCCTCACAACAGCTGACTAACAAAAGGGGCTCAGCACTGTGACTGACAGAATTCTTAATTGTATCCACTCATTCATGACAATTTGATTAAAATATTACGCCAAAGTCTCACCCCCTGTTTGCTTCGATCCTCCAAATCTAATTTTGAATTTTCAGAAAGGAGATTACCTCCACAAGCATGACTGGGATGCTATTAACTTCTACTTAATCTTTATTACTGATGTGAATTTAACATATGTATGGCTTCGTCTCGCTCCTGTTGTTTTCTCTCTAAAGTAACGTCTAGGCAATATACAAGTGGCGGTTCACTTTGATATTCTGTCATACCAAAGCTCATACTTTCATATGAAAATTTAAAGATGTACTGTCTTAATACCACGGCACAATTAGACTGCATTAAAAAAAATAAAAAACCCAAACATGCACATGCTTCCTCCAGTCCCCACCAAAGAAAAGAACAAAGCCCCACTGGACAGACTTCAAAGTATTTGAACTTTTCACTGTTATCTCCAGCTATATCCCCTTCATTATAAAAGCTGTTCCAAGGACTGACAAGAACTGGTAAATTCTACTTAATGCCAATAATGCAGATGTGAAGAAGTCAAGGAAGCAGTCAAAATTTCTAATCAATTTGGATTATTCCCAAATTTATGAAACTAGTAACTGAATATGGCCATTGTTACCTATGTCCCCATTTCAAAACATATTTGAATAAAAGATGTGATTTAATCTTCAAGATGTTTACTTTACTCCCACACTCCTTTTGTCCCCCCAAGTAACACAACGAATTGACACAACCAGATGCAATTATGTTTACAGGAGTATTCACAAACACATTGAACATGAAGTGTTTCTAAAAAATAGACAGGTCTGGAAAAGAATTCCAATGAAAATGTTATTTTATTTCCTTCCCTTTCCCCTAGAGGATCAGAAAAATATCTTTTGATATCTTCTTTTGCAAAATATTTTTCATCATTTCTGTCCGTGTCTACTTACTGTTATCATAAAAAGAGAAGAGAAGCAATAAATTAATCTTCCTAAATTCAGATGCAGTGACTTCCTAATTTGCCTGACCAACTGCTGCTCCCATCAGCAGGGGAGTATTTGGACTTGATTCAAACTTGAGGCAGGATATCACCTCCAGTCATTTAACATGTATACCACTTAAAAGGAGGTGTAGAACTACCCTAAGTGTCTCAAATCCCATACTACCTGGACAATGAGTGATAGACTGATATCTAGATGTAATGCCTGGAAGAGGTTTCTCAGAATCCTTTTCCACATTTCATACATTTTGCTCAAATAAATATTTGCAGTACTGTTCAGAGTTTGGTTTTTTCTAATCAAGGAAAATAATCTGTATCTCTGTATTGAAACCTTTTTCAGCATTTCTCCAGGACTGAAATTATACTCACACTCAGAGCATTTAAGACACTTCTACCACCTGTGTATATAGGACTACACGCATATTCTCTCTGGCCTGTTCTTTGTGTTCCTAACACTGTCATGAGACTCGAGAACCTCTAGATAGGGGAACAGCAGCACAGTAAAGAGCTTCCATGTCTTGCAACAGCTTTCAAGTTTTCTAAAGTATTCCCACTGAGGTTGCAGAAATACAAAAATTGTCTTGAAATTGCATCAGGATTGTGACAATACTAACGAACACTGAAAGTACAAATCTCACTGGTCCATTCCAGAGAAATCCCTACTTTGACTGATTTCACCATAGCTTTTACAGGATTGATACATAAAGGACCATGTCCCAGTAAGAAAAAGAAATGGGCAACAGATCTTGCCAATCTCATCCTCAAGGAAGACAACTCCAAATCTCACAATTTGTTTAACCCTTGGTATGACAGTTGTCCTGGGTTACAGTGTATTCTATTACCATGAGCTGTTGAGACCAGGTGTAGCAATGTTCCTTGCCTCCTCCCTCTGCACTATCTCCTGTTAATGGGCCCAACAATGCCTTGCTGTACGACTCAGAGATAACCTGCACCTGGACTATTTCCTGTTAATGGCCCATCAGTGCCTTGCCCCATGACTCACCATCCCATTGTGAGATGCCCCGCCCAGGGGGAAGGAACCAAGCATTCCCACAAGGATAAAAATCTGGGGCCTGGAACAGCAGAGGCAGACTTACCTACTGGGATCCCAGAGGATAAGATCTACAACACTGCTGGACCTTCAGAGGAAGACCAGACCCTTCAACAGAACCATCACTCCAGGAGGACTGCAGTCACCATCTAATTGGACTGTTACCAACCCCCCGATTGTCAGGGGGTCAGGTTTGTGCTCTGACCTTGTCAGTGGGTTGGTTTTTTTTGCGCTACTGCATTTATTTTATTTTTCCTATTAAATTGTATTTCTGACTTGGACTCTCTCACTAGTTTGCTTTCAAACTAGCACATAGTACAATGTATCAACACCCAAAAGCTTCTCAATGCCATCAGGAGTACAGATGCAGCAGATTGAGCACATCATGGTCAGCTTTGCTACCCAGCAGTGACCCAGGAAAGGGTGGATAAAAACTTCAAAATGTGATGGTGAGCTCTACTTCTCCCTTGCAAATGAACAGTAGAGCTCCTGCACCCTCAAAGACCAAAAAGCCAGTTCCTTGTTAGAGGTGCAGGAAAGGAAAATGTACATGTGTTTCATTCTCTGAAGACACAATGTTTTCTGGGAGATTTCTGAATAATACAGACCAGAACGTGAGCAACACAGCCATATTGCAAGGGCAGACTTTTCAGGACAGCTTTAATAGACAGTAGCTCTGCTTTGTTTAAGGTCACATTACTTGCTTGCACAGAGATATTACTAGACGCTCCTCTTTCTTTTGCCAGATTTTTAACAATTGCAAAATAACATCAGTTTTCCTAGCTGTCTGTCTCTCGCTTTTCAGTAAATCGCTGCTGGGGAGACATGCACTGTCTGTGCAGGCAGAGCAACACAGGGATCTCCCCCATATCCCATAAGCACAGGGTCACTCGGCACACTTAACAACACTAAGAAATGCTCCAGCTGGTTTTGACTCACTCTCTCCAAGAAAATGCATCCCCAGCCACCCATCTCAGCCTCCTCCACAAGTTTTCTACTGCACAAAAGTCAACAAAGCAGTTCCTCTGCTGCTACGGGACCAAAGTATCTAGACCCAAAGTTAGCTCCCAGGTTTGAACAAGTGTGATTGCACCAGGGCAGGGTGATAAAATCACCAGGCAATTTCTGACACTGTCTCAATAACTCAGGCGAGAGAGAAAAAAGACTTACTGTCGCTGAGGGAAGGGAAGCCTCACCACACATAGCCCCTGTGAGGCCACAGGTTCTGCCTCAGAACTCCCAAGCGAAAAATCCCTCCAGTAACAAAATTAAGTCCCTTGTAGTGTTCCACCCTAATTTTGACACAGGCAGTAGCTATGTCTTTAAGTTAAATCTATGTGCAACACAAAAATTACCAAGTGTGGAGGGAGAGATGGCCACTAACAGCACGTCAAACCACATTTGTGGTAAATGTGTGGAGACTGTGGTAAATCTCCACGGAATGTGGTCACTTTGTGGTTAGCTGCCCACAGTCCTGGATATCAAACTGGAAGCTACTTCCAACAACTCCAGTCTACTGAATGCCAAATAGAGTGTCCCACATCACCTAAGACATGTCTCTAGAGAGCTCTAGACAAAGGGTTACAAGATCTGGTTCTTCCCCCATCTATCTCTAAAATCAGAAAGGGGATTTTTTCTTGCTGTAATCTTTGCAGTTTTCTTCCTCATCTCCTAAGATCATGGAATATTACAGGACTTGTGGAATTACAGCAACAGAAACACAGATAAACACTTAGTTATGCTGAGCCTCGCTGCAGGCAGCAACCACATTAATACAATGCTTGCTCCAACATGCCTGAGCTGCCCACAAGGTTTCTCCACTGGACGACTGGTGGTGAGAGGAAAAATAGTCAAAAGGCTAATGGGAGCATAAATAAATAAATAAGTAAATGACAGCAGACTGAAGAAATTAAGGCCTAAATAAAGAGGTACAGCATCCTTTTATATGGTCTAAAGACAGAGAGTGGAAGCTGAACATACCAGGGTTTTAAAGTCTCCAGATGATTATTTCTAAGTAGGCATAACAGTACTTTGAAAATTTATTTTTACCACTATATACACAGAAAAACTTCACTCATTTTCTGAACTGGAAGGGAACAGCACCTCTTTCCATACCTGGAGGCTGCATACCCTTGTAGGAAGAATCTCAGATGTTAACTCTTTTATGGAGTTTACTTGAAACAAGGAACTAAAAATCAAACAAACCACCTCTCTCTCCCCACACATATCTCTAGATGTCCATTCCCAGTGCAGAGGCAGGACCTTTCTTAGGAGTATCTGTCTGTTTGAAGGATAATACTAAGCACTCGTTGCTTTTCTAAACATAACTGGGAGTTTTCAGTTTATTGTTCTGGTATCCGAAGAACTGAAATCAAACTGGGGGGAAAGAGAATAGGACACCCCACAAACATTCCAGGACCTAAGCAAACTTGACAGCTCCTTAGGAATTCAACCATCGTTTGAATAAAACCAGCCTGCATTCTGTTCCCTGCATGCCAAATGGTTTCCTGTCATTTCCAGTAGGATTTTTTCTTTTTTTTGCCAGTTCACAACTGCCTTCTATTGTCAATGCTGTGAATAGCCAACAACGATTTAAAGTAGTGGGCTCCTATCAGCATTGTTCTCCTGTTCAGAGGCACAGAGAACAAGAATACATCTATGTTTTCCATACAGTGTAGAAAAATGTAATTCTCTGTTTAGTGTCATATCAACAGCTCGTGTCCCAATTCACCACCATGGGCAATGAATGACAGACTGAGCTGTCCATCCTGACAATGTGACCAAGATATATGTGGTCGAGACTGCTATATCATTTTTCCCCTTTCTAAAAAATGTTGCCAGAGAAATGTCCTATTTTTGTTCCTTTATTTGTTTCTTTATCTAAATACAAAGTACAGATAAAAATGAAATTGAGTTCATTAAACAAGCTGCAAATAATGTCTTGATAGCACAGGAAATGTTACATTCCCCGCAATTTAACATTGCAGCATGTGCTCTCAATGGAGCACGGATTTCTTTATAATACTCATAAAAATAGCTGTAGTCCCATTCTTTCAACAAAGGCTTCCCCCCACCCCAGCAATTCGGTAGAATATATCTTATTTTCTAGTATAAAAGGAAGCTTTTTTTTTCTTTATAGGTAGCAGGCACATCACAGTTAACAATATGTAGCTGAAGGGTGATTAACTCCAGGTACCATAGGTCTGGAACTGGCAATAAAGAGGTAGCTTGGAGCTGTGCACTGAAAACAGCATTTATTCAAGAGAAGAGGAGAAATGAAACAAAAGTTTGACAATGGTAGAAAAGAAATATAAGAAATAGGTTGAGGCAGCTATGGCACAGCAATGATCTACATGCCGTTAATGTACAGTGGCCGTATGTTGCGTTCAGGACAATATTTAAATAAAAGCAGCGTTAGGCTTGGCAGCCTGTGTATTAACACACTGGATTTATGTTGCCTCCAAGGTAAAGAGCATCTTCTTATTGTAACATATACAGGAATTACAGTGTCGGGAGCATTTTTTGCAGTATATTCTACCTTAAGCAGGGCTTACTGGATTTGTTTCAATTTATTTTTATTTTGCCATCATTTCTTGAGTGTTTTCATTTGTTTGTAAGTTGTTGAGTATGATGATAATTTTTTCTTTCTACTACTTCAGACTTAAAACCTTTCCAGCAGAGGAAAAAAGTAAATTTACACAGGCAACAAAGGAAAGTAGAGGTTTTAGCTTAACAGATGGTTGGAGTTGATGGAGTAGGGGTATCCAGGCTGCAGACCTGTGGCACAAGAGTTTTCCTATCATGCAATGGTTACCTCTATATGAGCTGCAGACTGGTGCTGTGGAGAACAGAGACAACAGCGATGTCTCTGAACAGGCCTTTTGACACTCTGCCAGCATCAGTGTCATCTCTGTCTTGATCCTCCTTTGCTTCTTACATGGCTCTCCCAAAACTATCAGAGCTGCCAGGTAATGTTGGTCATAGGGGGATCTTAGCAGCTGGCTGTTTTGTGACAAATGACACAGAATCAGCAATAGTACATGACCTTTATGGATTCTGGCTGTCTCTTAGAAGTATGTGAAATATTCACAATGAAATACAAAACCTACTTGAAATTCAAGTTGCTCCTCAGACAATTACTACGGAACCAAAAGACCTAACTGCCCTGTATTGGTAAGATATTTATATTTCTACTGCCCCCATAAAGTTCTCTGCCTTGTGCATCATTATAGAAAATAACAAGTCAGAGCTTTTTTAAGTACAAGACCTGTCCGAGATGACTGTCTGAAGTACAGATGAATGACAGTGAAAAAAGCAATCCCAATGGTAGAAATATGATCTGGAGGCATAGCCTTGGAGCCGAGGTGTGAAACCCTTCAGATTCAGCCAAAATAAACCGCTGCTACTGTGGGGGGGATATGGGGAAAAGGCACATAAAATTCAGGCATTAGTTCAGAAAAGCAACTGCAGCATTTGCTACTAACTTCTGAACAAAGCACATTGAATCAACAATGTAAGTAAATCATAACATCTTCTGCCTCCCAGAGCAAAAATGCTAATCATGTTAGGTGCCTCTGAACATCTGTCATCCTCTACAGTATGGAAAAGGGTGAATTTTAGATCAACAGACTCCGACTCTGTCAGATCAACTATAAGGAACTCAGTGACGTACTTCAAGGGCTTCTTCTTCCTCTTTTTTCATATGACATGTCCCCTTCCAATTTAATTGAGGGTAGGTTTCCCTGCCCAAATTCCTTATGCTATTATTTGTCGCTGTTGTCCCAGGGATGGAGAGATGCAGCCACACGCAGATCCAGCAAGAAATGGAATGGAATTATTTCTTTAATTTACAACCCCATTTGTATCTTCTAGTTCCATAAAGTGATTGGTCAGTGATCACCCACCCCCTAGGGTGATCGGCTAAAGTCTTACAAAACTCGTTTCAAAACATTTCTCCAATGTATCATAAACAGAACTTAGACAAACACCAGGTGTTCAGATAGTTATACAAAAACCATCTTACTGTTTTCATAGCTTGTGTGAGAAAGGAAAGATTCTCACAGGATATTGCAAGAAGCTGGAAAAACCTTCTGCTAGCAGCTTTTCAGTATCCACAATTATTTAGCATCACAGGCAGAGGATATAGTTCTGGGCATTAAAAGGTTGTTGTAGGGAAATTAACAATCCCACTAGGTTTAAGACCTCTCCATGTGCTGTAACATGTCTGGTAGAATAACAGGGAAGATAACTATAGGACTGGAGTTCTATATTTGGCAGTTATAATTCAGTGGGACTGTACAGTCTCTTATATAACTTGATAAAATGCCACTACAGAAAGTGAAGATAATGGGCCTGGGGCAGATGAATTTTTTATTTAAAGACATAAACAGTAGCATGAAAAAGGAAAATTAAAAACTTTAATAGATAGCTGCCTCTGCAAGAGCAGAAAAGAGTATCTTCTGCATCTCTGATGACTGGGAAGCAACCTGGACGGCAATCCAGGGCCACGCAATCCCTCACCTCCCCTCCTTCCAGCAATTAGGAAGATATAAAAGACTACACCCTTGCCTTCATTGACAAAATAGTTGATTTTATCACAAGAAAATTAACATACTTCAGCAACATTCTCACAAAGGCATGGGACGAGTTTCTTCTTTAAAACACGATATAGGCAAAATCAACACCATAAGCATCATCAGTGGTTCCTCTTTCAAAAAAAGCTTCATTGCTTTGCTTCCAAAAGGATTTTGCAGAAGAAATAATAAATGTTCTCTATGGCATTACAAATATAATCTATGTTTACATTGATCTGTATGCTCCAGTCCAGGCCTGAGAACACTTTGGATGCTGTTGTCATCAGCAGCTACTGCAGTCACTGAAACATTTACGCCCTCAAATAAAGTAAAGACTTTCATCCCAAATCAGGTTCAGTCCACCTGACAGAGGTTCCTAGATTCTTGGGAAAGGTGCAAAACCTTACACTGGAACAGCAGTCTTTTACAACTGTGAAGAGCACTGAACTCTGAGGTAAAAAACTGATGTTGTTTAATTCCTCTAATTGTATTTTCTGTTTCTGCAAAAGATGAAATGTTGTTGCCACATGCAAAATGCGTACGACTTACTGCAGTTGATTGTATATTATCCACAGGCCTGGTTTTCCTTTTCCAAAAAAAACTACAATTGTCTTTGACTACTTAGATTTTTTCCTCTACCAATTCCTCAAAGCTGAAAAAAAAACCCACTAAATCAAAACAAAACAAATAAACAAAGCCAAACCAAAACAAACCAACCAAAAAAAAACAAACAAACCAAACCAAAAAACAACAAAGAAACAAAAAACTTGCTAGTAAAACTGAGAGTTCCTCACATCAACAGAAAGAATAATTTTCAGTGAACAAACTACCTACTTAGAGTGTACAAGACATAGTTCTGATAATATGTCTTGGTGGCCAGAATGTAAAAAGTTTGTAGTTTAAAAGGCTGCAGAAAAGAAGCCTGTGCTACTGCCAGAGCTGAAAGGTTTGAGTACTGAGTTTAGCAAGGAGAAGGATAATAGAGGGCTTCAGTCAGATTACAGGCATGCATAAAGGAAAAATACTTCTTCTGATTGTAAAAGTAGCCTAAACCAGAAGACAAAAAATGGTATCAGATGCCAGGCAGAATGTGTATCGACATTGATAAATGCAAAAGAGAAATAAGACACAAATTTTGAAAGTAATTAAATATTGAGACATCTTGATTTATGATAAGCTCTCATCACCTGTAATCCTCAGAACTAGTTTAACCAGACAGTTTTGCTAAAGGATATTCTTTGACTCAGGAATCATCCAGTGAAGTTCAGCAACTCATGCTATGAATGATCAGTAGTATGTTAGACTAAGTTGTCACAACAGTCCCTCCTAGACTTAAATTCTTTAAGAATTTGGAATTATCATAGCAACCATCCTCCTCTCTCCACCTGATGGTTGCTCTGTGGGAGAATGACATAACACATTTCTGAGAGGTACCAAAAGCTATTGCCTGGTCACAAAAATCTGTGAAAAGGCATGAGGTAAGGAAAAATCTGTGCAGATAAAGTGACCTCCAGAGTGAAAGATAAAAAAAAGGATTTTCAGATAAACTGATGCAAGAGCGTATGATGTTAGAGCACAAACACAGAGTGCATGCTGATTATAATATGATATGATTTCAAACATTCCTTCAGGTGAGGTTTTAATAACACTTAAAAAGTCTTGACAGCTCCCTGTCAAGGTATGTCCATGTTATTAAGTTGTAAAGAAATTGTCTTGCTCATAAAACAATCCAAACTGGAAAACACATGGTGGACAAAGCCAAGGACAACAGCAGAAATCAGTGCTGAGCCTTGGTTTGATCATGTGTTGAGATGTGTCTCCTAAGAACCTGCATTAGCTTTGACGAGCTGCATCTTCACGCAATTCATCTTCATCACGCTGAAACACGAACAAATAAATACCAGGCAAATAGAAGCCCTGCAAGGAGGAGGCAACACTGACAAGAGCATCACTAGGACAAATTTCCCAAGTCACTCCCAGAGCTGAACACTAGAGCTAAAGTAAGTGAGAGACAAGATGACGATCTGTAAAAACCTTCTGTCGCTATGTCAAGTGAATGCAGTGGGACCATTTCATGCCTGCGTTCCAGCCAGTGTTTGGGCTTTTCTCCAGCCTTCTCTGAGGCAAATTCTGTGCTCTGCAATAGCTTCCTGCCCTCCTCACCATACATCCTTTACATCCCTTCATCTGATCTTAACCTGATACTAATCTATCATTTCTTTTCCAGGAACTTCATCGTAGTCATGGATTGATTTTTTTGTACTCTGCAATTCAGTTCTCCATTCTTCTGTTATTTCACACACTCCCCATCTCGTTACTATACTTCCCAGCCTTCTGGTTTTCTTCTTCCACTTCAGCTCTGTATTGCAGATACAACTGATTTTGTTTTCATCATCTTTTCTTAGGACCATTATTATGTTTGCTAGATATTTTTTTATTTTTCCAGCTTGGTGTGTTCAAAAATCTTGTATTATGCAGCCTTGTATTTTTCCCTGGCAAACTGGCCAAGCTTCTTAAGATTATACTAAATTTGTCCCAGCCAGTCAGAACAAAAACCTGACTTTACTCCTTCTGTTATCTGAGCTAGTTCCTGCTTCACCTGTATGTAAGAGCCTACATAATGAATTTCATTACAGTCCATGAATCTGGTTATTTTCTAAAGTTTCTCTCACATCTGTTCTGATGGGATAACAGAATGCTTGACACTCTTCAATATGTTTAGACTGAAAGTTTTTCTTGGAAGTCTATTTATCTCCTTCACAAATACTTACCATTTGCATCTGCTCTTGGTCACAATGTGCTTTATTTAAAAAATCCTAAAACTAAAAAAATGTCCATGGACTTTAAGCAGTTCCCAATTTTGAAATGCATCACAGATTGCAGGAGTACACTGAGAGACCTCAAGACAGTTTGCATTAGTCCACTCAGCCCTCCATGCTGCTATGTCCGGATTACACGGGACATGTTTAAACTCCATGTGTTGTATAGCCTGAACTGGAAGACAACAATCCCCTAACTTGCCCCAAAAAACTAAATAATCATGTCAGGATTCAAAGTGAATGGAGCATGTAATCTTTCTCTCATGTCCCCATTAATTTTTTGTCTTTTGTCTGAGAATTCAAGCAAGTTTGAGGCTCCATTGTTCTGACTGCTCCATGTGCTGCATGTGACTCCCTCATGTGATCCAAGGAGAAGTAGAAGGCAGTAGAGGTCCAAGCCTTTTCCAAGTCCTATATTAAATGAATGAGACAACCTCTGGGTGCTTTGCTGCCTGCAGGGCAATATCCCTTACTGCAGCACTATGTCTCAAGCTCCAGGATGCTTTCTCACACATCTTTATTCTCTCCTTCCCAGTTCCCAGGATGGTACAGAGCAAGACGTTGGGTACTGTTGAGAACTAAGGGGTTGGAGGGGGAAAAAGGGCTACACAGTTCTTATACTGCCAATGGCCAGCAGCTGTAATGAGAGAGAGGAGACAGCTGAGGTAATAAAAGCTTAGCTAAACTTTCTGCACATAGAATAGGTAACCTTTTTAAAAGTTAACAACAACAACAACAAAAAAGACTCTAAAGAGCTAAAACTAGGAAGATGGATATATGTCTTCAGTAACAAGTGGACTGGCATGACCCTGGCAACATCAAGCTCCCCACAGTAGCTCTTTCTCTGTCATCTTGGATATCACTTATTTTAATAACACTTTTACTGATGAGAGTAAAACTAATGTAGCATGAAGAGAAGGATGGAATAGAAGGCATCTTATTTGTCAATATATCGTCACTGTCACCCTGTTTTGGTAATAAGGTGAGATATGAACAGCAGTCTGATTTTCAAACACACCATGCACCAGCATGTCTCTTCATTTTCATCTGGAAGTGTGGGAGATCAGAAGTGCTGAAAAAAAGTTTTCATTTACTGCTTTTTTTCTCCCATAACTTATACATTTGTTGTCAATAATTTTATCCATTTGAGATTAATTTCAGAATCTATTAAAATAAAATATTTATGTCCTAACATATCTGATTCTCGTGTTTCTACCATTATATTGATATTTTTAGGTACCTTCTTTATAGTACAGCTCGTGCTAATAAGGCTGCTATTACTTTTTCAGAAAGCATAAACTCTCCAGTTGGAAAGAAGAATTTGAAAATACAGCCTTTGAAAACAGGTAGGACAATATTTTGCTGCATGTCTTGGGAGTAAAGAGATTTGACTCATGATTTTTGAAAATCTGAGGTCAGGAACAATTTGCAGATTGTTTTACTAAACCACAAAGTAATAATAATAATCAAAATCTTAGACAAAAGTTATTCTGTTGCTTCTACTGAAGAGAGATTTACCTCCATTTCCCAGGGATTACCAATATAATAGTCTTTAATAACCTGCAATTGTCAGACAAGCATGTTTTATTCTTGCACTTTAACAACAGCCCAAAAGTGCCAAAAGCATTTGCATTTATCTTCAGCCAGTGAAGTAGATGGCTAGACCAGAAGGAGCTTTATCTAACAATAGCTCTGGTGCCCTACAATTGTCTTAAATATTTCAACAAAGAGATACCTCAGTGTATTTCCCTGGCTACCAATGCTTTGCCAAAGGTCAATAACTTTAGCTTTAAAACCCAACTGATTTCTAAAGCTTTTCTTGCAGTTGAGAGATTAATCCAGACTCTTATAAACATATTTATGAAATAAGAGCAAGGGACTTCAGCCTGGCAGTTTGGAATGTAACACCATTTTTTATCTATATTATTTTTGGGATTAGAAACCATTAATTTATAAAATTGTGCTGTGGAGCATAAGTGGCAACAGCTGCAGCTATCTGTTTGCTGTCTTTCCACATGGGCTATTTTCCGTGCAAGATATGCATGAAGAACACAAATAAATGGGGTGCTACCTCTTTAGACAGGGCCTGGCAAATTTAAAATAAAAAACTAAAAAGCAGGAACCATATTTGCCTTAAAATGATGAACTTAGGTGTTAATAAAAATGGCATCTTAAGGCAAATCCTTACACACTTCCTGTTTCTGTAATCGATTCTTCTTCATGCACAAACTAATACAATGCCTCTTCTTATTATGTCACTACTGTACACGAAACATTTCATGCATATAATATTAATCCCAGACACAGGTCTTTGACAGAATGATTGTACTGGCTAAAGAAAGAGAGAGAGAGAGGTTTCTGAATACAGCTCCACTAATGCTTTCCAGTCCCAAAACAAAACTGCAACTATATTTAAGTCCATGGCTTTTCAATAGCACATAAAAGCAAATCTTTGGACAGTTTAATGATGTGGACAAGATGACTGAGAGAATCAGAATGAGACACACCATGTGTCCCTTTCAAATCTGATCTATAAAAACCCAAAATAAATCAAAACTCAGTTACCTAGGTATTCTTTGTACTTTACTTTTCACAAAACTTACCTTTTTAAAGATTTTATTCCAAAGTGAATCTGGGAAAAGGAAAAGTTTTGATTCTTGCCCACTAAGGGGGGCAGGGAGAGGGGGGTGGGAAAAGGGGAAAAAAAAGAAAAAAAATAACCTCAATGAACTCAGCCTTTAAGCCTTCAAAAGATTTTTATTGTTAAGAATTGTCACTTCTGATTTCACAAGTTCAGAATATTGCCCTGTCAGTAAACCATTCATTCAAATATAAATATCTAATAACAGGTAATTTAATTAGGAGGATCAGGCATGTCTCTACTTCTATTCCTTCTTGATAGTCTTATGGACTATGTGAACTGTGCCCCATGCCAGGCCCCTGCTTGCCCCTTGTGTCCAGATCCAGACCTTGGCTGGACCATGCTTCTCCCCTGTGGTTCACATTCCTTTGGCAATTGAAGCCACAGTGCATGTGGGAGAAAAGGTACAATTATTTCTTGCCATAATTCTGAGTCAGAGCATGGCTGAGGTTTTACAGTATTAGGGCAATTTCAACTCCTTCAGTTTAGTCCTAACCTCAGATCTACTGCTTGAGAAAGGGACTCATGAAAGTCTTCTGCCTTCCATGGAAAGACCATCCTCCAGAGTTAATTACTCAGGGCTTCATCCAAACCATTATTAAATGTTTTCTCTACTGGAACCTCATTTTCTTTTCTTGCCAGAGAATTTTGCAGTCTAAGAGGCCTGAAAACTATGTAAAGAAATCTTTTCAAAGTATTCCATCTGCTGCCAGGGGGATAGTTCACCTGAATAAAGAGTTATAAGTACAATAGAGTTCAACAAGAGAATATGTTTTTCAGTAGATACGACTTTGCTAGACTGTAATCATTCCTGACAATCCCTCTGTGGTGGGTTGACCCTGGCTGGATGCCAGGTGTCCACCAAAGCTGGTCTCTCATTGCCCTCCCCAACTGGACAGAGGTTTCCTTGGTCAAGATTAAGACAGGGAGCCTGATCCAGCACAGGCTTCCTACAGGGTCACAGCCTCCTCTGGGCTCCTGTGTGGGCTCCTCTAAGGGCTGCAGGTGGATCTCTGCTCCCCTGTGTCCTCCAGGGGCTGCAGGGGCAAAGCTGCCCCTGGTGGTCTACACCATGCCTGGAGCAACTCCTCGCTCTCCTTCTGCACTGACCTGAGTCTCTGCAAAGTTGTTCCTCTCACATATTCTCACTCCTCTCTACTGCTGAAGTTGCAGTTGTGCTGAAACTTCCTCCTCTTCTTAAATCTGAGAGGCACTACCAACATCAGCTGATGGGCTCAGCCACTGGTGGGTCCAGCTGGCATTGGCTGCCCTGGACATGGGGGAAGCAGCTCACAGCTTCCAACAGAAGCCAGCCCTGTAGCCCCCCCCACTACCAGAAGCTGGCCACACAAACCCAATAAATCCCTGTTGGAATATGCCAGGCAGTTATTTTCTTGTCTCATTGCCTACAGTTTCCAAATCCTTCTAGATATTTATTTTACTCTTCTTTCTTTATAAGTGATTCTCTCCATCTTCCCCTTTCCATCTCTATTATTCTCCACTTACTGACCCCTCAGGTCATACACTGCAGCCCCAGAATGGTTTGTGGTGTAGTAGTTGTGGTCTCACCTCTGGACTGTGAAGTAGTGCTTTGCACACACAGGCCACAAAAGACCACATATTAGATAGAAATTAAAGGCTGCTCTGCAATACCAATAACTTTACATTGAGAAGAGGCATGTACTGCTGGAACAAAAAAAACCACTTGTGCTCAGTATTGGGTGGGAACAATGTCCAATTATAGGCTTCTCTTGCAAAATAAATTAGAATTTCAATGGGGGTATCAACTAATTATCTCCCAGAAAAAAGAGGCTTTAATTTGATGTCAGTAGGGCTAAAGGAATATTTAGCTCCATCATTTCTGTATGAAATGATGCTATAAGTCCTGCAGTATCAGGACGCTAAAAAGTGCTTAAATAGCCACAGTCTCATATAGTAAACTTGCTATCTTTTGCCATTTGGAATAATGTATGGAAAATTGCCAAAGCTACACCACAGGATTAATTACAGACTCATCACAAAATTCTAAAACCACAATACTTAGGCAGGTAAGCAAGCTCTCTAATAGATTTAATCAGCTGCAGGATAAAGCCTGAAAGTAGTAGATGTGATGTAAAAAGAGATCAATGAATTTGAGTAGACTACAATTCTATTCACCAGGCTTTTTTCTTGGTGAAAACTGATTTATTACATGCATCCCCCAACAATATTCTGAATTAAGTGTTTAAATATCATTTAGAAGTACTTAAAAGTGACAAAACTCATGGTTCCTTTATATTAAAGACTGAAAAGAAATAGTTTCTTAACCTACTAAAGGTGATCTTCCTTGCCAGAAGGACTCCTACCAGGAAATGCAAGTGTAGCTTATCTGAAGGTTCTCTAACTGTTAGATGCTATAAATGTCACTCCTTACTGCTGGCACCAGGCTGCCATTTAGGTCTCTGTACAGACAATAGGGAGTGCCCTTTCCTAATTTTGTGTAAGTGTCTAAGGCTATTACCTTGGTCTCTTGGTCTCTCTCACACATAGTACATTATTGGATAGCACAAACAAGTGCACTAGCACAGCCAAACCTTCTTAGAACCAATTACAAATAAATAGGACCTGAACAAATTCACTGTCAGTTAGCAAGTAGTTGGTTGGTTAGATAATTGCATTACAGAAGAGGTATCCACAGAAATTCAACCACTCCAAAAATTAGTAGTATACCAAAGGCTAAAGACACATAGACAAGGCAGTTCTGGAGCACAGAAAGGTTAATTTTCTCTCCCTCTCAACACCCACTCCCCTCCCTCAAGAAAGGGAGATAGAACCAGGCCATTTCTCCCTCTGACATGTTAAAGCTTTCAAACAGCTCCCAGGCATTTTAGAAGCAGTTGTACAGTGTTTGCTTGCCACTTTCAATTAAACATGCTACAGCAGTCTGATGTCACTAGGATCTACTAATAGGAAGAGTTTATTTAAAAGTGTTAAAACTCCAAACAAAGAACTGTCCACAGAGGTCTGCATTTTCTGGATAAACACTGAGGCAGTTTATAGAGACAGGAACAGGGAGAACAACATAAAGCACTACCTCTCTGTCTTTAAACTCTCAACATTTGGTGAACGCAGATAATTTACTGCGTATCAGCAAAATCCAGATAATTTACTGCATGTCATCAAAATAATTGACTTGTGGGATTCCATAAAATTGCAGCTAGCTTTGTGCATCTCCTTGGAAGCAGTAGGTATCTTGAGAAGCAAAATTACTAGAAGTATTTGAGCCTCTAGTAGATTCAGCCACCGTTGTATTTAACAAAGTTCCTTTCTCCATATGCTTTGATTAAATGGAAGTTTTTCTGGTTGGCCACCCTTCCATTTTAACATTGTGTTTTCAACTGTTTTAATACACCTGAAGCAATCAAAAGTAGGCAAAAATCCAATTTTTTCCTGGGCCTCTCAAAAGGAGGCAGAGTGAGTAGCTTCAAGGCAGCAATAGAGCTCACAGAAAAAGTTGGTAAACGGAAAAGGAACACGACTGATTGGGAAACTGGTCTGGAAGGAAAGAGACAGTAAAAGTAGAATGGAAGGGCTTGATAATTAGAAAGAAGCTGTCAGGGGAAAGGGTTCTTAAAAGTCTGTGTTTTTTAAACCAAGGCTGCAATCAGCTCTATCCGTGAGAGAGCTGAACTCCAGTTCTGTACAAGTTCTTCTAAAGTACATTAAGCTTCTCACTAGAGTCAAGTATGGATCCTTAACAGAGTTGTTATTTAACTAGGTATTTATCACATGTATCCATAAAGTTTGGCCCCAGCATCACACACATTGATCTATTGGATGCTACTGCTTTGACTTGCAAGGTGTTTCAGGATTAACTGAACAGCAACACTGAACATATCTGGAAGACCTCTAAACCTTCTTGATCAACCCCAGACAGAAGTTCTGATCAGTTCCTTCCTTTTCCAAATAGTGCCTTCAATAATCTAAAGAATTGGAGGCCAAAAATTGTTTTGAATTTTGCAAATGCACTAGGAGTAGAAAATATTTTCAAGAAAAGAGATGACAACATAAAGACTAGTAATCTCATTTATATATAATGAAAAAAAGAAATATCTCAGTTTTATTCAAAAGGCATAGGATTATCACAAAAAAGTCATATCTCCTCATGTACACATTCTATTTAATTTTTGTATGTAACTCAGTGACTGAAGGAAGGGAGGATCAATCTCACTTTTATTGATTGTGCCTCCTTCTAATCAGGTTCCCTGCCTCTTTTTCACACATGAATATACAGCGATGTCTGAGTAACAAACAAAGCACAGTAATGCTGCTTCTTTAAAATTAAGATTCCCCCAGACTTTTTTTAATGTCATGGATGTTTTTCTATTGCTGCCAGGCTTCATACATCACTGATTTACAAAACCTCTGGTTTGATATTAGATTGACTTGACAGTGTCTCACATAGTGAGTAAAATATAAAAAGCAGCAACAGGTTACACTCTTGGCATGCAGACCCAAGCTTGACTGGAAGCTGGAAGGAAAGAAGTGCTTCCCTTCCACATAACTGTGGCCTCTTGGGGTGTTTCAGACTTGGTTCTACTCAGAAAAGCCAGTAAGTGCACACTACTCACTGCATGTAGCTATTGTCCTTTCTGCTCCACAGAGGTAAAATCCAGTGTCTTCTGGATTGATTTCTTGGTGGCAGAGGGTTTGCACAGAGGTAACTAAAGCCTGCAAACTTTTAAACCTAACAAGGGCCAGAAAATGTCAGCTTTGGTCTGAGATGCAGTGGGACTGGTCTCCAGTGCTCTGGGCACTGGACAAGTCATTTAATTTAAGAAATGTGCCTATTTGATAAAAGGCTTTGAGAGACAATAGAAAGCCAAAATCCAATAACACATTTACAAGTTGTTTAATCAGACTTTTTTTCATGTAAAGGGTTTTGGGGCTCAGGCCACAGCCCTTTTCTGATACACATCTCTCATGTCCCAGAAAATTGCTTCCAATTTCACAGATGCTCAATTGCTTCTCAGTTTATTTATTAATACTTCCAAATCCCAAATTTTAAACTAGAAATTATTCTAATACTTACCCAAATAGATATTTTTCTAAATACTATGAAATTCCAATAATATGTTATGTAAACCTAGACAAAGAGAATTCTATGTATGATAGCACTAAATAGTCTCAGTGCAAATAGCATGAAGGAAGGAAAAAGGAAGAATTAGGAAGTAGACAGACTTACAACAGCTTTCCCTAAGTTATTCATGGACAATAGCAAGTAACATATGTGTGGTTCAACTCAGCAAGAAATTGCCTACTCCAGTGCATAAAATACAGCTGCCCTAGGAATGCAGCCCAAACCTGTTCCGCCTGCATGGAAAGGACAACCTCCCTAAGGTCCTGGCTGCTTCTATACACAACCAGAACCACCTCAAAAAGACAAGTTGAGAAGCCACACACTTTATACCTGACTGTGGATAAGAATATCAGAATTTCTGACTGCAACTCATGTTTTCTGACATTGCCCACATGTGGTCTGCAATTTTTGAATACCTAAAATGTTCTTGGAAAATTATTATGTTTTTTCCCAAATGGGTAGATATTTTTCCATTGTAGAAACAGAAAAGTAAGATTTAACTCCCTACCTTGATTACATTTTTCTGGGCTGCTTTGCCTTCATGCTTTTGTAGTCAATCCATGCTCCAATTCTGATTTAGGCAAGAAGCTGAAACAGGGTTAGAACCATGTTTTTTTCATCCTTCCACAAAAACCCTAAGCAAGTATGCACAGCCCCAAGCAGTTACATCACAGAAAATGAAACTCAGCTGTGAACCCAATATGTGGAGCTGACTGAGCCATCACACATCCAAACTGGAATTCTAGTAAGATTCTCTGCAGCTGCAGTTTAACGATGAAATAATTGAAAATATAAAAATCAAACACTTTACCTTTTGCAAAGGCAACATTTCTGGAAGTTTTATTTCCCCAATGCTTTTATGTTTTGATGTTCTTATGTTGATATATCTTTTGTGAAAATAAAACTCAATTTTTGATCAGTTTTGATTTCTAGATACCTTCCTATGCTGAATGGCATTCAAAAAATTTAGGTTTATATACAGAACAATTTTTGTGAAATTGTTTTCCATCAGCTGCATCAGAATGTTTGTGCTAGCTTTTACTTTGAGTTTTATTACTTCCTTCTGGATAACTCTCAAGCTTCCTTTTCTCCAAAGATTAACACATCTCTTGTGAAATTATGGTATCCCAAAGGAGATAATTTAATTACTTGCAATTCTGCCTTTTTTTTTTTTTTTGAGATTGCATTAACAAGCTCCTCTTTTTCACTCACAGCTCCTCCAAACTAAAATAAAAGTGGTTAAGTAGGTAGTTTCAGTCGTGATGTTTTGATTCCAGAACTGATTTTTGGAGGGTGTAGTGGTTCTGTACAGTTGCCTTTCTTTTAGTATTAATTCTAAATAATCTACTGTGAAAAACTCTCACAATTTATCACAGTTTCTGCCTGTGGCATTTCCCTTTAGCCCAAGGATAAATCTTTCTAACTCTGGCAAATGTCAGGAATGCTCCTGTGATACAGGTGATACTACAATAATAAAAATCAACAGCTAAAAGCAGACTTTACTGTATTCATTATGATACTTATAGCCGTAATAAATTTTCATCTCATTCTTATTTAACAAAGGCTATATATTACTATTCTCTATATCACTGTGACCAAAACCAGAAGACCATCTTGAGTTATGATATGCTATATACATAATCATTTTTACAGTAAAGCTAAATGAAGAAGTTATTACATTGAAATCATACCTAAAACAGTGAAATTGGTGTTAATATTTTTTATGTCATATCAAGGATTTCTACCACAGGATAAACAAAAAAAAGTTAAAGCCTTTAATCATACTTAGATCATTAAATATCAGAATACAAGAGCAAATTAAATAAATATTTGTACAAACACCTCAGGAATCCACAACCCACCTCACCTTTGGCAGAATCAGACCCATCATCATCCTGACAGCCACCAGCAGCACTTTGATTTCAGCTTCCCAGGTTACTGGCTATGATTTTGTTGAAGTAAGTCAAGGCCAGTTTGCCGATGTGTAAAGTTTGTTTCTTGTCTGTAACATGCTCAACAAAACTTCAGCACACGTGGACACTGTGAGGTCCCATACCATACACAGTGCCAGGCTAAGGAATATAGAAAATGAACACTTCTCACCTTCCCAGTATCTTAGTGTATATATCTTTGTTTTCTGGTACTCTTTTTGCCGGACAGAAATAACATTATTTTAGTTTCATGAAGACAGCATTAAAATAGCTTCACCATCATGTTTCTATGAGCTTCCTACCCTCCACAAATAAACAAGATCCAAAGCTTTCCTTTGAAAAAAGAGAGCTGTTCCCAAACATGTTTCTCAGGACTATCACCAATCATGTCAAGCATTGTCCAGAATGCCAAGGAGGAATTACTTGTTATTTTGTTTCCCATTCCTTACAAAACATTGCCTTTCTCTTTGCATCAAGGAAACCTTTATTTACAATTGCAGGTCTGTTCATTTCTTTCATTACAAGGTTTATATATGAGAGGAGTAGCTTAGCCCACTACTTCTGTCACTAACATGCACTTTTCCAAGAACACAGACTATGGAAACAAAGCGTTGCATAGAAGAACTTCCTTTGATTTTTGTCATCTTTGAGCCAGTGCTTAACCATCATCACATTTTTAGATCTGTCACTGGATACTTCTGAAGTACAGAAACAACTGCATTTTCCGAGTTGTTGTGTGTACAATGTGTTGACTCCCGTCTGGAAAACCACCCTGCCAGAACAACTCCAGAGGGAGTATGCAAATTCTTTTTAGTATCACTGTTCACCATGAAACATCAAAACACTATCTGAATACATCTGGGATACGAACAAGAATTTGGTTCTGGTCAGGCTAATCTCTAGTCTTTAGTATAAAATCACAGCTACATAAGTGAGATGAGAAATGGTGTATGCAATGAGCAAGAAGCACTTCAATGAGAACTTTTAGAGGTGTCTATATTTTGCCATTAAAATCACCATTATCAGACACACAGTTTACAGGGAAATATGTAATTTTTCCCATAACATTTTTTATCAGAAGGTCACAGTTTATATTAAAGCTACTTTTAGAAGCACAGGTTTTACACTTCTTATTTCACAGCAAAAAAAAAGGGCATGAGGACACTGGCTTCAGAAATCTTCTCAGTTCTGAAGTTTGACCAAAAATTAGAGAAGCTGATGATTGCTTAAAGGAGCCATTTGTTTTTAATGGTGGTCAAATATTTCAGGGCGAGTTTCTCTAGAATCCAAATATGATTAAAATTGCAAATCTATTTAAGAACATCAAATAGCTCAGCTTGCCAATTAAGACAAATGGATATTGCACACAGCACACTTAATCTTATGAGAATTCAGCCACAAGGTTTACTTCTTAGCACATGGCACACTTCCAGGTTATATCTTTTTCCCAGAGCTGACGTTTGACTTGGACATCACCAGACCAGCAGCCTGGAATGCTGCACGTTTTACCAGTTACTTCAACACTACAAATCCCCACCAAAGATATACTTTCTCACCAGTTATGTCATTGTCCCATCGCCAAATATTAACCCTAAGAGCTCTTGGAACCACTTTGGCTCTATTGTCATTAACAATTTGCCTTTGTGGAAGATGTGCACATATCTCAGTGACAAAAGACTAGATCTTTCCTATTCCCACAACAGACTTGTTATGGATAAAGCAATGTCCATCCTGAGCATTTACCAAAAAGCCCCTCCTGTTGATTCTCTCAATATTCCAAGTACAGATTCCCTCTCTTACCGAGAGTCTTAGGAAACAGCATCCTGTAATTGGAAAAGGCCAGGTTCAGTTCCCAGGATAGCCACCTGCTCTCTGCATGACCTCAAGGAAGTCACTTGTCCTAAAAAAAGTCCACTGGCTCAGGAATGTCAAACCTGGCATTTCTTCAGTATAGTTTTCAGAAACCATTCATTTCATTCAGCAATACAGGTAAGGTCTCTACCATCCGAGCAGGAAAACAGGGAGCAGCTCCTACAGAAGAGGAAAAGTATAAAGTCCGGGGTGCCTCAAGCCAGGCCCTCGAAAAACAGTTTTGAGGCCCTGAATCTCTTTGTCACTCTCCTCAATCTATAAAATGGAGACAAGAACATTTTCCTTCTGCCCAGGGATTGTGAGGATAAATACATTCCTGTTTGTGAGGCACTTAGATAAGATAGCTAAGGGAGCTATGTAAGTTGATAGATTCCTTGATCTTAAGGAACTCTACTCTTGAAAGAAGCAGCTTGACTGAGTTATAAATGTCCGTATTATTCACAATATGAAACTGCCAAAAGATAAAAAACATTCTAATGATATTTGAGAGCAGGAACTCCCCTTCGCCCCCTCATACTTTGAGGACTCTGTCCCTTTGGAAATGGTATGCTTTTCAGTGAGGAGGATTCCCTATTGTTTTCTTCCCTATTCTTTATAATGTAAATGTAACCTCATTTATTTATTTATTTAGTCTCCCAGGCCTCTTTTCATCTGGCAAGATGGTGGGGGAGGGGGATGGAGGGAAGAGGAGCTGAAGGAGGGGGGCTATTTAATAATGTCCTATTAATCGCAGAGCACTATCAGCAGGCTTTAACCCTGTTCCAATTCTTTGATTGCTTTTTAGGGATTAGAGCAAACTTCATTGTCATCCATTGCATTGCAAATAGGTAAATTTGAGTGATATGTACACAAAATGTAGATAGGTGGATAGTGCATCAATATATGTGCAGAGTATATACATGCATTTATATAGCTTGTACACACACACACACATATAAAAATAAGATACATCTCCCTGTATGCCTAAGAGAAAAATCAAATCAAGGCACGGAGAAACTGAAAAAAAAACCCCTACATGTATCATTCACCTGATTTCAATTGTGACTCCCTTTGAACCTCGGCCAAATCATTTTGTACATTAAAAATTGGTCAGGGATGATAAGATTCCATTTTCATGGTTGGTAATGCAGAACCGGTGAAAGAATACAATTACAGACCCCTGAGTAAACTCTGCGAATGTCAACTTGATGTAAATGATCAAGTGTCGACAAAGGGCTGGTGGGAGGGGGGGCAGGCAGAAATGGAGGGGAAAGAGAAGCAGAGGGAGAGAGAAAAAGAGGATTCAACTTCTTCAGCAGTCTCACTCAGTGACATGCCACCATCTTCCCAGTCCCAGCCATTTGGGACCTCACCTTTCTAAGCCAACATGGGGCCCCCAGTCTCCCACGGCTGCCACTGCCACTGCCCACCTCCACGCTGTGTTGAGGTTGTGACACAAGTGACCTGCCCCTGCCTTCAGCAGGCCAACAAAAGCAAGCAGCCAGCACAAAGAATTCTTGCAAAACAATAGCATGTCTCCACAAAAATCCTGCAAGAGCCCAGCACTCAGGGTTTGTATTGAGGGACTGTCAGACCCCAACCCCTGCACAGAGTGGCTGCACCACTGCAGGTGCGGGTCCCCAGTGTCACCCCGAGCCCTCCTGGCTGCCTTCCCGCCCCGGCCCCACCAGTTCCAGGGCTCCAGGCAGCCCTGCTTGCTGCTCTCTGCCTTCTCTGTGAGCACTAAGTTGATGCCATAGCAACTTCTTCTCTTTTTATATTGAGCTGACATAGGAATATGAGGGCGAATGTTGTGGCCAAGATGCGCAGAGCTCAAGGAGAGAAAAGGAGGCAGAGGTGCTCATCACTCAGCAGGGAGAGCAATGGTTTAAAAGTTGCCAGAGCATGATCTCTGTATTCCTTACGCTTCCCCAAGGGAACAGATAAATCCTCTCTTACAGGCAGGTAAACTGAGGCACAGAGAAGGTAAAGCACTGACTTAACTGTGTTCCCAAAATGAGTCTTGAGCTGACAGCTGACTGCCAGGTGCCTGTTTCCTCCAGCTTCAGGCTGACCACCAGCCCATGCTGCCCCTTGGTGACTAGGAGAGAGTTCATATCTAGGTCATGGCCACACCTCATCTGGTCCCACATTGCAGTGAGAAGAACAAGACTGCAGTGAACTTCTGGGAGGGGGATAAATAACCAAAAGTCTTATGCCATTCGTGAGCTGAAAACAGGAGCAATAATTCCATTTATTTTAGAATTATCACCTGAGCTGATTAAAGCGGTTATCAACTTCAGTTGTTCTTTACATGTCGTTTTTGTTTCACATTTCCAATGTTTTCCCTGTGCGCACTGCATAAATTATTGAAACATTATTTTATTTATCCATCCCCTTGTGACAGAAATAGGTTCTCTGAAAGCAAATCTTGTCCTAATCAGTTTTGTTTTTCTTGGTTTCTCTCCTCAATATTGCCACAGTTTTTGGGTTAGCGAACACTAGTTTGCTTTTGTGGAGAACAAAAAGCATTGTGGGCTGATAAAGACAGGCTGCTGAATTAAAGGTTATTCCAAAGTACATCACTGGGTAGGAAACAATTGGCTTGTAAAACTTTTAGCAAGCTGGGTGGGAAAAGAATATGCTGAAGATAGACAGGATGGGGATTGTCTAGACCCCAGCAGCCCTGCTTCCCATTGAGACCTGACCTCAGCACAAAACTTTCTTGGTTCACAAATACCTCCAGAATTGGCCATCAAGAATATGAGACAGTGAAATAAGCAAACCCCAGGGTGCTGAAATATGGGCTTAGGTTTATGTCTTATATAAAAACAGCAGACTAGTACTGTCCCTTCCTACCCTGTACTCAATTCTTTTTATACACTAATACATCAATAGAAAGCACTGTTACAGAAGCACACACTTAAAATGTTGCGCTTTTTTCCTCTTTTTGAGTGCTATGTGTGCCATCCTAATTATAAGCAAAATAAAATTAAGCAATGATATGCACGTAAGTTCCTACTAAAAACAAATATCGTAATCAAGTTTGATGTAAACGTGACACAAGTTGCTTAGCTGATAAGGGGTCTAAACTCTAGCTAACTACCTATACTTTAAAATTAGCTCTGCTCAAAATACCTCAAGCAATACTATTAAAAAGTCAAGTGACGTTTAGAATGTTAGCAGGACTGTTCTGGTTTTGAAGCACAGTTTCAAATAAAATGAATTTTAAACAGTTCAAAACGTTGCAATTTCTCACCTGCACATATGGCTTATGACAAATTTGAATACTGAGTGTTATCTGAATCTTAAACTCTGAACCAGTGTACACAAATACAGTTAGGGGGGGTTGGGCACTGCAGTCAAATCTATTTGCTTCTCAGGCTAAAATTATTTGAACAGTTATTATTTTTTCCCTTTCCTTCCCTTGATTCTACATTCATGGTTCCCCTAAATGACACAAAATTATATATTGAATTTTTCCTCCCCTGTTACAAAAAATAGACTGGACTAAACCCATTAACTGGGAGAGTTAAGTCAATGCACATCATCCTTTTTGGCAAAATTTATTGCCTGTTGCCAGTCTTTGCACATAATTACAGAAAATTAAATATAGTTTGTCTTTACTGAATGTAAGGAAATGAAAACATTTTTTCTATGTCCTACTCATATAATGAGAAAGATCTCAGTTAACAGGGATTAAATCTACATTTTTATAATTCTTATAATTCTTATAATATACAGCACAATCTATTTCAGCAAAGTTAGAAACAACCATTTTTATCTAACATTGCTGAAGCATTCCAGATTTGACATAAAAAAGCCACAGCTCTAATATTAGATTTAAATAGTGCAAATTACAGCACATGTTAAATAACTATTCCCTTGCGTATTTATAGCTTTAGGTTCTGAACTTGCTGTCTTGCATATTTTTCAGACAGTCATTTAAAAAAGTTTTCAGTCCTTTGTTTATTATTATTATTATTAACTATATGTTAATTATTATTGATAATAATTAACATATAGTTATTGTTGCCACACTAAAGATGATTTACAAATATTGTTTTGCTGCTAAATGTGGTGGAAGGGTATATTCTTTCAAGATACTCATATGGCAAATATTTTTTCAACTAAATGGCTTCTTTTGGCAATTCAAATCCATTTTTTTCATTTTTAGTTGCTGTTTTTTTAAATACACATGCCTAATTTAGAAAGCAAAAAGCTAAATTAAAACTATTTGTACAAAAATGAGGAAAGATATTACTCCAGTCTGATTTGCCAATTACATTTTACCACAGCTTTGTAAGTAGTTGCTATCCTTTTTTATTTGAACAATTCTGAGGCAAATTTTTTAGGGAATACAAATATTTCATGCAGATGAGTGGTACACCTAGCAACAGAAACATGCAGCAGCAAAACTTAGTAATCAGAGCAAGTCCAGAGGAGGGCCACAAAGTTGATTAGGGGGATGGAGCATATCTCCTATGAGGAAAGGCTAAGAGAACTGGGACTGCTTAGTTTGGAGAAGAGAAGGCTTCAGGGTGGCCTAATTCCAGCCTTGCAGTACCTAAACAGAGCCTACAGGAAAGATGGAGAGACTATTTACAAGAGCATCTAAATACAGGACAAGAGGGAATGGCTTCAAACTGAAAGAAGGCAGGTTTAGATCATATATTAGGAAGAAATTATTTACTCTGAGGGTGGTAAGGCACTGGAACAAGTTTTCCAGAGAAGTTGCAATTGCCTCATCCCTGGACGTGTTCAAGGCCAGTCTGGATGGAGTTTTGAGCAACCTGGTCTAGTGGAAAGTGGGGGGAGGTGGGGTGGGTTGGAACTAGATGATCTTTAGTATCACCTCCAACCCAGGCCATTCTATCATTTAAGGAATCACGCTGCTTACTATAGCTAGAAGAATAGCAAGTAAAACCAGTCATAGTTGCCTACACAAGAGAAAATGACAAGCCAGGCTGAAACTTTACAGATATGGCAACAGCCAGGGAATAACATATAAAGTTTTGTTTCTTTGGGCAATGACTGCCTGAAATGTCACTGACTTTTGGGTATTTTGACTTTAGGAAGGATATAAAAATAAGTTTGAGGTTTTCTACAGCAATTAAAAAATCTTGCTTTTACCCCTCATCCACATTTCTATTTGAGACAGAGCTTTAAGAATCTAGATTAGAATAGTTAATCAGTAACTATAAAATGGTATAAAAATTATCATAAAGAATAATCTCCTATTGTTATAGAAGTACATTTATGCATCAAGTTTTCAGTAATCTATATCTTGCAGTACAGAATACATTATCTTCTACTTTCCATAATGAAGGGACAAGTTTCTATAGCTGGTTTTAGTGGGGAAGCAATTTTAATGTGTACACCTCTGCAGCTGAATACAGGAGCAATATAACAAGACAAGTGGATGGGTTACACATCCTGCTGATCTTCTTTATTATTATTAACTATTCAAGAGTCAGAGTCAGTTTTCAGTGGTAAATCATTCTAAATCTTTTTTACATGAATACTGTATGGATATATTTTTTTTTTCCAAGCAAAATATTCCCCACTATTAAGAAAACCTAGTAGATGAGTAACAGATGAGTTTCGTGAAAGGATACACAAGAGGCCCTGTCTCACTGCCTGTAAGCCAGCAGCCCTGGTGTCCTGGTGTTTGTCTTCAGCCCCTCAAAAGTAGAGCACTTCTGAAGTGCAACACAGAATCATGAAGGAAGAAACACTAGCAGAACAATCTCTGTCACTTCTCAAATAATGGGAATATATAAAGGGAATATAATGTATTTAACTTCCTACAAAAAGGCTGGCTTATTTGGAACACCTACAGTGAGCCACACAGTGAAGCATTTGTAATAGTCAAACACAGAGGCTTAAGATATAGGGAAAGGAAATGGTCCATGAAAGACTGGTCTACAGAGTTAAATCCCTAAACTAGGCTCACCTCGCAGCCAATTTTGAAAACAGATTTCAGGTCAGGAAATGGTAGGGAATGAGTTTAAGTGAATGTCAAACCCACTAACCCTTCTCCACAAGAGGAGAAAAAGTAATTCATGAAATCAGCAAAGGATTAAGGCAATTCAGGTACCTCTACAATGCTAAAGAAAAGTTCAGAAAAGTTCAGAATGTGCCCTTGGGCACTGGAACCCTGACAGTCCACACTCATTGATAACTATCTCACCTTTGGCTTTTGTTTTAGACCCTCAGCTCTCTTTTCAGGAAACAACCATTACCTGGATCTCAGGATAATCCCCTACATGGACCACTCCCAAAATGCAGTATGTCCAAGACTATCCCAAGTTCAGCATTTCCTATCTACGAAGTCCACCAGAACCACTGTGGGAAGGTTCACGCCTCAAAAGCCTCTTTACATAGTTTAGTTATACCATTCCTCCTCCTCCAGAAGCACATACAGACCTCTCCTTGCTGGTCCACCAGTCTCTTCAGAAGATACTCAATAGAAAATAAACCATAACCTCCATCACAAAGGTTTGGAGGTCAGTCTCTGTGTGCAAGTGCCCCGCTCCAGAACAGAATGTCTCAGATCTTTCCATGTCTCCCTCACCAGAAAGCCCTGGGTTACTGTAGCTGTTGAAACAACCAAGCTCTGAAACAGGGTAGACACAGAGTCTCCATCAGAAAGTTTCTACCCTCCAACTGAAGAAGATATATGAGGCTGGCTTTAAATTGATCTCTTATCTTAAATGACCATTGCTTCTAAGGCTGTGGCTTCACTCAAGAATTAAACTTTTAAAATTTTATTTATTCTTCTCAAGTCGCCCATACTCACACAGTAGCTTTGCCATACTGCTGAGTTACACCCAAATTGATACATGAACTAGTTCAATACAGTCATGCTCTCACTGCTGTCTCCCAAAGAAATCAGTACAGGTACTAAAAGGAAAGGGCATTTCCCAGATAGGATCTACCACTTCAAATACATTTGATTTTTGATTCAAAACAACCTTCAGGTGTCAGTGCAAAACCACTCTTTTCTGTATAGCTCATTGGCAAAAGATGAGCAAAGAAATAGTTGGAGGGAACTCTGGTGGTGATTTGTTAATAATTTTGATTAAATTTAGTGTAGTCACATGGTTGCTGTTGCATTTTTATCCATGGATAATTATGGAGTCTGCTCATTTTATGAGATGTATTTTTAAGAGTTTATCAGTGGCTTGGGATGAGTGCTCTTTTGTTTAGTGATGTATAAATTTGAATAATAATAAATAACAAAATGAAAGAGAACGAGGGAAGGGAGGAGACTGAAGTCTGGGAAGGTGCCTCACTATGTACGTCTGCTGCATTTGATCACAGCATAGATGATACAGCAGTGGGCATTATAGAAAGCCCCAGTATAAATCAGATTAGATAAATATTAATTGCCATGTACTAACTGTGCACTTTACTGGAGTATATTGATGTTTTCAGTCAAAGGCTCATGTTATTAGCATACATTTAATGATCAGTCACTTCCCTTTATGCAGTTCTAATGTTTTGCTGAGCAGACACCAGAAAGCAAGGCTGTGTTGGTGCACAGTGACACTGCCCTATAGCGACATATGGGTTCACACTGGCTCTCTCCAGTGCTGCACCCTGTCAGTCTCACACTGTGGGGCACCACTGTGCTTCCCCATGGGGCAACCCAAGCTACAGACACCCTCCAGACTGACACTTGTCCATCAAAGACTATGCAGGGCGGGGAACTTGTTATTGAGGGTGTACCGTATAATTTCAGTACTATCACAGCAGCTAAATATTTGGCATTTTGTCCTTGCAGCACTAATTGTGGTGTTGAGGAACTCTAAGACTTATTGGACCACTATTAGCTTCACCTAGGCACTTGCAAGGATTTGCACCCACCTTCATAAAAAGACTGAGACAGGACTTCTTCTCTCACATATTAAAAAAAAGTATTAATAAAATAGTTGTTCCGATTCAGAATCAAACAGCTGCATTCACCACAAAGTTACATGTGGGGGGAAATTTGAGGTTAACCATCGATGTTAAAATAATACTGATTTGGACAATTTCGATGTGCTAAAAAACCTTCTTAATCATACAGAAATTCAAAGAAAAGAAGGTGTGCAAAAATGAAAAAAAGCTTAATTGTTTGGTTAACATTGAAGAAACCACAAGAAACCTACCCCCTCTTCTGTCAAAATGTCATTAAACCAAGACATTACTATGGAAAAGCCTGATTTTGACAAAGCAGCACTTTCCACTAGTAAAAGACCATGTAAGGAATTTTTCTCAAGACTAATACAAATAAGTAACAAGGTGTTCCCTTTCAAACTACTTTGGTACATTTGAGGAAAGTTATATTACTTTTAGGATTGTATAAAGTGTTTAGTGGCTGTGCTGTACTATCACTCACCACAATTAAATCATGCAGTAATGAGTGCACGTCATGCATTTATCTGGGGTTTATTATGAACTTGTGCTGTGAGTCCGTGTTTTGTACCAGAGAAGTGAAAGCTGTGTTTCGGTGCTGCTTGCTGAGTTTCACTGTGGTTGTTTGGCTGTAGGTGCTCATGCCTGCTCTGGGGTGGGCATACAGCTGTGGTGAGAGCACTGCACCGTCTGTGTGCTGAGTACAGCCCGCTCTGCTTTTATGTATAAACATGGAACGTGCCACCACACTTTGTGGCTGTGCCGAACGCCTTTAATATATGTTATGACAACGCTGCACTGTGCTCAGTGTTATTGCTGCTCGCTCTGTACTGTAGGCATGAATTTAGCTGTGTGATTATGCTATAATATCACTGGGCTCCGCGCTGCCCAGTTGTGCCAGGCTCACGTTGTGTGCTGTGTGTTATAATAACGTTGACAGGGCTGAATGGCAGCGCTCGGCACTTTGCAGCTCTGCTGTGCTCCTGCAAGGTGGTTCCCAGCTTTTGTGTGGTGCCAGGCTGGGCAAGGGTAGCGTGGAGGGCTCCTCGCTTGCCTTGTGGGGATGTGCAGAATTAATGTTATGTAATCTGCACTTTGTGGGTTTTTTGCATTAATGTTGTGTGCTCTCTACTGCTTGATCGTGGGGTATTAATGTCAAAATCTCCCATGATCTACTGCCATGTGGTTGTGGTGGAGCCTCTGATAAAATTGTGGCTTTTCTTAATAATGCAGAATTTTAAGAGACAACAAAATGTATAGGAATTGTTCTATATTAAAAATGCAGCATAATTGTATAATTACAATATTTGCATCATGCTAAACAGATTGGCTGGGTTATTTCAGATTCTTTAAAGTCGGGATGGCATCAGGCCTACAGTATTTCTAAACTGTTTTGCCCGTCTGCAGTTGTATAATGAAACACCACAAATTTTACCCGGCAATACTTGTGCTTTCTAAGTGCTGCATTATGAGCATAAAATTACCAAATGTACTGAACACACTTACCAACACTGAACTAAAATCCCTTGTCTCTCACCCACAAATTAAGTCTCCACAGATCCTTTTTTACAATGCTGAAGTAATAAATACATATATATTTATTTCTACAACCATTTTAAGAAATTAGAAGGAAACCCACACAGTAGTTTAGCAGTTAATTTACAACAGTACAGCCTCTCGAGCAAGTATGTAAAACAAACACACATCATTTATTTCCCTCATTTGAAATCCCTGCTCCCTGACAAACAGACAGACAGACTCATACACACAGATCACTACAGTCCAAATTGGACATCAGAGAAGAAACTAGGACTTCTTTGCTATCATCCGTGATTGCCCTGAGGGTTGAGGAGTGGCCAATTTACAGCATGAATATAGTCTGGGGATACATGAATCATGAATCATGTTTGATGTATGGAAAGGCACAGTCACTCTGAAAGGCTGCAAATACAGTCATCTGCTTTTTAAGTAAAAAAAAAAAAAATGCTTGCAAAACAACAACAAAACCGGAGAGATGAAATACCTGGGAAATATTATTTAAAAGACACCATCTTTGCTTTTTTTTTTTTTTAATTGGGTTGGAAGGGGTTACTTCATTATGCAGCAAATTAGAAAATTCATAATTTATCATTGCACCCAGTCGAAATGCCACCCAACTGAGTCGCACCCCTGTGAAAACCATCACATAGTAACAAACTGTCAAAGCCTGCTGCAGCCGACGGGCAAAATTAATATGCAAATGTATGCAAGAAATTAAAAAGCAGAATTACCCAGGCAAATGAGGTAGCTATACTTGAATTGTTAGAATTATGAATAATTACTGCGAATTTTCTGCTCCTAATATAACTTGTTTTTTGATAAACAAAGACTTAATTATCGAGATGCGCTGGAGAATTTCCGTGGCGCTCATTAATCTTGCAAAAAAAACAAGTCCCTGGTGCCCAAACCGTAATGAAGAGCGCGTGCCCTGAATCTTCAGAAAGATCAGAGGCACCAGGGTGCCAGGGCTAGAGAAAAAAAATGACAGTGCCAATGTCCCCTCCTGTACCCTGGAGTGTCATAACGTCTTCCACTAACTATCAAAGGGACTTATTTATGCCAGCAGCTGAGCTATAAGTCCAATTTACGATGCCTTAAGCAGTGGTGAAATGATCTGTTGATGTGCTATGGAAATGCCATCTTGTAGTAGCTCGATTTGGTCCCAGTGATACCAACACGATGAGGACCCTCCGCTCCTCTGTTAATGGATGCAGCATGACAGACCATAATACACAAGAGGGACAATCTTTTAGGACCAGTCTCAATGGTCCTCCATTAATCTTGGTTCTGCAGCGCTGTGGTGTCCATGGGAACAAGGGCATTATCATAAGCACTGGTTTTAAATGTTCCCATTAGGGATTGCAATACAGGGGAGAGATGCATGGGGTGAGAGGGCTAGGGGAGACAGTCCACTATTAGTTTACACTATTTTTATGACCTGGATTTGAACCATAATGGGTGGCTCGGAGAATTTTCTCTTCCTAAATAACATAAAGAAAACAACAAAGGAGTAAGCATCTAAGTGTACAGCGCGGTGCAGTGCTGCATGTTCGTCTTCTCTGTTTTTACAGCAAGAAAATCAGCTTGGCCCTGGTGGGCTGAGATAATTTACCATGAGAAAGCAAAGGGAAAATAACCCCAGGTACTCTCAGCACAGACCAAATCGAACCTGCTGTGAGCTTATTATTACTTAAAAACTGGCATCTAAGTGGAAATGACTGACTCTCTGTCATTATCCCTATTACCACCATGATAAACCCAAGCAGATGATAAGGCAAAATTACAAAACATCAGTTCTGGAGCTCAGAGGCTACTTCAGAAGCTCAAGGCAGACTGCATTTTCAAATGCTTCCTTCTCTACACTCAAGTCCCCAAATTTCCTGATGCTTTGACAGAACCATTTCACTGCATAAGCAAATTGTCACCTTTTAAACCAGGGCATCTGTCATTTTTATACAAGGGTCTTCCACTCAGTCATTCTTGCGCTTAATCCTCCAATTTCTCTACACATACAGAGGGGCTACAGCACCGTAACATTTGAAATTTCATTCTCACAGCCTGCGTTACACTCAGAAAGGGGAAGGATGGGGTGACAACTGCCTCACAGCTGACAGAAAGGACACCCCTCCTGACTGCTGGGCTATATTTTTTTAATCAGCTGGAAGAACAGCTTGCCTGGGGAGGAATGGAACTTCCAAGTGAGAAGGGGGGCAGAGAGGACAAAAAGGTGCTTCCAATACCTTCTACCATCCTCTCACCCTTCACATTACTGTGGCCAAGAGAAGTGAATTTTTCCCACATATTCCTTCTGTCTCCTTCTTCAGCGTCTTGCTACAGAGGGGTGACTGGCATATCAGCATGGAATGCTGACTTCTCCAGCAGCTTCTCCCTGGTGCAACAGAGCTGGAGGGGACCCAGAAAGCAAAGCCTTGCCTAGGTCTGAGCACGTTACAACTGGCTTAGCAGGCTGATAATTCACTTCACTGGTTGTCTGTAAAAAGGGGTTATTACAAAAGGAGCAGTAATTGTGTCTGACATGGTTGCCTACCTCCGTGCTGCTCAGCAAGCAGGACAGCTGCTAAAGTTCTTACCAATAAAAACTTTCCTTTTCCTCCTAGGGATGAGGGAGTTTAATGTTCCAGTCCTGCTAGTGCCCAGGCAAGGTTTCTACAAAGCATTCCTCAGTTACAAGTAGTGGTGTCACAGCCCTCACGATTACTGCTGGGTCATGTGCCCCCTGGGGGCAGTGCCCCAGATCGCACCACCTGATGATGTGGGGCTATGAAGGTAGCTGTCATCTCCTTCTATTTCAGATCATAGGATAAGCAGGATCATGCACTTGTTGACACTAAAACCTGCTTCTCAGCTAATGGCCACAGTGGAAGTCTCAGCATTTCATGGTGATGAAACCTCAGGAGTAATAATTCCATATGGTATCAGCTTTTGAAAAAGCCTCCAAGAAATAAAATTTCCTTCAAGACTGGTTTCTTGTTTTACCAGAATGCTTCAGTACAAATCACCGAGTCTTTCCTCCACCTCCTTCATGCACATGCACGGGGAAGAGATCCAAGTGTGCAAGATAGAAATTGTTATTATTATCAGTGGCCAAAGACTGCACAGTTTAGATTCTTTACAATCAGTCTTTGCTTTTAGTGAACTGGGAAGGGCTATAAAACATCCTCTGCAGAGGCTGGGGCACCAGTTACAGAGATCTCCCATCCTCTTTCCCATAATTACCACATCTAGGCAGCACACCAGAAAAAGATCTACATATATATATATGTATGTGTGTGTGTTTATGTAAATATATATGAATGTATGTATGTTCCTGACAGATATGGGTGCATAAAAAAGGGTGGGCATGCAAGATAGAAGAGGGCTACTCAAAATGCCTTTTGCAAGCTATTGCAACAGGACCTGGCTAAAAAATCAGAGAAATTACTTTCCAGTAGAAGAGACTGACATTGTGAAAAGGCAAGCAAAGATTCCAGGTCCATATGAACATGCTACCACTCAGGTTTATACAACTCCTAGCCTCTCAAAGAAATGTAAATGTTTTCAATCCAGGTCAGTGTGCTACCGTGGCAGAGCTGCACACACACCATGTGCACCTTTTTGACACAACAGTTGTTCAGCTTGCTACACAAATCCCAAAGGAGACTAACAATTTACTGTATTTAAATAACAAATATTTTAGGGTAGAAGAGCTGTGCTTCTAGTTGTCAGCTTGAGGGTCTTTACAGTGATGAAAAGGGGGAAAAATATACTTAGATTATTCCTAGTGACCCACATACCGCAAAACATCTGCTGACAACATGGTTGGCTTCCTGCCCAAGTTCCACTATGAGCTGTCTCCAGCTGATCATCTTTGCCCTCACCATAATCCGTAGAGTCTACAGCAAGCAAAGGAGATAGTCAGGGATGTAAAAAGCAATTTGACCAGTTGAATAAGCACAGACCTGTATAAATATGAACACACATACCTCTAACATAAACCTGATCTAAAAAAAAGGTGCTACCATCAAATACAAAATTCAGATTATGATTCTTTAGGTTAGAAGTAAGAACTCACTGGTGTTTAGAATGAACCTTCACATTTGCAAAACTTATGCTGTTAAAAATTTTAGGTCTTAGAGAAATGCATGCACAATATGATTAGACAAAGCACTGGAAACAAATAAAAAGCCCCAAGAAATACCTTTTGTACTGTCAAGTTCCACCATTGTATTTAGTACAGAACTATTCTGTTTGTAGAGACAGAAACAATATTTCTAGAAGCATTTGTGTTCCATCCTTTTATTTACATCTGAAATGGTGTTAGCCTGTCATGCAAACACTCTGATGTAACTTGACTGTCAAGCTCACCTTTAATTGTTTGTGGTTATTTCTTTTTTTGCTATTGTTCTTATTCAAATCATTAATTACTCCCAAGTTCCGGGTTTCTTGTGCTTTCTTTGCCAGCTAGGGAAGGCTCCTGGCTGGACCTGCTGATTATGAACAGAGAAGGGCTGGTAGGTGATGGGGTGGTTGAAGCACAAAACGTTCGCAAAACTAAAAAAGTTTTTCATTCTTGGAGAAGCAAGGAAGGGGGTCAGCAGAACTGCTACCTTGGATTTCCAGAGGGCAGACTTTGATCTGTTTAGGAGGCTGGTTGAGGGAGTCCCTTAGGAGTCAGTCCTGAAGGGCAAAGGATCCAGCAGGGCTGTGCATTCTTCAAGAAGGAAATGCTAAAGGCACAGGATCAGGCCGCCCTCATGTGCCAAAAGACCAGCTGGCAAGGAAGAAAACCAGCCTGAATGAACAGAAAGATACGGCTGGAGCTTAGGAAAAACAGGAGAGTTTATGTCCTTTAGAAGGGGGAGGCCACTCAGGAGGACTACAGGGATTGTGAAGTTATGCAGAGTGAAAATTAGAAGAACTAAAGCCCAGCTAGAACTTAGTCTGGCTACTGCCATAGAAGACAATTAAAAATGTTTCTATAAATACCTCAGCAAAAAAAAGGAGGGCTAAGAAGAATCACCATCCTTTATTGGATGTGGGGGGAAATGTGAAGATGAGGGAAAGGCTCAGGTATTTAATGACTTCCTTGCGTCAGTCTTTAATAGTAAGACCAGTTATAAGGGTACCAGGCTCCCTGAGCTGGAAGAAAGGGATGGGGAGCAGAACAAAGCACCTAAATTTGAGGAAAACTGGTCAGTGACTTGCTACATCACTTAGACACAACCAAGCCCATGGGGCTAGATGGGATCCACCCAAGGCTACTGACAGAGCTGGTGGAAGTTCTTGCTGAGCCACTTTCCATCATTTACCAGCAGTCCTGGTCAACTCGGCAAGGCCGAGGTGACTGAAAATTGGCAAATGTGACACCCATCTACAAAAGGGCCCAGAAGAATGATCCAGGGAACTACAAGCCTATCAATCTGACCTTGGTACCAGGAGCACATCATTTTGGTGCCATCACACAGCACATACAGGACAGCCAGAGGATCAGGCCAGCCAGTATGGGTTTAGGAAAGACAGGTCCTGCTTGAACAACCCAGTGTCCTTCTATGACAAGGTGATCTGCTTAGTGGATGAGGAAAAATCTGCGGATGTTTTCTACCCGGACTTTACTAAAGCCTTTGACGCCCTTTCCCACACCACTCTCCTGGAGCAACCAACTGCTCATGGCTTGGATGGCATACCCTTTGTTAGGTAAAAAACTGACTGGATCACCAGACCCAGAGAGTGGTGATGATTGGTGCTGTATCCACCTGGTGCCTGGTCACCACTGGTGTTCCCAAGGGCTCAGTCTTGCTTAATATCTTTATCGATGATCTGGACATGGAGATTAAGGGCACCCTCAGTCAGTTTGTAGATGACACCAAGTTGGGCAGGAATGTTGTTCTGCTGGAGGGTAGGAAGGCTCTGCAGAGGGATCTGGGCAGGCTGGATCAATGGGCCAAAGCCATTGGTATGGCTTTCAACAAGGCCAAGTGCCACGTCCTGCCCACGGGTCAACAACAACCCCCTGCAGCCCTACAGACTGGGGCAGAGGGGCTGGAAAGCTGCCCAGCAGAAAAGGACCTGGGGGTGCTGGTCAACAGCAGCTGAACATGAGCCAGCAGTGTCCAGGTGGCCAAGAAGGCCAATGGCATCCTGGCCTGTATCAGCAATAGTGTGGCCAGCAGGGCCAGGGCAGGGATTGTGCCCCTGTACTCGGCACTGGTGAGGACACACCTCAAATCCTGTGTTCAGTTCTGGGCCCCTCAGGACAGGACAAGAAAGAAATTAAGGTGTTGGAGCATGTCCAGAGAAGGACAATGGAGCTGGTGAAGGGTCCAACCTAAACTATTCCATCCTATTCTATTCTTTGTTCCTTCATTCAGGTACTCATTCTCCTTTTTAAACTCACCTGACTGCTTAGAGCACAGTCATAATCATATCTGATTTTGTCAAATTAATAATTACTAATTTGTGACCATAAGGGGATTTTTTTCAGCTTGTATTAAAGATGTAAGAAATTTTGCCATGCAATTCAGAAAGCCATACAGCAGTCTCTTATTTTAGTGTTATCAACAGAGAGTACTAGTTATTTTGTTGTACTTTTTATTAGTATCAATAAGACTACTGTTTCTTCTCAGTAAAGGCCAAAGGATACTGTGATTCAACGGCAGGAGAGGGTGCTCAGCCACCTCTCATTACAGTCTTTTCTGGTCCAGCAGAAAGCCTTGAACTATCCCCTCAAATTCCTAAACCAACAGCGCCTGTACTTGGGTGAGGTCTTGTAATACACAAACTGTTTGGACAATTTAAAATACAAGTATATAGAAATGTAACAGAAAAATGTAACAGCAAGCGACAGAAAACATGATCCCTTAGGTGCCGTAGCTGGAGGCTTAGTGGCAGATGATGCTGCAAAATGGCTTCAAGACGGGATATTTACAAAATTGCTTTATGAGAATTTTACACTGCTAATCACAAGGCTCTAATAATAAGTCTTCCCTTACTAATAGAAATCTCAGCACTAGCTTGCATTTTCAGATATTGCCTTTGCTAAACTGTGTTAGCAAACTAAACAATAACTTGTTATTAAACAAACTTGTAATATTCCTTTTTCATTTCCAAACACAACTTCGTATCTGACAATTTCAGCATTGCCTTAGCCCTTCTGAATATACTAGAAACAGAACTCCTCATCTGATTAATTCTAATAATTTTTAGTCATTATTTCTTTTTAACATATATTGGTATAGCACATTAAATATTATCTATAGCTTTAATTTGTGACCTGTTTGGATTGTACAACCACACCACTAACTTGACTATCACTATTATCATATTGTTTTATACTGCTCCTAAAATTAATATCCATTCTTGTCTTTAAGTGTTTTATTGCACTTGTCTTTCTTGCTTTGCATTGCATAGTCCATGATTAATTCTGTTAGCCAAGTGCATATGGCCTGCTTGGCTATCATCCATTATCTTCATCATTGTTGCCTCAAAATGAGCACTTTATTATTACTTTTTTCATCTTTCCAATTACCAGATGTGCTTTTGCATTCCCTTACTTTTCCTACTAGACTGAGATCTACATTTAGAGTAAAAGTCCCAGCTCATTAGTCATTGAAGATTAAGAGATTTTTCCCTGGCTAAATACAGAAAATTTGAGGGTCAGTTCCAGTACTATAGAAATAAGCAACTTCTGTAAAACAGAATCAAGAATGTCTGGCTGTTCCTCTAGAAAGAAAGCTTCATTTATTGTCAGAAAATTGGTAGTTTGGTAGATGATTTAGATAAAAGCAAAATTCCCTCTGGAAATCCTGTAACTGCATTTGATTCTAGTATTTTTCTGAAGTCTCACAAGTCTTACCTAAGCTGAGTTTTGCCCATACCTGCCTGTCCTATAACTGATTTCCTGGAATGTATCCCCTCACCCTCAATTAAAAAAAAAAAGGGAAAAAAAAGAAAAAGAGCAAAAAACCACACAACCCGAAAAGATTGTGAAAAAAGTCTATAAGCAGCATCTCTCACTGGGAAAAGCCTCTTGCAAGGTTTCCAGCCCAGTTTTTCAGGTTCAGACAACATAGTCTGGTTCAGTGTGCCAACACCTGAACACTTCTCTGACTGCATTCAAACCCCTAACTATGCAATGTTCATTTAGCCACAAGGTTAGCTGAGCTAAATGTGGCACACAGTAAAAAACCTTGACAAAGTAAGGATAGCTTTTTTTGTTGTTTTTGTTCATTTCATTCCTATAATTTAAAGAAAAAAACTTCTTATGCACATAACACTTCAGTCCACTCCAATATTATTTCTTTAAGTGTCTTAAATACAGTTAGGGTATTTTTTTTTTTTTTGATATTTCATAGTCCCATTATTGAACATTTAAAAAAACCACTAGAGGAACATTTCATATAATGCCACAAACTCTTCTTATGACATAGATATTTCTAAATGCCCATGATTTTCTTTCTATATAAGGTCTTTTGATTAAAAAAAAAATTAAATAAGGGAATATCTATCTCTCAAACCTTTGTACTGTAAATCTGTTTCTAGGCAAGAACCTACTCATTGCCTCACAAAGCAATGTTGGAACCAGACCTGTGCATGACCCGGGGATACATAAGGGAAATGTTATAAGATAAGTAAGGGAGGAAGCTGGCAGACAAAAACACGCTAGCTTCTGTTTTCTGACCTAAGTATGTTGCTCTGGGCATTTTAGAAAAATCTGTTAATAATCACTTTGAAGGAGGAAGAAAACATTACAACAGGAAAAAATCCCATAAAGGGGTGGGAGAATGTAGGCTGAAACGTTCAGAAGTGATTAGGGTGACAAGTTTCAAACCTCCCCCAATATTCTGATTTTCAAGAGACAGACATGTAGTTCCCAAAGCTTGGGTGCCTGAATAAAGCAGAGCACCAAGCTGTACAGTCCAGGGCAGGTCAGAGGAACTGTTGAAGTGCTGCCACTTACAAGAAAATTTGCAAGATTCTTTAGTGCTCTGGCACTTAGCCCAAGCTTTTAAAAGTATTTTTGGGAACTTAATTGTTCAAGTAGCACTGTATAATTAGCCCGTCTTATGCTGACCACAGCCTCTGAAAATCAGATTCTTTAAACTATCCCTTTTTGAGTATCTCAGAATTGAGGTTACCTTCTTCCCCTAAAGAAAAAGCTTTGCTCCTCAGGCAAATTCTTCCCCTTGATCTCTCTAGATCTGATGTTAATACCTTCATGCCTCTCTATAGCCTCTTACTCCAGGCATAGTGACATTTACTTCAACAGAGCTCTACCCAAGTGTTGTGCCGTAGTGACATATCCAGACTTGGTTCTTCTGTGCCTGCAGAAGTAAAAGATGTCCCACATGTATTAAGATGACAGGGCATTGTGTTGAAAACTTCTACATATGAAGAATCTTAAGATACCAGATCAAAAGAGATTGCAGAAATGATAAATGTCATTTATACACTGGCAGGTTAATATCATGGCAATGTCTGGATTTTCATCTAAACATCACCAGGAAAAGTTTGACAAGTCTGGGATAGTATGGCATGGCTATTTCTCTCATTTGGGCTGATATTTGCTTGATCTGCTTTTACCTTATTAAGTTCGCTCTGAGCAGAAGAGCAACTCTGCATCTTCCCTCCTGGCAAAAGATACACAAAATACCTTTTTATCTCAATGAACAGTTTGCATTCTTCTGCAGGAATTCAGAAGCTTGCTATTGCTAAAATATCCTCTCCATCTTTTGGTACTGCAGTTGTATTAGCAATGGCAGATTGCCTTTGGTAAGCCTTTGTTCTGAAGTTTTAGTAACAAAGTGTCTGGATACAAAACTTTGTCATATTATGTTTTGAAGATTTTGTAGCAGCAGAAAGTGGAGTGTGTCTGTGAGCATTTATAATGGAGAAAAGCTAAGTGATAAAGTGCACCTTTAACATAATGACAGTAATTCAGTCTCAGACAGTGAATGCTATTATACCCTCTTTTAAAGACTAAAATCAGTCAATTCAAATGACAATTATGATAATCCTCATGTAATGAAGATTATTTTGAAACAAAAATCTTTTTTGTTGTGTGCCTGTGAGTGTGTGTGCATTTACTGGACCCAAGTACAATCTCAAAATTCTCCTCGGCTGGAAATTCTATACAAACATAACGGTATTTTCTAACCTTTCTGCTGGTTTTGGTTGATATTTAGTGCAAATTGATTTCTTTAAAAAAATCATAGGATCATTAAGGTTGGAAAATATCTCCAAGATCATCTATACAGGTGCTTTGATTAAATACTCTGAGCATTCAGCTTGGAGAAATGGGCAGCCTTAATAGAAGTGGTTAGCTTGATCAGTCTCAGAATATGACGTGATACTGTCTTCCCAAAGCACCCCATGCATGTACCCTGTGTTTTATCTTAACTTTCTAAGGGAAGCTGCTGTGAGCTTCTAATGTACCACATAGGTAATTAACAGTGAGCAATAGTTCCAGAAACTGTTGTTCTAACTTGGAGTCAGTCTGTGATAGGTGGCCTGTCACAGTCATCTGAGTTGCGAGAGAACATACTGATTATGTGAATTTAGTTCTTATATGGGCTAAATTTTCAAAGAAGTCTAAGGGAAGTCTAATCCTACAAAACTACAACGAAATTTATAATCTTGCTCATCTTCCTTTGAAAAACTCATTCTGTTTTAACAAATCAAGGCACTCAGAAACATTGTGCAGCAGAAGTAAAATGACACAAAAGCCACAATAAAGACATGCACATACAGGGAGTTCAAATGAAAAGGAAGATAAAGAAAAGAATTGCTGGGGAAAAGGGGGTGATAAGAGAATAAGGATGAGATGACCATAGGCCTCCATGGTCTGATGTGAATATTATATAGAGCTCCTGCCCTATGAAACAGCTCTGACCCAAAAAACAGCAACAATCAGTATTAAGATTACAAAAAACATTGGAGAGATACAGGTATAATTTAGTCAAACAAGAAAGATGTTTGTTAACAAATGTAGTTACATGTTTTGTATATTACTGGCTGCCTCAGTTTTTCTGAATCTCATAATGACACTCCTATCTCCAAAAATTACTTTTTTAGGAAAACTGATATGTAAATACTGGTAAATGTTCTTTTGTTCAAGATTTTATACTTTCCATTGCTGATTTAAAAGTAGAGAACTAATGATGAACCTCACAGAGAATCTCCAAGAGATTCCTTTAAGCCAGGTGACAGTTTACCTGTAGTGTTTAGCAATTATACAGAATGCATCCCTTCTTTGTTGAGGGATGGTAATTAGGATCAAGTTAATTTGTATTTTATTAGCAGAGCTTTATTCATGTGAACTACCCTAAAAGGGAAGTTCATATTAATAAAGCTGGTTATTTCTGGTTAATAAAGATGGTTATTTCTTCTTAGACCTGACCTAGTTCTAATAATTTGCCATTCAAAAGATGCAGAACTTAGATCTTTGCAGGAAGTTGTTACAATTCACTGTGAACAGTGGCCTAAAAGGGTTGCTGTATGCAGTCAAATACATTGGCACAGTAGGGAAATGTGATCTTTTCTAAGGCTATTATTCTAATCATTTCATCTAGTCCCTTGTCCAAATATAATATGCACTGGCACAAAGTTAATTTAATTTTTTTTTAATCCCTGCAACAGTACAAAAACCCATGACAAAGCAGGGTGTCAAACGTGCTTTTAGGAAGTCCTTCATTGCCTGTTAATTGTGGATTGCAATTGTGTCAAAGTGATCTAGATGACATTGCTCTGCTGACTGTTTTGTGGTGATCTTTAATAGCTGAAAGGCCAAATGCAGTACCTGGCATTCACTTTAAATATACCTTAGTACTGAGTGCAGCTTCACATCACGAAACACATCTCAGTCATGAACAGCTGATTGTACCCTTACACACTCTTTTTTCCTGGTGTTTTTTGATATTGTCTCAGGCCTGATCCCGACAACAAACTTTACCCTGGCTCTGCATGAGTCCCTAAAGCAGAAGGAAGGACTTCAGCTGGAAAGCTTGCCAGGGTGCTTTCCCAGGCTTGAATCCACTGCAGCACAATGGCCCCAGAACTAGCCAATAAAATTGCTGTGCAGATTTTAAAAGAAGTGTCTAAATCCCCCAGGCCAAACTCTGCCCTGGTCTCACATCAGTAACCACAGAAAAGAACTCAGCTGGCTGTCCTCTCCTCCTCCTCTCTCCGCTGTTTGTGAAGAAAAGGAACAAAGCATTTGTGTCTTTTAGCCACTCCAGAAAGCTGCATCATACCTAAAGGTCTGAAATAAGAGACCCATGGGAGCAGGCTGAATCAATTCTCCTTTTTTTTCCATCCTTAGCTGGTGACTAATACTAATGCTGAGAGCCCCAGAGATGTGCACATGCTCAGCAGTCATTTCAGTGGGAGTCAGGCACTCAAAGGCACCAGCAGTCCAGGCCCATGTATTCGCCCAGCATTTTGTCTTCAAGTCTCCTTGCAAACTCCTCACAACATTCCTGAGAGGTATCCCTACCTGTATTGTCCTGAAGGGAAAACTAAGGGAGATAATTAGAGCCTTGTAATGAAGTAACATCTGACGACCTGCAGGCCAATCTGCTATCTGGGTCAATAGATAGATTATGTCCTTGGACTGACTAATTGTAGGCACCTAATTGTATTAATACAAAAGCAGTGATTCACGCAGTGGCAAAGAAGTGTTCACCCAGCAGTCCTTCCCTCTTGGAAAATTACGTCACCCCAGGGCTCTGATTCATGATCCCTGTCAAATTTAACTGTGCCAACTAAAGAAACGGCTGCTGCTGCTTCTGTCACAGCTACGTCTGAACACCCCTACTAAGGAATGAGACAGCAAATATTCTCCCTTATTAAGGACAAAATATAGCATTCCACATTATCTTGGGAAACCACTGTAAGCCCAAGACAGAAAATGGGTAATATGTTACTTTCATTATGTGCAAGGAGATGGAACGAATCACTGCCCATTTCTGCCTCAGTTTCTCTTTACTGAAGGAATTGTTAAAACAGGACTTAAATGAACAGCTAAATGTTCAACCCCATCCTGAGTTGGTTGACTGAACATTGGCTGATCACACAGAGCAGCTTGGAAATTCCAGCCTTGAAGTCAATAAATGTTTGGGGGGAAAAAGGAAACTCCACTATCATGCCTAAGACTTACTACTGTGAAAACTGGTTGAAATAATTTCAGCTCAGATAAGCAGACTTTAATTTAGGGATTCTGTCAGAGTTTATTTCTTTGCCGATATTTTTTGCTAAAAATATCTAGTTCATCGATGGAAAAACTCTAATATTTCCATGGCAAATGTCAACAAATTTAAATTTTGACCAAATGAGAAGGTTCTGAAATTGAATTCCACAGAAATGTGTATTTTATTTTTTTGAATCATTGTGTTGTGTGGAGAAAGACTGCAATCACCTGAAGGACTAAAATTCACCAAACAGTTCTTGACAATAACTAAATGCATTCTCCTATAGGGAAGATTGGTTCCATTACTATACACTTGATGCTGGAAAAAAATCTTTTCAGGCTCAAGTGTTTAGGATTCAGCTTTTTTAATTATTTCCCCTTCCTCCCCCACATATTATTGCTGTCTCAGAAGTTCATGTGTATTTTACTGACTTTGAAAGAATGTTTAAGGCCACTAAGGAAGAAAAAATATCACCCACCAAAACAAAACCAAACCTCAGATATTACTGTCTCATAGGCTGAAATGCAAAGCAATTGCATTCCATCAGAAATACATGCTTTGATCCTCTATTACAGGCATTCCTCAGTATCAAAATTCTATTTGAAAATTTAGACAAGCACAACATTCTGTAGACCCGAGTTTTAACAGAGTAACACGATGAATTTCAGAAGCATCAGCATAAATATGAGTGCAGATTGCCTGGGTTTGTATGCAGCTACATCCATCCTTCAAACTTTTTTTTAACCTACCTTGAGGCTAATGACCTCAGGTGGGAATATGAGAGTATTGCATTTAAAAACCAGGAAACTCACAGGCACAAGCCAAATGTAGGTTTTCTGCTGTTCTATACACTCTGAAGAGACAGACCAAAACCAGAAACTTAATCACAACACCTTCAACTTATTTTTGCTAGAGTTGTAGTCAGCAGAACAACAATTGCTTTTTTGATTTTCCATCACAGAAGTCTGACAAAAGCAAAATACAGCATTGGACACTGACTTCTAAAACACTGTAGAGGCTGAGCATTCTGTAAGTAATCTCTGCTCTTTAAGAGAGGGCTTTGACACCACAGGCCTGTGAGAGACAACTGGAGAGGGATCCACACTCACTACTTTAGCAGCATCTTCCATCCCAGGGAACCTCAGGGGGACCCAGAGGCTCTGAAGATACCAGCTCCCACCAGGAAGCTCATGGCCAACAGCTGCTAATGGCCAGCTTCATCACCTTTTTTTCTGCTAAGCTTCGCCAAGCCAGGAAACTGTTGTTTTCAGGTTGCTCTGAGACCAAATATCTTTTAGGCATTGGGCAATAACTCTCTGATTGAGAGTTCACCATTAAAGATAGTAAATTGATATTATATTAAAAATAGTAATAAAAGCCACTTACATAATTTTCCATTTTCATGCCCTCAAAGAATGTCAATTTATTGAAAAAAAAAATAACAGTCCACTTACATCCAGCAGAGTGAGCCAATAATAATGATGTATTTTACAATGTATGAACTTTGCCATGTGCTGTAGAGGTATCAAAAAATCAATACAACTAAATTGACAAGTTTGTCAATGATTGAAATTAATTTCCTTTTTTGTGGTACTTCACTAAACTGAATTCCATAGTGTAATATTAAATAACATCCCACTCAGATGGTCCGTGTAGATGGAAAACAACTAGGTTATCTTTGGGCACTTGCAGTGAAAAGTTTGTATTGTAAGCAGAATAAAACAGTGGAAGATATTCATATGGAGACACAAATTATTTACTTACTAATTTAATTGCCAAGGTAATTGAAGTAATCAAAGTTAAAATTTCCAAAAGATGTCAGTCATTTTCAGCTGGACTCTAAGGACCCAGTGTTTTCTGAAAATGTGTATTTATGACATTCCAGAAAATCCATGTCTATCAGATGCAGAATCACAGTCTTTGACCAAAAGAAGGCCATAAGACCCAGTAATTCATTTATACATTAACCAGCACACTGACTAAAATGAGTACCTGTGTCTCATGGAACTCAGATAATTAAAAACAAACAAACAAACAACAAAAAGAAACAAAACTAAAAGAGGGGCACAGAGGAAAGTCCCTTGCAGTTTCTAAATATAAACTTGTGGAGGTGCTCAACTTAATATTTAAAATTTAATGCTCAATTTAATATTAAAAATGCGTGAGATGAAGTTTAGAGGGCTGGACTGCAACTGTGTTGAAATCCTATGAAGATAAAAGGGATCAGAACTGTTAGCGGTGATATGCAGTTCTAGTTTTGTTTTAGGGAATTTGGAGAATTTAATTTAAAAGACCCTTTGGTTTTTATCTTTTTTTTTTCCTATTTACATTCCAGACAACAAGGAGTATGGGGCTTTTTTCAGAGTAAATATTTTGTTATTTGCAATTATGCTTCTGCAGCTAAAATCAAGCAGCTGGATCAGAAATCCTCTGAGACGGATGCTAAGGACCATGTTTTTCACCTTGGTCTTTGGGGCCATGCCCTTAATTGGAGCTTAGTGTCCCATTAATGATTATGCCTCCTGGGATTTTTATGACCATTTCAGAAGTGCAGTTTCTGCCTAATGTACTGCTGAACAACAAAGAGTCCTTGTAGTCATATCCCAAAGGCCCCCCTATTAAACATACAGCAGTTCTCAATTAACCTGACGTTTTAAAACCACAATAGCTCTAAAGGCTATCTGCTTTGCAAAGTCCCTGGTCTAAACTGATAGCATTTAATTTTCCCCTAATGCAATTCTGTCCATATGCAAAGACCAGCTTGCACGTGACACTAATAGTTGACTTTGTGCTCTGTTGTGACCAGGAGAACCGATTTCTGTATCCATGAGTATCAGTTTCAAGGCAGTAGGATACTGAAATTAACCTTGATTGTATCTCAGAGTTCAAAGTAGCTGCAGGTTTAAAGGGTAACCACAAGTTCCTATGAAGTTTAAGCCACTGCAGGAATTGTGTCACAGCTCTTTCTGAGAGACTGGGAGGGTGGATTTGAAAAAGATGATAGATTCACTAATTTCTGCTGCAGTGTGAAAAGACAGAGCTGAAATATTTCCTTTCTCAGGAAGTGAATTCTACTTTCTGAAACACCTGTGACAAGCCAAATCTTACAAAAGACCAATTATTTAACCACAAAAATACACAGACAACTATGTTACAAAGTCAAATTCCCAAGGTAAAAGTAGTTTTTAAGTAAGGAAATTTATTCAAGCTGTTATTATTTTTACATGTTTGAAAAAAATATTTTCTGAGCTTTCTAGTACACTTGCTCCAACTTCAGTTTCAAAAAGGTCTGATGACATAGCCACAAAGAAGTGTATTTAGCTGCTGATCCTCTGAATTTACTGAAGCAAGTAGAGATAAAATACATAAGGTCTGCACAGGCTCAAAGTAAACAGCTCAGCACCAGCTATATACTTGCACATGTCTAGTAGAGGAAATTAGAGATTTTCTTTTGTTGCTTACCTGAATTTCTGAGATTTAGGCTCCTAGCATGCTCCTAGAATGGTCCTAGGATGCCTTCCTTGCTCACTGATTCTCTATTTCAATTGGAAAACCATATCAATGAGAGGAAAAATCTGGTTTCCTGCAAAAAGCAGAACAGAGCAGTGTTTCCAAAGTTATGGGAGAGGGAAAAAACCACAAAGAACAAAACAAAGACATGAAAGCAAAGAGTGTGTCCATTCTTCATCCACAACCCCATCATTCACCAGCACCTGAGATTTCTCTCTACCCACTGCTGAAAAACTTCTGCTAACCTTTCAAAAATCAAAGTAAAATTATAAAAACTGAAAGCTTAAATATAAACCAAACCAAACAAAAAAAGCAAAATGAAAAAATCTGTGAAAATTATTCTGTGAGAATGAAATTTGTTTCCAGAGAGAAAGCCTTTAGCAAAAGAAAAGCAGCTACCAAGTACTCTGTCAAGGGAGAGACAGACATAGTGGCCTAGCCACTGTATTAAGTCTCTGGAGATACCAGTTCAGAGTAACAGGTTTTTTGTGTGAGCCAATGTCAAAAACACCAGCTGCTAGAAGAACATGAGGATTAGAAACTTTGATTTCCTTAAATATCTAAATTTAGTTCTCGTTATGAAAGTATAAGTTTAGAGAAGTATGCTAAGGGAAGCAGATATTGGAGGGGGTTAGAGGCAGAAGAAACTACATTAGTTCTGTGATCTGTTACATTTCTATGAATAGATTAACTCTGGAATTCATTCCACTAAATAATTCCTTCCAGCCAATAGCTTTCAGGTTCTGATTCATCACCCCAAAGCTATAACAAATGATAAGGCTAATTTGAGGTCCTCCTCCATAAATAAGGTCCAGCTGAGCACAGAGAGGTATAATTTGTTGTAGAGAAGGAAAGACCTAGGCTGACCATACAGAATGGAATGTTACTCATCACTGATGGTTGGAAAGTGCCTCCTAATGAGAAGGGAAGTCCAGGTAAAGGTTATCAATATCTCCAAGATCTTAAGAACACTTTGCTCTGGCTCCTAAACTGTTCTTTGAGTGCTGCTTAAAAAATGCCCAACCAAACAACAACAGCCCAAAAACAGAAACACTCCTCCATTGCCCTCTTTCTCTTTTGCTGCTCCTTCTACTACTAGTCATCTAACATTTTTCTATGAGTTTACTCACAGAAAAATATTTCTAAAGTTTATTGATTTAATTCATCAACCTGGTAAGGAGATATGCTGTTCAACATCTTTGTTGGTGTCCCGTTCCACTGCAAAAGGGGGAGCCACGAAGGATTCTTTTGATAGATTTTTCTGATGAAAAATCAAGCACAAACACAGCAATATTATATCTGAAAACAGTTTATTGAAATGAAAAAAAAAAAAACCCCCAAAGACAAACAAACAACAAACCCTAAGTGTTCTTATTAAAGGGCGGGGGGGAACAGGAAAAAGCAGCTGAGAGAGAGAAAAGAGAGAGAGAGGGGGAAAGAACAAAAGACAGGGAACAGTGTTACCACGGCTATCTATCAACATCGGCTTGGCAGACGGACGTGCGTGTTGCGAACCGCGGTGTGTTCGCATAGCCCACACGGCAGGCCGGGCGCGATCTCCAAGCGGCGGCAACAGCGCGCCTTCGACGACGGCCACGGACGGTGGCTGGAAGCTGGGTGCGGGCAGCGGCCACGGACGGTGGCTGGAAGCTGGGTGCGGGCAGCGGCCACGAGCTGCAGACGGCGGCTGCGGAGCACGCGGTCCTCACAGTGACAAGCTAGTTCTCGGAACTGGCACAGCAAGGCGAAGCAGGCACGGGCAGGGAAACAGGACCACAGGGAAGAGAGCGCGAAGGTGGGAGCAGAAGGTGCCAAGCTGCCCCCCACCCAAAACCAAGCGACCCAAAGCAAAAAGACCTCGTGGTGTAGGCGACTCGCTGCCTTTATGTGCTCCCAAACTCCTCCCCCAACTCGGCTTCGCGGGCCCGTTTTTGGCAGGCATTTCTGGNCCAGGTGAAGCCTCTCTGGGGACAGGGCAACCCAGTTTTTTAATAGGAATTTTTCTTCACCTCATTTGTGATGTATGTTGAGGCATATATATATTGGTCCCTCTCAGGTGGTGACATGGACAGCAGGATCAAAAGCACCCTCAGCAAAGACACCAAGGTGTGGTGTCATCAATACAATGGAAACAAGAGATTCCACCCAGAGGTACCTGGACAGGCTTGAGAGCTGGGCCTGTGCAAACCTCATGAAGTTCAGCAAGGCCAAGTGCAAGGTCTTGAACCTGGGTCAGGGCAATTCCAAGCACAAATACAGGCTGGGCAGCAGTGAACTGAGAGCAGCCCTGAGGAGAAGGACTTGAGGTTGCTGGTGGATGAGAGGCTGGATGTGACCCGGCAATGTGTGCTTGGAGCCCAGAAAGCCAATTGTATCCTGGGCTGCAGCAACATAAACGTCAAGCAGGTCAAGGCAGGTGATTCTCCCCCTCTGCTCCTCTTTTTGAGGCCCCACCTGCAGTACTGTGTCCATGTCTGCAGCCCCAACATAACAAGGAGGTGAACCTGTTGAAATGAGTCCAGAGGAGTAACATGAAGAAGCTAAGGGGGCTGGAGCACCTCTCCTAGGAAAACAGGCTGAGAAAGTTGGGATTGTTCAATTGGGAAGACTCCAGGGAGCCATTACAGCAGCCTCACAGTACTTCAAGGGGGCCTACATGAAAGTTGGAGAGGGGCTCGCTTTTTACAAAGGCATGTAGTGACAGGACAAGGGGTAATGGCTTCAAACTGAATGAGGGCAGGTTTAGATTAGGTATTAGGAACCGAAAGAGGGCAGGTTTAGATTAGGTATTAGGAAGAAATTCTTTATTGTGAAGGTGGTGAGGTGCAGAAAGATGTTGCCCACAGAAATTTTGGACACCCGATCCCTTCAAGTGTTGAAGGCCAAGTTGGATGGGGCTTTGAACAACCTGGTATAGTGGAAAAGGTCCTTGCCCATGGCAAGTGAGTTGGAACTAGGTGATCTTTAAGGACCTTTCCAACCCAAACCATTCTATGATTCCATAATTTCCCTCTTTCTGCTAAAGTTATTATTTTTCTGATGTTTGCCTTATTGGATCTACTTTACATATAATCAAATGAGGTGAACAGCAGAGGGGACCTCCAAGTATCAACCATGGTAAACTGTTAGTCTAGACCATGATGACACACAAAACAGTGCCTATCAGCTCACTCCTGCTGAAAGAAGGTGGACTTGCTCCCTCTCATGAGGCAATGGCTCTGTTATCAAGATGAGTCAATTACAACTCAGCAGAGAAATACCTACTTTTTTGTTGTTGTTGTTTTCATTTCTGGCCTAGTTTCTGCATTTGAGTGAGTTAAATTGACTAACTCAAACACCCAAGTCTCGAACCAAACCCATCCCAAGGTAAGCAACATCAGTGCAGTTCTGAGCCAAACTAGGAGTTAGGGTACAGGAGAGTTAAGCTCCACTCCTTGACCATGATGATCTAATACGGTGGCTCAGATGGTCCTGAAAAAATGCCCTGGGACACAGAAAAGTGAAATGACTCCAAGGTAATTCCAGTGAAAATTTTGGTGAAGTTATACCTCACCATTATCTATAGAAGAAGGTCCCATTAAGCCAGCTAAACTGATGAATCAACAGGGGGTAAACCATGAGAGGAAAAATGGTTTTGCCTAGCTTAAAGAGATGACTTAGCACAACAAAATATAGAATAATTTAATAGTCAAGCTAGTCCATGGGAGAGGACCAGAGTGCACAGCTCAGCATGAAAAGAAGAGGTGACAAAAAAGCAAAAGTTGCTGGCCATAGTTTACAAATTCACCTGGTGCTTTCGTGCTCACCCGTCTCTTATCTGAATGCCTGCAGCCACCTCAGTGCATTTCCATTAACTTCTCTGTGAGGTAGCTAAGATTTCCCATGTCTTGCAGATGGTGAATCGAAACAAAGAGTACTCAAATAAAAAATATATATCTTCCCGGAATATGAACTAAAGATCTAACATGTTCTCTAGTTTTGACAAATAAGGACAAGTTGCTTCTGGTTCTGAAGACCCCAGTGAAGGCAATAAATGAAGGAGACAAATGACAGAACTTAACATCAAAAATCCACACTCACCACACTCCTCACAGAAGCCTTGATTATTCAGTGCATACTGTGTTCCTTCATAATGTTTGTAGTATTAAACAAAGTTTGCAACATTAAAGATTTTAAAGAAGAAAACTTCAGTAAGTGCATTGAGAAAGCAGCAAATGCACTTCAAGCAGAAAGCTGCCTTTATCATTATAATAATAGTATGGAAGAGCTGTATGAAAAAAAAAAACAAAAAATCAAGTGTACAAATTATCCGACATTCATTCCATGACATCCTGACAGCTATGTTAGTCCTGATAAAAATATCTAGGAGGACGGCACATTGCAGATGGCACTTCATAATGCTTTCACTTAAAAGCAGTCATTCTCTACCTCAGAGAGAGCGCAGCTTGATGAAGGCCATAGGACACTTGCTTCAGCCCATAAAAGCTGCTTGATGAGGGCGTCTTTATTTAGTTAGTTAGTAACTTATTCATTCATTCATCTTATGCAGAAAAATTTGATGAAACTTGAAGGAAAAATCATAGCCTTGCACCTTCTTTGTGAAATTCAGAATCCAGAATCTAGTTCAAATAATGTCTGCTTCTCTGAGAATTACAAGTGTGAAAAATGGGTTAAATTGCCCTAGACTTTCACCTCTGGAAACATGAGCTCAAACCTTACTTCCTATAGGCTACCATTGAAATGATTGACTATTTGTCAGTGCCACAAAGCCAATAAATTACTGGGCAACCTGATGGGACTGATTGTCAAAAGATGCCCAGGAATGGAATATCCTGCCCAGGAAGAGGTGCCTAAGCAAAACCCTGTAAGTGACCTTCAGAAACAGTCCATCTCACAGCCCACCCCACTCTTATCTCTATTCTGCTTTTCAAAAGAAAAACAGTTTGCCTACAATATCATACAGAAGATGTTAATAAATACCAAGTACAGAATATAATTTTCTTAGCAAACAAGATGTCAACTCAACAGCACAAATGTCATATTTATATTCATCTTATTAAGATTTATACCATTTAACATAGGGTTTTAAGAATTACACTATAAATGGAATATAATTTTCATATAAAAGGGACAGTATATTTTTAAATCAAGCCTGTAGAAACTCACTCATCAGTGGTTTATGAAACTTGAGTACACTGATGCTTCAGTACTCAATTAATGTCAGGCAATATGGATTTCAATCTGGCTTGAAATATATTTAAACAAATGAAGTAGATACAAATGTTGGCTCTTTGGCCAGCCAGAGCTAAAAATCCATTTTCTACCCCATTTATAATAAGAAGTAATCTGAATGTAATTTATCTAAAGCACAATATGTTTCCCTAATTTTTACATGTAGCCATTACTTATAGTTTAAGTAATAGTTATATCCACAGATCTTAGTGCACTTAATTGAAAATGCATGGTATTAAAACATAAGGCTCCATCCTTCAAAAATAAAAGCATTATTCTAAGGAATAATTGAAGTGGGGGAGCAGGGGGTGGGAAAAGGCAAGGGAAGGGAACCTTAACAAAAATCCTTAAATGCAAACATTTCTTCCCATATATGTTACATTAGGATTGTTTTTGAATAAAATTAGTCTCTCTCAGCCCCATATTTCAGTTTAGATTACAAAATTCTCTCATCTGATTGTCATATTTTACACTGAAGTCAAATCCTTCTGCAGCGGAGTGACATGTCAAGGGTGACAATGACAAATTGTCACTAAGTAAGGAATAACACATGACAGTGTGTTCGGCCATAATGAGATATATGCATGCCTCGAGAGCATTTGCAGGCACGAGGCTGAAGGGCGATTGCTCCCAGCACTCATAATGTTGCTAGGTCTCATTAAGACTTTACATGCACTGGAATAGATTTCTAGTGATTAAAAGGGAAAAAAAAAAAAGATTTATGAATGAGTAAATCATGGCAGCAAGTTTTATTTTTATTCATACTTCCCTAGAAGCGTGTATGGTTTATAAGGCCAGGCTGAAAAAGGAGAAAAGGTCTTTTATCCCCCTTTTAAATTTTTTATGTTACTGTCCATCATGGCAACATACAAGTTCCATCCCCTCTAAATGAATAGCAACAGTGAAATCTTTGGCCTAATGGACTTGATGGTGCTCCCTGACACGTATTCATTTGTAGCCATAAACTTTACATGGGCAAGGTGTTACTCTTCAAATATATAATGATTTTATTAATGTCTCTTTTTGTTGGTGTGGGTTTAGATGTAATACAGGGGCATGTCAAAGTTCATGGAAAGGTTTTTAACTTATCCTTTGTGATTTGATTTCTAACGACTTTTTAAACTTAGTACCTCTTAATTAATAATAAGCACAACCAGTAAATCCTGACAAGACTATCATAACATAGAAACTTTTATGAAGAAGGTCAGGCCTGTGGTTAAAAGGACATAGGAAGTCATATATTCAGCTTGGTCAGTGTCTCTCACCACCAGGGAAGGAAGATGAGAAGATGTTGTTATGGGGTTTATTGTAGTCGTCGCACTATAGATCTGCTTGACCCAGGATTCAGGGCAAGATGTAGGAGAGTTGTTTGTGCAGAAAAAAAATAAGTCAGGTAACAAGAAGTGTGTAGAACTTATGGTCCCCCCACTGTCAAGAGGAGGTTGACTGACCTTTCCATGCCCCATTTTCCTTGATTAGAAAAGGCTGCCATGAAATTTAATTTCTCCACCATCTGTAGAGCATACAGAGCTTTTGGGACTAAGAATAGCCCCAGTTCAGAGTGCAAAACCTCTTGGTATTAATTTCAGTGTATGAGAAGTTTGTCACCATTAGCAGTAGCAGTCAGTGATTTTCTCCCATTCAAGAGGAAAAAAAAAAATCTAATTTTTGTCTAAATGTGAAAACCAAAGTCTCATCCCATTCTCTCCTAAAAAAACTATGTTGTCTCATTTTGTTTTAAAAATGAAGAGACACCAGCAACTTTGTGGTTACACGTCAGATGTCTCAATATTTCGAGAACTAAAGTGTTACTCTTAAAAGATTTTACCATTGAAATAAGCAAGCTGGTGATAGTATGTTGTACCTTTTGTCCAATCTATGCAACATTAGGAGCATCTTATTCTAAACAGAACTCCTTCATGTCTCTAAAAGAAGGGAAAAGCTATCATGACAGACAGTAAAATGGAAGAAAGGGTGACTGCTTTGGAAGAGAGAAAACAAAGTGAGCCCCAGAGTCCAGGCCAAGAGATTGTGTCCCTGCTTGGATGCCTGACACAAGAGCACAGGCTTGTTAAAACAAACATTTGTGTCAAATCATTTAGTTAGTCACAGTAATACTTAGTATTTCTATAGCATCGGTGACTTAACAGCTTCACAGACCCTTCAGAGAAAAAACTCTTTCCATTTTGCTACCAGATATACATCTTCAAAAGTTCTAGGGTAGTTATGAACTCAGCTCAATTCCTGACAGAGCAGCAAGAGGGAAAACAGATTTCCCAGATGGAAGGTATTTTTCCAGCATGATATTCTTCTGGGTATCCCGAACTTGTTTCCCAAATCGCAATCACAATGATGCATAAAACCAAAACTGACCTTGAAAGCCTTTAAGTTTGTATGGGAAATAGAAAAGAATCTGTGGGTGCTACTACATTGCTAGGAATGAGGCAAATCAGAGACTTTCCATTCGAGAAAACAGAGCCTATCAGATTGTCCTGAGGCCTCAGATTCAAACCCCTACCGACTTAAATCACTCCTGCTGAGGTATTTTTCTTCCTGCCAAAGAGAGAAGTTTGTGCCCTTACCTCTCATCCAGCATGTCCCCAGCCATACATCCCAGCCTCTAAAGAGCGGTGCCAGTCACCAGCCTCAGCTCTCCCATTCAAACAATAAAGTCACAGGCCTCTTGGATCAGGGAAAAACCCCTATGGCTGGAGCTGACAACCTTGGATTCGTTGCTCTCACGGCAATAAATGAGTTATGCAAGTACATAAATTTCAATTACTCACTGCTTTGGAAAGGGATTTCTGGATTGTATTATCTGTGGTTATATCCTTGGCAGTGGAGCCACCAAGGCATTTTTCAAACCAGAGCGACACCTGGGTTGTGGCATTCACTGGAATGGGCTGGTTTATGCTTGCAACCCTTAACTGTCCCACAGAAATATGTTTCACAGATGGGATGGTCATTGAAACAAACTGGGAAGTGAACATGATGATGGCAGTTTTATGCATTGGCAACTTGTCTGTTTTAATTTTAGACTTTCTTGATGGCTGTGTTGGCCCTTGACAGCCATGGCCCCTGGATATTGCAGAACAGATTTTTTTTATTTTGCAGAGTGTACCATTTATACTTACTGTAGCCCAGCCTTTTACAAAACAATGCAATTGCTGCTGCTATTTATGGAGAAAAATTACAACTACAAGCCTAATTTTCAATTTGCACCCATGAACTCTAATCTGCTTTAGTATATGGACATTGTTGTTTGCATGAGGCCTGTCCCAGAGCAAACACACAAGGAGCAATCCATGTTGAGTGCAACAGAGTGTGGGGACTTTCCCCAGAGACGCTCACAAGTGTTAGGGTGTTACACCTTTCTGACCCGCACACCTCTCTCCCTACAGGGACAGTGTCTTCCTCTGCATCACAGGAAGCACATCGGTCTCTAGGAATTGTCCAGGTCTCTTGAGAAGACACGTCAATGTCCAAGAGAAATGTTGTAGGCAGAAGCAGATATAGGAAACATGCCCGAATAGGTTTATATGCAGATCTGGGGGCAGGTCAGCTTGGGTTCAAAAGTGAAGGGAAGGATCTCCCAAGAACTTTCCAGCTTCAGGAGTGTAGGACTTGGTGGATCCTCAAAGAGAAACATTAACACTAGATATGGGAGACCAAGTGCTTCTAGAGATCCAGTCTGCTCACTATTCACGTCAAAAAAACCAAGAATACCAACCAAAACCTCAGGGAGCTAATTGGACTCAAATAAATGAAGCTGCATTAGCCAGAGCATTTTGAAACCAAGGAGGCTGTGGATCCCTTCTCAAAAGAATGAGCAGAGAGGAAAACACAATGAAATTACAGCAGGAACATGCATGGAGGACCTCAAACCATGTATAGCTTAGTATATTTTGAACACATTTGGATACCAAAAAATACTGAGCAAATGCAGTTTGGTTTTGATTATTTAACATTCCTTTATGTTGCCAAGTATAATGGAAGCTTTTTCCTATTCAAGTAAGGAGTACAGACATGGGTCTCACTAAGGTAATCACTATAAATGGCTAATCAAAAAGAAAGTGGAAAAGACCAACATCCTGAAATGAAAATATTTTGCTTTTCCTAAGTGACTTTAAAACATGTCTGGAAAGTAGATCCTAGGCTCTTTCCACCTGATGTTACAGTTTTCCATTTTTGTAGTCTATGGTAATTTTGTAAAGCTTACACTGAGGTGAGAAAAGGCTCACTGAAATGCTCAACAAGTTTCTAATGGCTGTTTTCTGCACTCACTCCATCCCCATTCCTTGAATCCGATACAGCTGCCTGGGAGAGTGGGTAAGGAAAAGTCCAGTCTGCATAGATGACTTTTCTGGATTTACCAGCCTTGTAGCTGAAGCTTGAAGCTAAAAAATTTATGTACTACTACAGTGCAGAACATTGTGGATCTCTAAAGAAGGAGGCCTGTAGGGCTGTGCTGTGCCTTGTCCATCTGCTGCTGCCAGAACTTGCCCGTCACTCTGCCCAGGGGTTGCTAGCTCAGCACAGACAAGCAGGCAGCAAGGGGACAAAGGAGCATAGCAAAGGACTCTGCAGACCAGACAGCGCCACATTTGAGCCCTGAAGTTCAGCAGTTCTCAGGGAGCTACAGCATTCCTTGTGACAGGCAGGAGGAAGCCCGCAGCCTTATTACAACTGTAGTTTCAGCCAGGCCAAGCCCAGGGAACAGGAAAAATGGTATGAAGTGATTTTCCCACCACCTCCAGCCAAGCTTAAAGTCTTGTTTAAATGGGAATGGAGTCCTGAGCCTTTAGACAGAAACCTCTTTGAGCTGAGAGTGAACCAGAAACAGTTCTAGGGTTGTCTCTTTTTTTAGTTTGGATGTGTTAGTAACACAGTATAACGCTACAGTCAGCTACACATCATCCCAACTGTAAAAATTAAGAAGAGCTGTTGAATGTCAAGTGATGAAGCACAAAGTGTCACAACTTCAAAAGTCCTGTTTTTCTGGCAATATTTACTTATTCACATGACACATTAACATATGTAATAAGTACATAAAAGAACAAATGTCATATGGATAAGTCAATGTGTACCCATAATATACTGAACAGTATTAGGAAAACCTTAGATTGTTTTAATTCCATGATTTATATACCTGAAAAGTAAATCCTATGCTGCAAGAGCAGCTTTTCCTCCTGTGACTGTAGAGAACTTTGCACTATCAGGGTTCATGACTATTGTTCCTCTTTTCTGCCTGAACACACCTTATAGAGAAGAGTTTCCTTTTCACTGAATTTGTAAAGGAGTTATGGGGAAGAAAAAAAAACAGATAGAGCTATAAAGAAGAGCTGTTCTTTATGAAGTTATCTTGAGCATTTTTAGCTCTAGCTGTGCTCGCAAAGTCTCATCCCATCAGTCCTTCACTTATATAAACCGTGCACATTATTAAATCATGAGGTTGACAAAGAATTATTGTATAAGATTATGACCAGATCTTGAAAGTTCATTTTGTCTCAGCTCTTTCACTGGCATACGCTTAACTGCTTTGCTTGCTTCCAAATTATGTCTAATGTCCATTGCGTGTGTCATATGGCAAACATCAGCCAGTTCTGCAAAAGCTGTTTCTAAACATGTTTGGTTAGATTGTTTTAAGGCAAGTTCATTTCCTCTGCCAAATTTGAAGAATAGACAGCCTGACATGTATGCAGCATTTCAGCTTCACGGTCAATAGTCTTCATTCATTATTTGGGTGTGAAAATAAAGTGTAAGAAATGAAATGCTGCTACAGCCTTCCCTACATCTGATACTAGTAATCAGTTTCTCCAATTGGTGCATAGTAGAAATACAAAGGCAAATGATGCAAATATATGAGCCAGGTAAAAATAAAACAAAAAATTAAAAAGAATTGCAGTATATTTTAGGCTGGTACATCTTAAATCTAAGCTCTTTTCTCCTCCAAAAGAATAAATAAATGTTGTAGCTACTAAGCTGCAACAGATACATTTGCCATATTAAACTTCTAAAGAGTGTGGAGATCCTTGGGTAACTAAATATCCCAATTTTTAAACTAGCAGAACAGTAGCAAAGATGCTGACTATGTGGTATTCGTTAAGTAAACTAATACATTTGACAACTGAACTGAGACTCTTACTGTTACCTTCAGTCTTGAACTTCGACTTGACCTAATCCCGTATCAACTGATAACAGTTTACCATCTGTCCTTGGTCAGCCCAATGGAAGACTTCAAAGGATAGATTTAATAGCATATCGTTTGGCCTTGACATACAGACTGTATCTGTTCTTACTTAAAGAACAATAAAACCTTGTATTTAATTTCTTTTTTTTTTCTTTCTTCTTTTTTTTTAACAGATGGAGGGCTGGTGTCTTATTCCATTCTGTCACCCCATCTGGACGCCTTAAATGTGATACTAAGGGAAGCATGGGGTGAGCCCACCAAAAGCTCAATTCAAGTTGAGATACAGTGAGAAAGGAAAGAAAATAGACTGATACCAATCTCACATCATGGCAAAATAAAGGCATTTAAGGCTGCCATAGGGGAATATGGAGAAGGAATTGGCACCGACTCCTGAACATAACAATGCAGGATTGGAGTCCACTTTAAGTTCTCCAAGAAATACAGATGCTTCATTAGCAACACCTAACAGAAAATAAACATTTTTGTCCACCAGTTTATGTGGTGGACAAAATTGCATTGCAAAGCAGCAAACCACAAGCCTAAACATCACAGGAATCATTTTCTGCTTACTATTCCTCCTGAGGCCTCACCACAGGAAAACCTGCCTTGGGGAGTTCAAAGAATGTGTTTTACTCTCACTGCAAAATTTTTCTTTTCTATATGATCTCTTCATTATAATCTAGTGTTCAAAAGAGGTTTTTTTTTGTGGAGCACTCCAATGCTTTAATACACCAATGGCATTTTTTTAACTCAGAGTAGTAGATTTACCTAACATTCTTTAAGGGATGAAGGACCCCTAAAATCTGAGCTACTATCTGTTTAACATAGGGTAAAGGACTGAACACAGTAATTCCTACAGGAGAATATATTTTCCTTACTATGAAAACGTAGCAGAGCACTGCATGATTTTAAATATCCTACCAGTGCGTGCCAACTCCTTAGTCTACAAATGCTCTGCAGAGACAACGAAGGATGTCTTCTCTTTTCACAACTCTGAAGTAGCTATATAGCCATATTCAGCTATAAAATAATAAATAGCAAATGGGTTTATTTTTAGTCATCATTCAGAGTTTACATTGGTCCTTTGCATAGGTGGACCCCAGAGTTCCCTTGAATTGCAGAACAGTGAAAAAAAAACCTTATCAATGGTGGGACACTTTCATGATTAAGTGATGTCCCTGATCCTAGAAGCAAGAGCTTCAGTCTCCAGTTACCTCTAAACTAATATTTTCATCCTAGTACATCCTGACATTAGGAAAGTTTGTGGAAGAAATGAAGGATGTCAGGATAATACAAAGGCAAATTATTAACAAGTTTTAGGAATTTAACTCTATCCCTTCCTGGAGTCTGTATCCACATGTAGATATGAAAAAATCAATATCATTCCCTTTTGTACTAGCAAAGGACGTTGGGTTATTCACCATGGACAAAAATTCATCATAATCTTGTCATGTTAATCAAAGCTTTGACAGACAATGCCAAGTCCAGTGATCAAAGCATTGTAAATGTATGAACAGGCTTCTGCTCAATGTATCTCTGCATAGACCCCTACAAGCATATTTAAGAATATTATTTACCAAAATAAAAGAAGAAAATAAAATTGATCCAACCCAAATAAATTTTTGTGTTTTCTGTGACAAAGATAAAACACTTGTATTTTGTTTGGATTGAAAAGAATTATTTGTGTAACTTCTGTTTTATTTTTTTTTTAAGACAAAATGCAAGTCTAAATCATTACAGTGTTGCTGATGCCAACTTTCCCCTTTTTCAGCTCTGACTTTTATTCATAAATTTCAATGTTTAGGTAGATCAGAACAGATCAGCCCTATTTTCAGTCTCCCAGGACAGCACCCCAGCCCTGAAGCAATGAAGCTATTTGAGATATGAATATTTCCTATTGACACTGTTCCACTTTGGGAAATAAGCATTTCTTAGATCAAAGACAGAAACTTGAGTGCATATCTTAAACACAAGACTGTGCAATTACTTTATATAAAATATATCTAGCTTGAAAGCTCCAGTGTAATCTCAGCTTCAAAATGCACTCTGGCTGGGGAGTTATGTACTCTTTTGACATGCAGGAAGGGCTTGATTTAAATCCCTGTCATCAGTTCCTCTGTGAGAGACTACAGGATAGCACTTCTATGGAGAGCAGCTCCAAGGAGACAATTTTTCAGGAAATAATAAATGAACATGCATCTGTGTATGTGCTGCTACTTCCGTGAAGTCAAGAACTGGGAAAGGAGGATTTGACTGTGAAAATGTCTGTCCTCTGACAGCACCTTGGGCACTCAGCATGAGGCAGACCAGCCAGCACCTAAACACACAAATCTCCAACCCCAAACTGAATCATGTGGGAAGAGCACCTGCTGGCATTACTACAAAGTGGAAATCTTCAGAAATTGTTTTGTTCATTGGTGCAGGGTGTTTCTTCCATGTTTCCTCTAATGGACACTTCTCCCATTCACTAGCAAGCCTGTCTGCTTTGAGGTAAAACCTGCAATGCTGGGAGCAGCACCATCCTGGGGGAAGAGGAAGCATTTTAAAGCCCTTTACCAAAGCTTGTGTAGGTCTCAGAGATTCAGTCTGCATCTCTTCCAAAGGAGTCAGGCCGGGGGATCTGTTTGAAGGCTCCAATAAAGTAGCGGTCCTGTTTTCTTAATGATCTGTCCTTCCTCAGCTGCAGAGGAAAAGCAAGTCAAGTGTGTCCTTATACACTACTTTAGTAAAATGGATGTGCAGTACACACTTCATTACAACCACCATGGGAATTAAAAGTAACTTGAGCAAACGGCCCCAGCTCCATGTAATTATCTTTTGAAGACACTGGAAGACAAAAGAAAAAACTCACCAAAGTAGCTCAAGAACAGCAGAGTTTGCCGAGGGACGGGTGAGCAGATAAGGCTGACCATGGGCTCAGCGGTTCCCCCATGAGCCAGGCTCTCCTGCAGCGTCCCGGGCTGATGGCCGGGGCAGCAGGTCCCATGAGGCCCGGAGCGTGCAGGGGTTCTCAGAGGAGGAGCCCTTCCATGGATGTGTGCAGGACAAGGCTGCAAGGTTCCGGGCTGTGTGTCTGAGCAATGCTGCCCTCCCATGGCACTTGCTCAGCCCGCTCACTGCTGAACCCACACCCCTCAAATGCTTCAGCGGGCCTGACCCCGCTGAAAGGGCAAGAGCAGGGCGGGGGTGATGATCCTTTATTGGGGGTTACTCTTTCAGGCTCGGGGCCTCTGAAACTGTATTCCCAGATGACTGATCCAGCTGGCAGTGCCCATACTCAGCCCCACCACTCATGATGGACCACAGCCCTTCCCAGCCTTCAGGTCCCTTTTTCTCATCAGTCTCCTGGCTTTGTAGCTCATTCTCCTATTAACTCTTTCAGAGGTAATACAATGGAGAAGCAAGAAGCTTTTAACTTTTACTGAGAGCATAAATATTCTTTTAAAAACAGACCTTCAAATAATGACAAGTACTGTGAGTCAAGGACTGTGAGTGGCTCCTGATGACATCCAGGGGGTGCAGCCTGACCCCAGGCTTTGGGCAAACCCAGCACTGAGCCATCCTTCTTCTGATGGAACAGTGAGACCTCCCTTCCTTGAAGGATGTTTTTCTTTTGAAAACAGTTTCTAGCTCCTTTTTTACCTATTGACTTCTTTGTTGCCACAGAGTGGCTGAAAACAGCTGTGGTTGTAAGTGGCTGTCAGTCCTACCTGTAAAACCTGAATATGTGTGAAGATTTTTTAAATAAACACACCACTTGTCTGAAATGGGGATCAGAAGGCTCAAAGGCCATCAAGCAGTTCAGTAACAGAGGCACCCACAGCTGAAATGTCTTTATGTGGACCAAAGCCCACAGCTACACTTTTGTGGATGCTCTTTGTGTAGAAGGCGGCTTGAACTGGGTACAACTCACAGGTTTACAAGCAGCTGCAGAACACGAAAGTATAAGGAAAAAGAAATTGTAAATTGAAGAGATTTAGCATGGCAGGAGAAAATGACAATCCATTGACTCTGCTCAGATCCAGTTGTACCCTGGATGACAACTGCATGTTTTGTGCACTTAGTGTAGCCGGCTCCATAAGGCAGTCAGAGGCATAGAGACACTTTTAGCTAAAGGGGAATACTACTTCTCCCTCAAATCCCTGCGAAATCACTTCTCCAGCACAGAAATAGGTCTGCCTTAAGCCACGCCAGCCAGCTTTCCAAATCCACTGTGGTCAGAGCTCCGCAGCTCTGAGGCAAACCAATGGCTTTCATGTTATATAAAAGTTACTGACTTTGTGTTTACCACATGCCTTCTCAGATGCTTCTCGAATCTGGATTGTTTCCAGTGTGCATATATAGTTTATATATGTTTATAACTTCATAAAGTTTTAAAAGCTTTGGCAGTCTGTCAGCCAGAGCTGTGGTGTAGGTCTAGTGTGGGTTTATGGAGCCTGAGCTGGGAAGTTTCAAGTGTCTTTATGGACTTGCAGGTGGAGGTAAGTAGAAGCTGTATCCCACATGAAGAGGATTTCTTCTGTGTATTAAAAACAAAGTTTTCCTCCAACCACAAATTCCTAACTGAGCTTCACTGTAATCATTCAAATCACCACATCCCAGGAAGTGTACTCCTCCCGGGGACCTGCGGAGCCCCACAGCTCTCTGACTGAGCACACGAGCTGTCATCCCCCACGTCTGACAACCCCCTGGCCTTCCTGCAGCCCACACCGCTTTGCACATGATGACAAGCCCAAGCTGCAGGCCTGGCCCACCCTCCAGATTCCAGCATGCTTTGTGTGCCGTGGCCATGGTGTTCCTCTGCCAGGCAGGAGGGCCCTTTGCATGACTTAACTCTGGCCTTGCTGTGCATGAATTGTGGCAAACCCCACAGGGGAGTTGGAGAATGGAGTATCAGAAAGTCCACTACTACCTTTGGATGCAGCATTTAGCCTTAGTTTCAGTCTTTTGTCGCACATCCCACCCCCAAACTTCCCTGGGTTTCTCCTCACAGGTTCTCCTGCTCCCAGCTTTGCTCTGTCTTTGAGCAAAACCACAGGCAGGGATATACCTCACCCTGTGAGTACCTGGCAGCTGGATCTTAGAAGTCTATTTCTGAAAAAAACTATTCTCACGTTGCATGATTGCCCCTTTCTATGGGCTACCACACACAGTAATATGTGGCTGTACTGGTTTTACCACCCCACTGTGACATGCTCTTGAAACCTGATACATAGCTTTTGATGGTAGGCCAAAGCTGGCTTCCAGCAGGCAACCCAACAAGCAGTGGAGATTTTGCATATAAAGCTATTAAAACACAAGGTAATGCGAAGTGTCAGCTTCTTTCTGGGCTGCTGTAGCAAGCACTGAGAAGAGGAAGACAGAACGTGTTTCTACAATGACCTCATTACACTTAATACAAAAAAGCATGGAACATCTTCTTGGAGAGGCTGTATTCAACAGTGGTGGATCTATGAATGCTGGACTCTGTAGTATGCATTCCTTACAATACCTGAGCATCAGTTTCAAACCATTTCCCGACAAACTAATTTCCCCCTCAAAATATCAGAAGATGGAGGTACCACTTTTGTCTCCGCTCATTACCCTCAGAAAGTGAAGCACAGCTATTTTTACTAGCATTACAAAACACCTTGCATTTAACCCAAACTTGTAAAAATAGTGGAAGACTTTTACTGCTCTAATACACTAGGTTGGGCATTGTTATTTCCCTTTCTGAGAAAATATAGTCTATGAATGTATATTTAGAACTCTTCCTACAAACTGATTGCAATCATGGAATTACTAGAAAAAAGAGAAATTGTAAATAATTATTTCAAAAGGTAAATACACCTGTTCTTTTACTAATGATATACTAGAAGCTTCCTATAAAAATAGTATGTACCATTTTGAAAAGACCAGATCCTTAAAATGCAAAGAAAAGTTATACCTGTTTACTGTTCCCACTTGTTCAAAGTGGAAGGTTTCAGGAAAGTAATGGGAGAGTTCGCACAAGACGTTGCAAATAATTAAGCAATCAGAATTTGCTTTTGCATAGGATTCTTTGTTTATAAAATGCAAAAAACTTCTCAGAAGCAGGCTATGAGTTTCACCATTTCTAAAGAGAGGTGAGAAAGGCTCAAAAACTAATCTAGTCTCAGCAACAGGGACAGGCACTGAACCCAGCAGCAGGTTGACTACCCTGCTGGAAGCATTAGGAAGTTTCCCTCAGATAAAAAGGCAGAAATGTACAAACTTCTTCCCTCCATAACACCTACAGAGTACTAGCATTATAATTATGTTGATGATATAACCTATTCAGTCAACCATCTCGTGTCCACACAGGTAATTATATTTTAACTGCTAAAGAGCTTTGGGAAATTGGCAGCCACGTGAATGCTTGGTTGGTGCAGCACATACATCTGCCATCTTAAGATGATTAATGTAATTCCCAGCACAGGAATGGCCAGATGATTAGTTCAATGCTACCCCTCATATTTAAAAGCAAATGGACATGAGAAATAATCCAGAACATACACTAGTCCTTATCTGTGCCTTATAAAGGAGTTAGAGAAGAACCTATATAGTTTGCACTGCAGATAGATAGCTCCTTGAATTTAACTGAATGGACTGAGGCTGGTTTACTTCACAAGGCCTCCACAGGACATTAACATTGTACCTAAATAATTTAGCTTGACAATTAATCAAGAACAAACACTTTTCAGGGCTTGTATGAAGGATAAGGAGATGAAGTGACATGTGCTGTCTGGGAATTTTATATGCAATTTAGTACCTGACTTAGCATGTGATGCTGAGCAAGCCAAACTGTGTATCTGGTCCCCTTTTTCCCTTTAAGGGGAAGAGGGTACCTAGTTCCTAGATATGAGCTTCTCCTACTGATGCTGAGTGCTTGTAGAATAACTTGGGATCTTTGGAAAAAAGATTTACAAAAACATTATTGATCCCAAATGTTTTGTATACTCTGTTGCTGCACTCAATGAAACAATCAAATATAGAACATGTTTCTGCAAAGGCAGCATGTAGAAAATTCTCTATTGTCTCCTTCTGCTTTATCAAGCAGCCCACAGAATTCTTTAGAGGCCCTAGTCAATACTCTTTAAAACATCAAGACTCATTTTACACTACACGTTCTTTGTAATTTCTCTTTCTCTCAAACAGGTAATATACTACTGGGAAAAATGCCTTCCCTTCATAATTACACAAAGCTTCAGATATGCACATTTCAGGTGAGGGCTAAAATTTTGAAGGCTCTCATTATCCTTCTAACACAAAGAGACTTTCTGGGGGACCACTGCTTTTGCGAGAAAGGATGTGTGTTTTGTTTCCACTTGATGTTACAGTGAAATATAATGTCATGACCAGCTCATAGACTTACTGGTAATCCATTTCCTGAAAAATCAAATCCACCTATTGTATATGCATGGCTTTATGATAATGCAGTGATCCATACAGGATAGTCTAGCAGCAACTGGTTCCAACTTGTCCCTGCCAGTCATTCAGCTTCCACTGCATGTCTCTTGCAGTCACAGGGCTAGCATGTGCATCTTGACAGCCCTGGAAATTATTCTACACCACTTCATCACATTCCAAACCAACACTTATTCTGATTACAAAGTTAATAGCTTGAAATGGATATTCTAGAATTAACCCTGTGACCTGCTAAGTTGGTGACAAGGAGACAGCCAAATGTGACGCAGGCACCAGGTTGAGTGACAATGCCTGATGATGCCTGAGGCTCCACTACTAGAAGCAATGTTGGAAAATGGAGGTCTTGTAGGGTTTTCATTTCTTCTTTCGACCTGCAAGTGTTTGTTTTTCATAATTGACTTTCACATGTGACTTAATGTGTGTATTTCTCAGTAAGAAAATATCAGTAATGAGGCACAAGGATGCAGCTTGATCGGATACTTGGCTAATTCTCCACTGTTCAAAGGTAGAAGGGAATTTCTCAGAAAGGCATGTGGAACTCTTGGAACAAGACACGTATTTAGAGCTACCCAACAACTACTTTTGGCTGGTACCTGAATGATTTACATCCAGCCCAGTAATGGATGATATTAAAGTATTATGAGCCAGGGAAATAGAATTATTTCCTAGTTAAAAAGGGGCTTTAAACTTTACTTCAGAAAACAAATGACAAAAAGTCCCAAGCCCTATTTTAACAAAGGATTGTTGTACACCCAGCAGGTTTAGGTAGTTCACTGCAATGAGCAACAATATTGGCACTGCAAAGGGGACAGGAACACATAACCAGGGAGCAGCAAAAGAAAATGGGACTGTGCTACTGACCCCAGGTGCCCACTGGATTGGCTTAGTTGAAATGCAAATCTATTCTCTGACTGATATCGAGTTCATCTATAGAAACATGTGAGAGAGGAATGAACCCAATGAGTCTCATTCTCTGAGTATAAGACTTGACAGGTCTGAATGTGGATTTTAAATGCTTGAACAAGGAAGGAAGGAGATTCTGGTGATGGAAACTTTGCAGAACAAAAATATTCCAACCTGAATCCACACAGTATAAAGCATTAAGGACATCTTTTTATCTCTGGAAATTATTTTACAGTTAACTGACTAACAGCTCTGAAAATAAAGCCTCTTTTAATTCTCTCTCCTTGGATTTGCAATGGGAAGGATTTAAAGAACTATATTTGATCTATTAGGTTGAAGTATTCACAGTACTGTACATTGTTTTAGTGTACTAAATTTAGTTGACTTCTGTCTCTTTCAATTACCCTTCTAAAAAGGATAGGTGAAAAATAATGTCTCTCTATATAATTTGGTTTGCTGTTGATTAATTTTTCTCTTCCAGTGCTTGCTTATGTTTCGCAGGGTAGGAAGGACAAAATAGCTTAAGCGGGGGAAAGCTCTTTTTCTGAATTCGAGCTTCTAGTTTCTTCCCTTTCATACTTTTATCTCATCAATATAATGTCAGGATCATTGATAAGGACAAAAAAGTCAAACAGAGAATGGACTGAATCTTAACCTTGGTAAAATAGATCAACTGTAAGAAATCTTGAAAGTGAAAGTAAATTTCTACACATGCTATCCTCATCATTAGTATGAAGCAAAACTTAATACAAGTTTTACATAATTAATCCACTGATTAATTAGTCCTCTTTTGGCACAGCAAAGAACTGTAGAGGAATAGCATGCCCTAATTCTTAAAAGAACCATGTTCTGCATCAGAGGTACTCCTCGACATTTCAGAAATAGTTCAATTCCATTTGGTATCACTTATGTGTATTCCCTCTGTAAGCTATGTACAACTCTTAACCACTCAGCCTCTCAAAAGGAGGTAGAAACCAGGCATGAATTCTGGGGCAGGTCTTGAACTCAGCTGCTGCTTTGCAAAGGATGCAGCAGTGAGATCCAAAGGGTTTCTGACTATGATGTCCTCCAACCATCAAATGGTAATCAAATACTTTGATGAGGAGGAAGCAAAAAAAGATTACTATATTTTACTGATCCGTTTAAATTTCAAAAACAGTAATTGCTGAACTTGACTGCTCTAAAAACCTTTGTTCTGAAAACAGAACTAGGCAGCAATGACTTGCCCTGAATTTCTGCAGACTCTGAATGATCAAAGATCTGTTGAAGTTTTATTCACCCACCTTGTTTCAGTGTTTAGACTGGGCTGATACTCCACAAAGACAAAAAAAAAAAAAAAACCCTGGCTTTCAAAAAGGAAGGAAGTGCTTCTCAAAAAGGAAGGAAGAGAGACATTAATTCTTTCCAATCTTCTTTTCTAACCTTTCCAACCTTCTTGTTGGACTTATAAAAGTCTCCCTTATTACATTTGATAGTGCTTCATTAATTATCAGGATTAATCTACCACTAAAGTTTAATGCAGAAAATCAGCAGTCATCATATATGTTTGATTGAGTCCTTCAGAGAAACACAAAGTAAGAAATCTAGATGCTGTAATAAGACCTGGAAGAACTTATGACAGAACGGAAAAACTTTCTAGTGCATCCTGTGACAATAAACGACAGCAAATAGGGTAATACTCCATCGTATCAAAGGCAGAAGTGATGATTAGCAAGCGTACATGGAACTGGGACTTATGACTTCCTGGAGACAAGTGTCTCTGGAGCAGCTTTCCTAATATTCCTCTTTCTCGTCCACCCACCAGCTGCTCCCTACCCTTCCTTTTTACGAATGTCTCCTTCAGACATTGGGATGTCACCGGGAAGAGGGGAAGAACAGACCACACCTGCACCATAGCTTGTACAAACATAGTTAACTGGCAATGCTCACAAATTCTGTTATAAGGTGTGTAATTATGCAAGTTTGATAGTCTTTTGTGGGCTGACAGCTTAAATAACTTGCCAGCAGATCATACACTAGAAACTTGTCACTGCTTGTGATACAAGAGCACGTGTGTTCTTGCCCATTACTGGAATGCACCTACTGGGGCAGGGTTTGAAATTTACCAGTTCAGACAAAGATATCATCTTCAGGTTGCAACAAAGGAAAGAAAAGAATGGAAATCTCTTAGCAGACATTAGTTTTTTTTATTATGAACATTTATTTAATGAATGCTGTTCCTGTTAAAGCTCCACTTTTTGAACAGGCAGCCATTCCTAAGACAGAAAATGATGCCATTCCCTTTGTCACCAGAGTTTTGGATCCCCATCTAACTGGTGTTCTACTAGAATTATCAGCTGTTGGGCACATAATATCCCCTGGCACTTGTCTGAAGAAGTCTTGCAGTTAGAAATATAACTTTCAATTTTTATTTGGACACTCCATTGCTCGTTGCTCACCTATATGAGTTATCCATGCATTCAGGCAGGTTTCCTCAGGAAAAAAACCTCCCAGTGGAATGTGATATGATTTACAAAATTCTTTGTCCATCTTTCAATCTAGCTATCTGAGACTTCAAGAGATAAGTAGAGGCTCTCCCTTGGGAGTATTAATCTATTAAGAAACTCAAGCACTCCTGAGAAGCCATACCTAGATGATACATATACACAGCAAACTATCATGCCTATGAAGTAAAGGAACAGTGGTGGCCGAACATCACACAATTGGATAAAACTGTTTTCTAGAAGAAATCCCTTCCTTGGTACATTTCATTCCCAGTTTGATGGTCTTTCAGAAAAATTAATAGGATTGCCAAAGGCAACATGCTAATGTGGAAACACAGTGAGTGTGGGCTTCTCTGATGAGTTGTCAGATGTTTCTGTAGGAGAGAAGTAGAGTGAAAATGGACAGAAGGGAGAGAACAACATCTGTAGAACTTACAAAGATCTGAGGAGATGCTACAATGGAAAAAAAGAAATCAAAGGAAAGGGTTTAGGGGAGAGCAGAGAAGAAACCCTTATGCACCTTTTTGTCTCCCTAAAAGCTCCAGGTAACATTATAGCCCCTGCCAAGCTGTGAAACCCAGGTGACCCACAGTGATCTAGTGGGCCCCCTAGTACACGTGCAGGACTCAAGACTTCTGGTCCAAAGGCTCTGAACACTGCAAGAGTGATTAATTAGAACAGTGCAGAAAATAGCACTGTCTGTGCTGAAACAGTGAAGACATCAGATGCATAGGATTGAAAGAGACAGATGAAGGAAAAACCCAAGGCAGATGGCTCTGTCTTGCTTTTGCCAGGCAGATGTGATGAAGAGGAAGCAGCAAGGCAGCCACGGTTGTAGGAAAGGCCCACACCTTGAATCATCAACCTTGGGCAAGAGAGCCTGTCCAGAATAGCCATCCCATTTCCTCAGTTACAAGCACAATGTTGTGCCCTAGCCTACTCCAGTGCCTGCCAGTGCCCCAGGTCTCCCATGTCTCCCCTCATTTTCTGTGCTCTTTAGGGCAACATGAATTTCAATAAGGCTAATAATTAATCTAATGAGGCTAAATAATTAGTCTAAAAAAGCTCAAATACTTGTTGAATAATCAAAATATTCCCTTGATAGGCAGAATGAAGAAGCATATTGCCATGAAATAAACAAAATAACTAATAAAAGGAAATTCGTTTTATCACAGGCACTCAACTTCTCACATTCTAGTACAGCAGGTATTATCCAGAGGGGTAAGAAGATAACAACATCTTGAAAGAGCTTATAACAAAGACATTATGAAAAAAACCTGTGAAGAATGCAGCAAAAACACACATTTCAATACATTTTTTCTCACTTCTCCAGTTCCTCATTATCTTGGACACAGTACCCTTAGTTAATCAAGGAATGTCAAGTTCAAGCACAAGTTCTGTGGTTCAGCTCAAGTTACTGGTTTGCAACATGCAATTTCACTTCTGAATTACTCATTCCTTGTTAGGGTCTCTCTTGCAATTTTGCTCCTACCCCTAATCTTTAAAGATAATTCAGCAGTGTGCTTAACAGTGCTTAAAAATATCATTATCTTCCTAGCAGGCAAAGGATACACTTTTAGAGGAACATAGACTTGATTTTCAGATAGAGTGGTTACCTGCAGCCCTTACTGGCTTCAAATAATCTTTTGGGTACTACTACCTCTAAAAGGTCAGGCTTTCAGTATAAAAAACGGGAATTCACCCACCCCTAGAACAGAATCGTTTCCAGGCACTGAAAAGAAGCATTATGGTCAGATTGAGAGAAAATCTTGGGCTACGCTTTCACCAGAAATGGATGACAAATTTCAAAATTGTTTTTAGGAGGGCTTTGACATGAGGAAGGGAAACAAGCAATCAGTGACACAAATCACTGCCCCACATGAACCATCTCACATATAAAAATAATAAAGGCAAAACCTGTTGTCAGTCTCCAAAGAGATTTATCAGGTGATACCTAGTCTGGATAAGAGATGAATTCCAAATTCCACCTCCTTCTGCATTTGACCACACTGATTAAAAAAGCCCAAAGCCTACTGATGATCAGCTCTGTCAGTGACAGAGGAAACCAGTTGTTAGACCACACCCAGATATTTTCAGCACTACATTGTCTTCTAAATGTGGTGCTCTTTGCTGTGTATTTTTTGCTATGGCTATTGCCAGGTATTATTAGAAGTGAATCAAGGATTGCGCATTTGCTACTGCAGATCCACCCTCACCATTCCAAAGGAAACAGCTCCACAATGAGAGATTAGTGAGAATGTAAGAATAAAGGCATTATTTTTTTTTAATAGATATATCTCTTTTCAGAAAGGAATTCAATTTATTACTTAAACTATTTTTGTTCAGGTTTAGCAGCAGATAGACAAAATTAGCTGGAGGGTTACTTACTTTCAAGTAGATCCAGTGTTCCACTCCTCTCCTGGCAGAAAGAGAAAGGAAAGTACCTTCAGGTTTTCAAGGCACAGATCGTGTATTTCTTGTGGTATGAAGTAATTTCTTTTAACATTAAGCTGTGCAATTCACCAATTCCCAGAACTGCATGTTAGCGTTTGCATTCTGAACAAAGCTAAGTACCTTCCCTTCCAGGGCTCTTTTGTCTTTTAAATGCATCCTCCTTGGTTGTATTTCATGTTATTGTGTTCTCAGTGCTTCTGTATAAATGAACATATTAATCCTTAATTTTCTGGGTTTCTAGCTCCATTTGCCAAGGAAGAATTTTTCTTCTCTCAGAAGCTGCAGATGCCCACTGTGCCAGCTTCTTCCAGTCTGGAGTGGTCTGGCAAAAGGAATTAGTTCAGGAAAGTTCATAAAAATGTATATTTTCTTTTCAGTTCTACTGTACTTCACGGCTGTCTCACTGTGTTCTCATCACTTTTCTTTTGAGGATACTTATGAAAGCCCATCACAGCAGCTAAGGTCTGCAGGGTTGGAAAGCTGACCTTCCAAGGCAAGGGGTAGAAATACGGGAGCCAATCTTTCTCATATCAAATGACAGTTCCTCCACAACTCTTTTATTTTTTGGGGTACCCCTGAGCAAACGCAAAACCTCAATTTTGACTTGTTGCAGCATTCACAATGGGGAAGAAAAAGCTTCACTTATAGCAGCTTAGGCAGCTGTGAAACTTGAGGGCCATTTGACAATTTGAGGTATTTGTATGCAGAACTAAATGCAAGGGCATTAAAATCTGGCATGGAAGACTACATGGGCAGGATATGCTCCAGTCTGGAAGAAGACAGGTTTTGGCTGGGATAAGATGAAACACAGACACTAGAAAGAAGTACAAGTACTCTTTGTGATTTCATATTTAAAACATGGCACATCCATGTACAGAAAAGTAGTCCAATTGTAGCAGCCAGTTAGATCTGTTGCATTTTTCTAAGCCCCAAACTGGTGCTATAGAGGTACCATTCACAGAAATAAAGGACTTAAATCAAGCATCGAATTCATGGAATCAACTTTCTAAATCTTGGGCTGCTGAATCTTGAAAATATCAGTGAAGAAAACTGAAATGCCTATGAGATAGCATGCAGTTGCATAAAGCTATCTGAGATCCCAACTAGGATTCTAGAACTTTGAAAAGAGCTGATCCCACCACATCTGCTTTCTCTCTGCTTTTGAGAAAGGACATAATGAAAACCACTTCTCACAAAGAACAGATTCCTTCTCCCTTTCAGTACCACATCATTGCAAAGAGCCTAGCACCCCCAAAACAGAGCAGGAGGTGAAGGAATTGGCATTTACTGCCACAGAGCTTTTCCAATCAGTTTGATGTTGCACTGCAGCTACAAGGAACGGGATCTGATATGTTCAAAGAGCACCAGCTCTATGTTCTGTTTTACAATGGGACTGGTACACTCTGGAAACTCTAATTTAGATGTCCCACTACATATGCTGGTAAAAGCACATATATACTGGTTATTCAGACACAATCTGGAGTCTGCCTCACAGCTCCTACAATGAAGTTACTGATACTCACCTATCATCACCTATACAGGGCACTGCAAACCATCCTTGAAAACAGCTCATCAGCAACTGGTAGACTCTTTATTAAAGCTGTAGCAGTATTAATATCTGATGTCTTCAAAAAAGTAAAGATTTTTTTTTTTAAAGCAGAAAAGTCTGAAAAAGACATTATTAGTCACAGGATGAACCAAAGGCTGTTAATCTCCTGTCTACACCTTAAGAAATAAAAGAGGAGAAAAAGCTAATTTAAACAAATGCTACTAGGGATAAAAAATTCAGACTGATGTTACACTAAATTACATGGGAGGCTGAGGTATCCAGCCATGGTCTTCAGTAAAAAAGAAAATTACAGGGTCTATCAGTTAGCGAAGCGGTGCTCTGAGCCTATGTGCTGGCATGCATACAGTTTTTTTAATGTCTGGCAGGATGTTTTACAAACTAAACTCAGCAAGATGACAATTCCACCAGAAGGTGCTTCAGATGGTTTTGCTAATAATTTTGATCAGCCGAAATGGAGAAAAACATCACTTCATTTATTTGGCTTTTCCAGAACCTGTCAAATCTGAGCAGAACCATTAATTGCCCCCTTCTACACCTACCCCCGCCATCTCTCCCACCTTCTTCCAGAAAAGATACACTTCAATTTATTTATTTTTTCTACAAGTATTCTGCATAATCAGCCTTTGTTCCCAAAACAAACTTTGGTCATTCTTTGTGCACTTCCTTTCTAGAAGGAAGTGCCATTTCTTGAGAATATTCATTGGAGGTTGGTACTGCTACTGCTGCAAAGATGTAAGTGCTAACCACCATATATTGGCTTTTGTTTTAATAGCCTTTTAACCAACTTTGTTAATGGACTGAATGCAATTTAGATATGGAACTTGGCTAAAATGTAGCTTCAATTGGCTATTAAAATTTAAGAGCCAACTAAGATAGCTAATTACAAAAAAGCTCCAGTGATAATGCTAAGCAGAATTAGTAATAGCAAATGACAGTCTGTCTAGTCTTATTCCCAAAGGGAAAGAAACTCTTAACTGAGAAGTCAACCAGACAACGTGCAGAAAACCTAATTGCATTACTGGTATTATGGCATCCCAAATCTGGCAGCTCACTGGGACAAAACACTGAGAAAAGTCTGTCAAACTACTCAGGAAAGCAACTGACCCCCTTCTTAATGCTAGCTGCAGCAAATATTGGGAATTATTTTACATTAACTTACTGGAAAATAATCCTGTAAAAATTATCAAATCAACATCATCCAAAAAGTATCTTATATCCACCCTGAATTTCACTGTCTCTCCAGATATTTTAGATTAGGGGAAAATATAAACAATCTGTCTGCAAAATGTTCAAGCACTAAAAGAAGCATTCTGTGCTTCATTATCAATATCCTCATTACACCATCAGCTGAAGTGCCGACTAGTTCTCCTGTGAAGATTTATCATGTATGGTGGCCACTTTGAAACATAGGTAGCGGAGTCTTTAACATTCCCTACTCAAGTGTCTCCCTGCTGTGCCTGTAAATGTCAGTCCAGTTTTTTCACGGCTGCACGCACAGATTAGAAACAGCAGGAGAGCTTGGGAGTATGACTACAATACTAGTAAGGACACTTGTCTTCATGGCACTGCTCAAGTGATTCTTGGAATGCAGGACCCTGCTGTTTTCTAATATTTACACACAACTGGAGTCATCAAGAGCAGTAAATGCAGTCTAAAGGCAGCTTGCTTCTTTTGTGTTAGGGGCTTTACTTTCAAACGGGGATGTCAACAAAATGCTACTGCACCCTCCGCCTCTCATAAAGTGCTGTATTTCCCCAGCAGTGCTTTGCAAAGCAGCAAAACACGTGTGTGCAAGCACGCACTGTATGTGATCCATACGGTAGCGCTGCGGGTATGATCACAGCCTTCCCCTCCGCTCCTCTTGGCCGTCCCACGCGTTAAACACTACTGCAGTTACAGCGAGCTGGAGCCTGGGGTTTTGCAGTGCCTTGTGAGCACAGACAAGCCCTGAAACAACATTCACCTTGAATAAAAAGCACCCTTTCCTTCACAGAACACTTGCCAGGACATCTTTTTCCAGGACAGTTTTGGGGTGGGTAGGGGTGGCTTATGAAATTCGCACCTCAAAACATTTTTTTCAAATATATGGAAATATCTGTTTGCTGCATTTGGCTTTGGTAGTGTCAAAAGAACACACACTCCTTGAAAACTTGGAAAGTAATCAAAGGAAGTTTACTGGTAAATAAGTTACTAAAAAAATAAAATGTCAAACAACTGAAGTACAAAAGAATGACATTAACTTTGAGTATGTGACAAGGAAGAGAATACAGTATGCCTTCCTGACAATAGCTATTCAGAGCAGTGTAACATACTTTCTGAACAAAATGATTAAATGAAGTCATTAAAATGATAGTTTGACTTGAGGAGTTTTAAACATGAGAGGCTTTAGCAGTCCTATTTTTACATCTGAAATGAAGAGAATGCTGTGCTTAAATTTGTCAGCCACACTTTGCTAACACCCAGGAAAATGAGCCTAACAGTCAACAGAAATGAGAAAGCACCTTTTAAATATGGTATTCCAGTTTTATTTCAAAACAACGGATTCCCTTGTTACAAAACATAACCTCATCATTCATTCATTCAACATTTCATGCTACAACATATTTATTTAATCTCATGAGTAGTTACTCAGACATTATACAGTCAAGCAAGTTGGACATCCACACGAATACACTCTCACTGGCTCATATGGATTCCTTTTGGTTTGCCAAACTTTCAGTTGCCCTGATAAGAATGACGTTCATGCCTTTTTATGTGTATGCTGCAGTAGATATATGAAAAGTAGCAGTGTTTCACACTGAAATTCAACACTATTTTTCGACTTATGGCTCTGAAGAGAGAACTCAAAGCCAAGCAAGGAAGTACTTTTACAAAAGGATGTGGAAGATTACATGCTCCTCAAGTACTAAAAAGATAAACCATGATGTTGCTATGAGAAGCAGATATGAGACAGTATTGCACTGGAACTAGATCCTGCACAAAGGTACTCACAATTACAACTTTTCTAGTCTTTTCACTAATATAAAAAAGAAGACCTGAGGGGGTGGTTGAGAATAGGTATTGGTTTTTGGTTGGTTCCGTTCTTTGCCCTGGGCCCTTTGTCTAAAATTCTGGTCTCTTTCTTTCCAGAGAAACTGTAAATAATTGGAAAAGTGATACAAACACAAATACTATGCAAAAAAAAAAGGCTAAAATTCAGCACCTGTCTTCTGAAGAATGGTTTAAATGCATTTTATACAAACTAGAATGGAAGGACATGATTTTTGCCATAGGTTCTGGTTTTAATTCAAACACTTGAAAAATATATAAAAGCTATTTCTGCTTTTTCAGACTTCATCTCAGTGTACATCTAAGTGACCACCAATATGACTTTACTCAAAACTGTGAGAAATCAGATGCAACACTGCTGTTTCTTATATAGTATCCATAATGAAACTATTAAATAAGGCTTTATCTCTACATTACAAAGCAGGAAAAAAGGACTCTCTTTTAGTTTGCCTTTAAGACATGAATTCATGTATATAAAGAATAAAAATGCATCCCCACTTCAAAAGTTGGCAAAATTTTGCATTAGTATCTAAGTATACATAAATTATGCAAATATTTTAATAAAACATTTATTCTTCAAAAACAGGTACAAACAGCAGTCCATGTTTTTACAGGATTCATCATTAAAAAAGGAAAGAAAAATATTCCAGTGCTACCAAAAAAAAAAAAAAACAAAACACAGAAATGAGCCACTGAGCAACTTAATTTTTTGCTCCATATATTATTTAATTCTGGACTCTCTTTCTGGTTGCTGTGCATTTCTTGGGTTTTGGTGAGGTCATCTTCTGGGTTCTGGCAGCAACTGCATCTGCAATGCAAACAAAACAAAAAGACAGACTTTTTGTTAAGTAAAATAACAAAAACAGATCACAAGAAAATACTTTTAGTCTTTAAAAAGATAGATCAACTCAAATCATTTATTGAGCTTAAAAGTGGGGATGGGGAATATGACATGGACAGAGGAGAATCTACAACTATTTCTGGGCACTGACCTTCTCCTAAAAAACGTTGTACAGTTCAACTTCTCTAAGAGTAGCATCACATGGAGTTGAGTCATTTTTTTAGCTCATCTTCACCAAAAGAATTAGATCCTCTACAAAACCTACACCCCTCTTTCCTCCCCATGTGCAAACTTTTAGTTTTATAATGCCTTGCAGTATTAAGCCATTTTTTGGACCTTGTGCTAAGCTCATCCACCTCTGGGATCATAGTTTAACCCCAGACAGTAACTATCCACCATGCAGAGTTCATTCACTCACTCCCCCTCCCCTCCCATTGGGAAGTGGAGGAAAATTGAAAAAAGGAAAAAAAAAAACCCATGGGTTGAAATAGGAACAGTTTAAAAATTACAATAAAGTAAAATATAATAATAACAAAAGTAAAAAGAAACAGATTAATTACCACATTCACAAAAAAACTCACTTACTGATGCCCAGATCAACCCCCAGCAGCAACTGGCCCCTCCCAGCCAACTCCCCCATTTTATATACTGGGTATGACATTCTGGTATGACATTCTCCCCCATTTATATACTGAGTATGGAATATCCCTTTGGCCAGTTCAGATCAGCTGTTCTGGCTGTGCTCCCTCCTGGCTCGTTGTGCAGCTCCCCATTGGCAGAGCACGGGAAACTGAAAAGTCCTTGACTTAGGGTAAGCACTGCTCAGCAACAGGCAAAACATCTGTGTTATCCACTTTATTCTCGTACTGAATCCAAAACACAGCTCTGCACCACCTACTAGAAAGAAAATTAACTCTATCCCAATGAAACTAGGACATTTAGCAATGAAGTTTTGGTCTGGTATTCTCACAGTTTAGTGAGCTGTGGCATCTTAGAGCATTCTGAATGAAGCTTATACAAGGGGAGGTGGAAGGAAGATGATAAAAAAAAAGGAAGATTTCTGTTTGGCAATGTCAGCTGTTACATCAGCTCAGCTACCAGTGCAACTGTGCCTACAGATTCAAGCTATCACTTTACAATATTTTATTAACAAAGGTAACAAATAATCCTATCTAAATAAGATTCCTAGTAAACCTGGCAGGCAGGTGGTCCAAAGAGACCACACCTAAAAGCAATAATAAAAACCTTCCTGCACTTTGATTCTTTCCTTTTCTACCAGTGAAAAGGAAGAAAACAAAACATCACAGCTCATTTCTGTGAATTGCATTCTGCAGTCTCTTTGACAAAAAAATATTACACACAATATAAATTTTATCTTTTTGCATATACAGTAACAATGAAATATATTTCATCTCCTCATGTAGGTTTTAATTTTTTTTTCCTTCTTAATCCTAAATTCCTCCTTGAAGATAGCATGCCTAACTACTTCAGTTCTTACTTGTAAAACTTTATATAATTCCACAGTCCATGTCAAGTGTATAGGTAAAGAAAAGTAAAACTGAATTTCATGGAAGTCCTCAAGGAAGAAGCTGCTTGCTTAAGACAACAGCCTTTGAGTAGTAGGAGTCACTGATCATTCAAGCTCAATGAGTAAATCTGGGGGAATCAAGGAGGCAGACAAAGTAAAAAAGACAAATGCAAAACAAAGTAACTTTACAAAAGAAACCCAGCAGTGCTGTGTATAGTTCTGGGCTCTATCCTACAAAAGAGGTCTGAGAAAAATGGGGAGAAAAAATGGTTTCCAGCTCTCTAACGAAAACAACAACAAGAAAACACTGAAGTTAACTAGTTTATCTGAAGAAAGTAAAAAAAAGAAAAATGGAAGACATATGATGCGCAAAACACTGCTGCATAAAATGAGCGTGACTTTCATGTCCACAGCAGCTAGGACAACCACTAAGCTTAAGGGAAATTCATATTAGGTATATGAAATTCATATTAGGTATATGAATAAAAGTATCAAAAGAAAATACTCCCCTTTATCAAATCCTTTGTAATAGTAAGGATAGTTAAGTATTACAAGTGGTGTTGACCAGATAAGTTTTAGAATAATCACACAGGTTTTAAGATAAAATATTAGCATGTATTAAGATTAACACCAACATAAATTGATTCGATTGGTGTACAGAGCAGATCTCCTCTTGATGTCCCTTCTCATCTCATCTTCCAATTCTACGTACAGTTTTAGAAATACACGTGTCTTACCACTATGAGAAATAAAACTGTGCTTGAGTCAAAAAATTAAAATTTCTATAAAATGACAGAAGTTCCTTTGATAAAACCAGAGGCACAACTTTCCCATTTAAATTGCCTTCTTTGATGAAAAGGAGGACAGTGAGAGATCTGGAAACATGAAAACACAGCTCATCAGCAGATAAAATCAGGTATGATTTAGGTGACTTCTAAGTTACATCACAGGTTAGAACATCTGAAAACAGGACCACATAGAGATTTTAGACTCCCAGCAAACATCAGGTAACTGAAAAATATCTAGTAGCAGACATGCTAGAAGTTAGCAACTGCATCACTTGCATATGCTGAATCTACACCTGACAAAGGCTAAAGTACATGCCAGTCTCCGGCTAATGGGCTGAAGAGTTCCAGCAATCGTAGCTCTTAAACCAAATTTGTAGTCATCATCATTAAATGAAACAGCTAACATCAAAAGAAGCACAAGTGGTGGAGTACATTCATCAGACACTACAAGGTTTCCTTTCTCAAAAAAATCCCCAAACCTAATGTCCGTGCATAATCTTACAGACAAATTTTGCTCTACATTTTCCTCTCTAAGAAACAAAGGTCAGTAAACTTGGAGTGGTGGATGATGTGGTGGAGAGTTCTCTGGAAGAGATGTGTTCAACTGGTACCCACGCAGATGAAGTTTAATCATCATTTCTGTGTGGACACCCCATGTGCCCCAGCAGGACAGTCTCAGGACTGACATTGCTTTAACACAGGCAACTACATGCCAAATGTGTTGAATTGCCACAGTTAACCTGAGAAGTGATAAGACAGGAATAAGACTGTCCCTAATCTACGATCTTACATGTGTCACTGTGTCAGATCTCAGTGCAATAATTCATTCCCAAGAATAATTTTGTTACTAGTTTAAGTAATAAATACAGACTTGTGATTTCCAAAGCCGATAATCTTAGAACTGCCAGTCCTTCAAAATTCTTCCACTGATCACAGTATCCATCCCTTTTCTCTTGCAAAATGTGCTTCAGTTACATTTCAGCTGTCTTTGTTGGTATCAAACAACCAAGTAATTTTTCTAGATGGCTCTGTAGGAGACCTTTTTCCTTCAACTGCCCCTTAAAAAGGTTCTACGATCATCAGACTGAAAAAGGAAACGAACATGGAACCCATACATTTGCTATTTACATATGGAGGGAATAAGAAAATAGTGTTGTGGAAGACTATGTTCAGCAACAAGCTACAAACATCAAATGGGAACTTGGGGTAGGCTGCAGCATTTAATGAGTCAAACACCACCATTCTCCAATCAGTTTGGGCAGTTTGAATATGGCACCAATGAAGAGACACTTTTAGGAAGATAAAAGAAGAAATCTTCTTTTAAGAAGATTTTAAGAAGATGAAGTCTTCTTTTAATAAGACTCTTCCTTCTTTTAAGGAAGAGTCCTCTGACAAGCTCTTTCCCAACTCAGACAGGGAACCCCCGCATAACTGAAAAAAACTGGTGAATAACACTTCTCAGACAAGCATTTTTCAGTACTCTGAAGCCGCCTGAAGAAATTGCAAGGGTGACAAACAGTAGTGTGGTTAGTTGGCTTTTTCTGTTTTCACTGCAGCTCTTTTTCTACAAGAATTCAGAAATATGACTCAGAAAAAAAAAGAATGGAGAGACCAGAAGAATGCAAATACGGACTTGAATTCCAGTAAATATATGACTGTGAGGTGGAGATGAGAGAGGAAAAAGTCAGTAAAGTTATGGGATAGGGCTTGGCTTTAGGTACTCTGGTCTGCCAAGTACACCCTTTCCTGCAGCAAATAAAGCAAATACTTTTCATATTCTCATAAGGAAAGACATCAGAACACCAGAATGTATTATTTATGACTTTATGCCTGTGTATTTTTTACAGATAACATCAAATATATGAGTCTTCTTTTTAAAATTTTAATATAAAATTGTTCCAGATGAAACTGAAGCTGGTCTACTTCTATTTGTAAAAATTGCTTCACTGAAGATACTCCAAAACACAATCGTACATACACAGAAACCATTCGTTCCATTCAGCAAGTGTCTAAAATTAACCCTCCTCTTCACCACACAGCAGTTTGCAGGAGGAAGGCCGTTTAATTCAAAACATTACTTGTAATCTTGAAAAAGGTCAGTTCCCTGTAAAAATCTGAGTCACTGCAGTACAATTTTTCTTTCCTGTAGAAAAATTTCACTTGCAAATTTTATATCTGAGTTTGAATTGCAATACTTGTTCAACATACTGCAATTCATCTTCAGGTCACAGAAAAACAACCAAAAAAGCAGACATCACCTTTTTATCTTAAGTTACTTAGTTCTACATGTAAAGTCATTATACAAAACCTTACACATGGAAAACTTTTGTTACAAGGTGTTTTCTTTTCATTTAATACTTTTTATTAGCAGCAAACACAAGAAAGTCCCCTGAAATGCAACAAGGAACTTAAATTACTTACATTTTAAATGTGTTTAAGTGCTAGAAATGGTCTGAAGATTTTGTACAGAAATAAGCTTAAAATATAAAGGTAGACTAAGTAAAGAACTGTGTTCCAAGCACACACAGAAGTACACAGTAACACTCCCATAGATGTTGGATGCTAATTTTTTCTCTTTATTTTAATTAGTGGCACACGTTCAAAGTAATTCTCACTGAACTTGTCACTTCCAAATCGTCAAAAAACCCCTACTATTTGCGAAGAATGACAAAGATAAATTAAATGTAAACCAAATCTATTTTAACCTTCCTATCCATAATATTTAAAAATCTTTAAACTTAAAAGCACCTCCTACCACACCTTTTCTAATTTAAATAGCTTTTGAAGATCCTCAAACAATCTTTGGGCAGGCCATAAAAAGTCATATTGTGTTTGAATATACTTAATGCAAAATATAGAAGTGAGTTTGTCAATATTTCAGGAAACTGAAAACATTATTTCTCTGCTTTAAAACCCAGATCTTCCCGTTAATTTCTAGATATAACATTGCAGCACATGCTTATAACTTTTACAACCAGACCACATAACTCTTATACTAGAACATTTAATTTGCAACACTCCTGAGACAGGTAAGGGAAGGCTAAGAAGGGCACAGAAAGGGACAGGTCTTTCAGTCACTAAAGACAGAGATGGACATACCATTTTAAAATTTATATCTACTTCCTCCCGGAGTCTGTACTAGATAGTAGTCAATACCAAATCCTCCACAAGAAGGAAGAAATGAATTACACAATTAGAATTATTGTGCAGAAAGTTTCACAGAAAATAAGGTTTTACGGTACAAAATTAAGATACAAAAAAGAATCTACCTCTAATGTGGGCATTGGTACGGAATAGAAAGACAAGTAACAAGTTGCACCACAAAGCAGCTCAAAAAACCATATGATTTGTTTTCTCCTAAAGCTTGGTGACAAGGCCAATAATTCTCTAAAAGCAAAAATGCGCCTAAGTGAACATTAAGTAATAAATCTTACTTGAATAAAGAAAAAAGATTTAAGACAATAACCCCGATACTGATTTATGCAAAGCCATTCAAGGTAAATAAACATAAAGCTAAGTACCTATTAATTGAGAAATACTATTAAACCACCATTTTGGAATGTTCTTCTAACCAATCCATCAGTACAACTGTTTTCATACTGGAGCTGTTCACACAGTTCTTTATCTATACTGCAAGAGTAACCAAAGACCCCAGTTAAGGCCTTAACACGGTAGATGCTATCCAGCAATACAGACATGCAGAATTCCTACCCTCAGTAGTATTGACTATTTTAAAAGTACATTAAAAAAAACAGTAATTTCATTGTCGTATCTACTTTAGTATTTCTCTTTATATGTCCTAGTTAATAAACCCCAGAACAGAAAATAAAAAAAGGCTATTCTAAAAAAATTCTGTATTGCTCTAATCCAATCTTCATCAACCCCAAGACTTAAAAATACCTGCCAGGGTAGTCATTTCTGTTGTAGATTTGAACCTAGGATTTCTCACAAATTCTCACAAAACTCTTGTTTTTCCAGCATTCATGTGATTTTGACTGAAGATGTCTATACTATCTGCTTATTCCACCAAACTGATCAAAAATAAGCATATTAGTCCTATCATATTATGCACTACACCCCTGCACGAGCGTTGGTGGATACATACAGTGTATGCCAAAGTTTAGTATTCTGCTTTAACAGTATCATCATTTATAAGACTCAGTATTCTACTACTGTACTTGAAGGCAGCTAATACTGAAAATGGAGCTGCAACAGAGGGTTAAATAGAAATCATCTCTTCTGACAGCATCCTGGTGGACATACATTGGCTAATATAATACTTCAACATCATCCATATTACTTTATAAAGGATACCTTGCAAAATTCCACTTTTCAGGAAAGATCTTTTGGGGACAACTAATCTTTTGGACTGGATAAGCCAAACTGCATAGTCAGATCTGGTTAATGCTGACGAGCTGAACTACAAGAGGCTGCACAGCTCTTCTTGCCATTGCTTTATGTTCAAAAACTTATGAAATGTTGTTTGAATACCTGAAGAGCAACCACCATTCCACCATATTTATGCCCCTTACAAACCAATAAAACAGAGTTTCAACAACTTTTAAAGCATTCCCATATGGCTCAACTTCAAATTGTTCAACTAAGAGGTATCAAGAAAACATCCATTTTACTGAACGTCAGGATTTTTTTTAGTCACGGGAAAAATCATTTAATGGAGAAACAAGTCCATGGTAACACAAAACTAGTCAGATTTGGAAACACAGTTTTAAGTATTTCTATAATAATCAGACCTTTTCAAATTATAAAAGCATCAGAATCAGAAAAGATTATGAAACAGTTGCCCTCTCCTTCTACACAGGTTTATGAATCACGTAATAGTTAGTAAAGTTTTTAATTCCAAATTTGGAGAGAACCAAATGAGTAAGTACATGTATCACATTTCACCAGAAATCATTTCATATACTACCTCTACTTGCTATTCGTTAAACCCAGTAGTGTAAAAAGGTGAAATTAGAGCCATTTCATCTGTAACTCTATTGAACTAGCAAGAGGAAGTTTTTCTCATTTAAGCTTATGTTGAAAATCTATACAGCCTCCCAAATACCTTTACTTAGTCTGAAAAAACCTCATTGCTTACAAAAAGCTGATGTTATCAAGTGGACTGCAATTCTTCAAGTTCTCTTCCATCTCCTTCTATAAGAAATTTTCAATCTACAATCCCAGGAAAAAGTAGTATAATATATTATAAGTAAAGAAAATAAGTTCTGCACATGTGTTTTAAATCACAACAGAAAATAGTCAGCTGTATTAAGTATTTTGTTAAAAAGTTTTCAATTATATCTAAAATGCTAAAACTATAAGTGTCAGCATCATATGAAATAATTGCATTGCCTTGAAAGAAAGTATAATCCAATTAACACTTTTTCAGCCACTAACAGACTAGAGAATTTATAATAAATTGAAGTAAACAAGTAAAAAGGCATTCAAAAAAGAGAAATAATCACTGGTCTTAATGATTAAAATTCTGTAATATGAACAGCTGAAAATGAACAAAGCAGTGTCACCTCCTGGAATAACATTAGCTTCATTCCTTGTACTTTGTGCCATACAGTTTGAGTAAATATACCAGGGTAAATCCAGAACTCACCAACATTATTATTCTTTGAAAGGTTACGGTTTCCCATCCTGCAATACTCCTTCATCAAATTGTTTTTAAATAAGGAGATTTGTTTTGGGGTAGACTTCAGTCCTACTGCTTTATTATTTTTAGACTACTTGACCACAGAAAACATCTGGTATTTTAACTGAAATTATAAACCATAAATTCTTTAGAAAAAATATCTTTGCTACTTGAATTCAGTTCACATTTACATAAAGGCATTACAAGGTTGGATCCATAAAGCAGTTTGACTGGACACTCACCATCAGCTTACCCTATACAGATCTACAGAAGATTTCTCACACTGGATTTTCCATAATCCTACTTTATCTGTCCATGACTTTTTCCAGACTGCACTGAAACTATGCCAAATTATGTTGAAATAATAGCTTCAGCATTTTCTATCCTTATAGCTAATCCTTTCCTTGACTTTAAACACACTTGCTTCTGGAAGCTGCTGCTGTTAGCCATTGGCTTTAACACTCTGTGTAGAGGAATCCTGAGGAGTCAGCATGTTCTAACAGTGAACTGGACAAGACAGGAGGACAGAAGTGAGAATGAGCAGAGGATGAATGATGGCAAAAGAACAGGGTTCAGCCACCAATTTTTATCACCTAGCAATTCTACCAGCTTTAGGCACTACGTAATTGGCACATAATCCTTTCTTATACAGAAAGTTGAAATATTTTAACTTTATAAAGTTAATCTAAAAAATAAATTGTGAAAGATCAAAAGCACTTGCACTGCTAAAGGTAAATGGTTCTACTGAGTATTTTATGGCCATGTGGCTGGGTTTTGGTAAGCTGAGGTCAGCTTCAGGGCTAGCATCTGTGGGGAGAGGCCAGCTGCTCTCCTGTGCCTGACACAGCCCTTTCCAGCTGGCTCCAACACAAACACACTGTAGGCCAAAGCTTCAAAACAAACCCATTGTAGGCCAGAGCTGAGCCAAATTTGTTTGTGGCACCTCTGTGGAAACATTTAAGAAAGGGGAGAAACCACTAGACAGGCAGAAAGGGAGTAACAGTGCAGGGAGAAGAGTGGGAAACAGCAGACAGAACACCAAAGTCAGAGGCAGAAGTGGTACTCCAGAGCACATATTCCCTGTAGCTCAGAAAGGACCCAGAATGGAGGAGATATCCCCTGCAACTCATGTTGGAGCCCAACCCAGAGAAAATGGGTATTTCCTGAAACAACTGGGCCACTTTTTTTTTTCCCCTGAAAGACTGCAGCCCAAAACAGAGAGCCCACACCAGAGCAGGGGGAAAATGTAAAGATGAAGAAGCAGCAGAAACCACAGCATACTTCCCCTCCAGGACCCCTGCACTGAACAAGGAGAGTGGTAAAGGAGTTTAGGGTGAAGTAGTTAGGTTGAGCTTGGGAGAAGGAGAAGGAAAGGTGTTGTTTTAATGTTTGCCACTATCCAAATTTATTTTAAATTTGCAATATATTACATTTATTTTCCCCAAGTTGAGTCTGGTTTGCCCAAAACAGTAAATTGTAAGAAATTTCCCCATCTTTGTTTTAATTCATGGGTTTTCTCATCCTATTTTCTCCTTCTGTCCCACTGAGGAGGGGAGCAAGCGGCTGAGTGGGGATCTGGACTTTAGCCAAGGTATCCTGCCACACTAGTACATGTGACTGTCAGAACAATCTTTTGACTTACTAGAAGTAGCAGCTTTCTTTTTTTTTGGACTTCCTGTATCTTCCATTTCCGCCTCAGTGCCCTCACTGGCTGCAGCTGCTGCCTTTCTTTTTTTCTGGAGAAAAAAAAAAAATTTAAAAAATGATAGCAATTGAACTCAAGAGCAGGAAAGAACACACAAAGTAGAAAATATAAAATAAGGGAATACCTTGTGAGGATATTATATTATAAAATGTCTCCAGTCATAGAGAAAATTTATTCCTCTATTAAAACAAGAATACTAGTACTAAGCCATACACAATTTAAAACAGCAGTTCCCCAACCTGCAGATCACTTCAGGAGTTGAAATTTTAACGTATGAAAACATGAGGTTTTGTGATCATAACCTGGGATATTTTTTAGCTTACATTGAATAACTGTCACAAAAGGAGCAATCTGAAAAACTTAAAGAACACATTAAAACATTTTATTCTAAGTTCCTGTTAACTGAGTTTCTCTAAAGCAATTACACCACATTAAATTCAAGTTTATCTGGATTCTTGCTTCTTAAGCCTTTCTTTGCACAGCTTAAAAGTAGCTAATACCCACTGACGGTACTTTTTTTTTTTAACAGCAGCAATGGGTTCTGTTCCAAAGAGAGGTATTTGGGAAATCTGAACTGTATTCAAGACACTTTATCTTAAAACCTCTAAATTGATAGAACTCTTACTATCTGTGTACTGCAATTAATCTTACTATTGCAAAGTATTCCTGAAGTGGTTATGGAAAATTACTGTTTTAAGCCATGATTTTTGCAAAGGATGAACTGACCTGCATCAAGCATACATGAAAAGCATTGAACACTGGAGGAGTTTCACCTTTCCTTTTTCTTTATTTTTTTATTTTTTAATTGTGTGAGACTAGAGCTTTACTAATACAGCTTTAAAAGTGGCTACAACTTCACACAGCTCACGAGAGAAGGGGAGAGAGCATTACATCTTTCCTTTCCAAAGTGTTGCTTCATGATTACCATCTAAACCCTGCTGGGCTGAACAGATTGGTTCGATAATTACATACAATAACTGCAGTGGGCAGGTAACCCTCAGCTGGCACAGGGCAGCTCCCCTGTGAGAACTTCCATATGCAAACTGCACTGATGGAGTGCATTAGGTACATCTTTCCTGCCAGTGCACAGGCCTGATTACCGCCAGCCAAGACTCCAAGGTTAGCATGTCAGCAGATTTGTGATGCATTAGGCAGCAATAAACACAGACACTTTTGTTCATTCTGACCAAAATTAAGGAGGACTATTTCAGCACTGTACTGCTTCTATATGAGAGATAATGCATTCCTCCCAATTGTACTAGGAAATATTTTAAACGCTCATCAGAAAAACAGATATTCAATACGTGTTACACAAAAGCAAAATACATTTATCCTATGTTTCCAAGCTTATTTAATAAAAAGTGGTTTCTTAATCTTGATGCAGGTGAATTACATAGCAGTAGAAATCAGGCAGCATTCATCTGACAAAAGCAACACCTGCACATCTGAACCTGAACATTAGAAGGAACCACAAATCACTACGATCTTTATTTTTCCAGGCTACTTTACTCCCAGTATTTCCCAGCAACTGTTCAGCACTGAACAATAGTAAGATATGGTCCTTGCTCTAAATAATTTAGTCAAGAGCTTGAAATGCTTCCTTCAACACATGGCACAGCTAGCTTCTTGTTTGGCTAGAACTACTATAGAATACCACACTCACAAACCAACATGTGTTTACTATACAGGAAAAAAAAAAAAAAGAAAGCACAGCTGTGGACTGTGTTTCATTTACTTATACATCTGGGGAAACTTGAGCCATGATACAGAAAATAAAATGCTAACTTTTAATATAGCAGACATCTGTGACTTTTACCCAGATACCAATACTGGAGAATGACTGAGATTCCAGAACAATCATGCTTCTATGTAACATATAATGCCCACCATGGCTCAATTAGCTGATAACACAGGAGAATCCTACATTCTAAGAATGTATTTACACAGAAGCTAGAAATATCTCCTAGCTATGAAGCAGCATAGCTTCAGAACATCAAATAACACTGTTTTAAGAAAATATTATGGTAGATTGTACCAAAAGAAATGAAGAATAGGTGTGTTAAGACCTGTTGTGATTAAAAGATCAACAGAGCCAAAATGTCATAGATATTTTGTGTTAGAGGTCATAATCTTCTCAAGGATGGATGCCAGACTGCATTTTTCTTTTTCAAATTAGGCATTAAGCATGCCAAACAAAATTCAGCACATGTGATCCTGGCTTTCAGAAGCAAAATGCTACTGATCAATGGCAAATTATCTTTATGGAGAGTAGTTTTTAGTGAAGTTTGGAATTTGGAGCTGATCTTTAAAACACTAAATCATCTTCTACCCTAGCCTATACTGCAGCTGCTACAAGGCCTACAAAATCCAGCAGAGAAGGAAGAGTCATCTGTCCTGGTGTTTGGTCAAAAGCAAGAGGGTTATGTTAACCTGATGTCCATCAATCTTACTCTGTCCAGACACCCCAGCAGTAGCTGGCATGAAGTAGCATCAAGTCCACTGAAATATGAAGCAGACAGCTGAAAACACTTACTCAAGCGGGGTGGTAGCACTCCCTTTTTAATCTAAGTACTTGAACATATTTGTGACAACTGAGCAAGCTAAACATACATACAGTTCTCAAAGTATATAAAAAAAAAGAAACCCAATGAAAAGGCTTACTTCTATTTGATGTCAGGAGGTAAGAACCTATGGAAAAGTATTATCCCACCCTTTGGGAATGGTCTTGACTGATACAGGCTAAACAAATCAGATTTTTGAAGTTTTTATTCCACTGAAGATGTGCATCAGACATCTCTGCTGGACAAGGACATTAAAGGTCACAGATGTTGGCTCTGCAGCAGGCCAACTTATTCAGCAAATAAACCAGCCAACCATTAAAAACAGATTCTTTTTTTCTCCAAAATACAGGTCTCAAGCCATATCAAACCACAAGGGGAACAGAACTTATGTTAACAAACTCTCCTTTTGGAGAGACCTTTACACTCAGTTCAGCAGAAAATATTAGTATAGAGACCAAAGCTGTATGATTTTAGCCAAAATACTATTTACTGGCCAAAAAGAACTAAGAAAAGCTGGACATATATCTTCAGAAGACTTTAGAATCCTACAGTTTTTTTCTTTCCTGCTTTTCCCCCATCTTTAGCACACTGCTGATCATGTTAGTAAGCAGGCAACATACTTGGACTATTATCCTGCATTATAATTCTCAGTTCCCCAGCTCATGCTAAAGGAACCAATAAACTGCCCACCTGCTATTAACAAACGTAAACAAAGAAGTAATAAATGCGCTTTGAAGTACAAGCTAATAATTACTGTCCCATTATGTGACCACTTTTTTATGGTTATAAGCTGTTTTAACATACACCTTCCCTAAAGCTTAGAAAGTTCTTAATGCCATATTCAAATAGCAATTCAAACTCAAGAGTTTAAGGCTTCTTAAATACAAGGGAAAACATACCCCTAGCCTACCAATACAGTTAAGACTCAAAAATAACATATTAGATCACAGTGAAATCAATATGTGAATTCCAGAATCAAATACTTGGCATAAAGATGTATACTTAAAACTAAGCTTTGAACTAGTCATGGAAAGGAAACTAATATGAAACAAAAACTAGACTGATCGTACTTTACATGTACTTTGATCCATCTGGAGTTTTACCAATTTAAAGAAATAAGTAAATTAACCAAATGTTCATCTGTTCAAATGTCATTATATCTAGGTATGCAAATTTTGTTATCCAAGGTACTATCTACTATGAAAGTTCCTCTATAAACATCATTCTATATTAAGTTTTATTAACAATTAGTGAAGTTGGATTAGAGAACTAATGTGTGTGACTAGGACTTAAACATTTCACTATTTAATTATTTGTTACTGGATGAAATCATGACACCTACTTCCAACACCACTAATTCCTACTTAGCTCAACAAAATGCAATTAAAGCTGACATGAATTTTTAGAGTAAAACCTTTTGCACGGGATTTCTCTGAAAGTCTCCATTCTCTGCCAAGCCAAAGTCAAGCACTCCATCATCTTTCTGCCCAATGGCCTTGAGACCTTGCAGAAGTATTTCTCGGAAATACTGATAAACAGGTTTCTCTTCATAGCTCAGTAGCTTCACCTTTTCCATATATTTGGCAATTTCATCTAAAGAAATGGCACCTCAAATTAATTTCTATTTGAAAACATTTTAAACATTCACTTTTACTACAAAAGAGACAGAAATTATGCACGCACTACTTATGCTGTTTTTGAAATGGTTATTTATAAACTTATAATAATTATGTTTTTACTACATTTTAGAAAAAAATTATACCAAGGTTCATTACCCAATGATGACAGCATCACTGTTTTTTACATGTCTATTGCAATGAAGAAAACAGTCAGTTTTAAAAAAATGTAATAGGCTAATCTTCACCAATAAATGCTTATTTACATGGTATTTCTTACGTCTGTATTTAAAAATGTGGAAAAGGAAATTCAGTGTTATCTCAGAACTTCATCAGTTCAAGACTGAAACATATACTAAATAATACATGAAACATTAGACCACTGAAAAACAGACAAGTCACAGTTGACAAAGAAAACTCTTCTGAACACCAGAAATAGCTGGAAATAACTAAATATTAAGATCCCAAGAAAGTGTATTTCTAATAGAGTCAGTTAAAATAAATAATGTACTCAGCAAATCACCTCTGCCAAATAGGAACAACCTACACTACAAGTCTGAATTACTTATTAAATTTCCGTATCTAAAATTCAGTTGTGAAAAATCAATTTACACATCTCATGTTTGAAATTAGTACTGTCCTTAACCAGAAGCAACACAGTGTCTGCAGTGCATATAACTGCAGCCAAAAGGAAGAATCCAACTCATACCACTTTGTTGTTCCTGATTGAAAGGAAGAATTAAAATAGGTACGAAGTTCAGCAAACAAGTATTTTAAAATAGCTCCTCTTACCTGGTTTATTTTTCCCAGGAAAACATTTGTCCATCAAAATGGAAATATTATCTCTACATCTGAAAAACAAAATTAGTCAAAACTACTGTTTCTTTTGAATTGTCAATCTTGTCCTGTTCTGATAAACTATTTAAGTACCCAGTTTGGGCCACTGTCAGATACAAGAAACACTACTACTCAAACCTCTGGTATGATTTAGTATGGCCATTTGTACGTGTGCAGCACACTTGAGAACCTGATGAATGCCAGATGAGCTACCTGAAACAGTTGTTGATTCTTATAAAAGCAAGTAGAAGACTGAACAAAAAGAACTGGTCCATTTTAAACCCTCACATATCAATGCTAAGGAAGCCAAATAACAAATACGTGTTAATGAGATAGAAACTGCTGTGCTCTCTTCATATTAAATATCTGACAAGAGAAGGTTGATCTGGGCTGAGGGGAAGGCATGTTAACATTGAGGCTGAGGGACAAAATGAAAAATAATTTAAAAATCCCATAATGGTAGTGCTCTAGCTGGAATGATGCTCAAAGACATTTAAGATTCCCCTTTAGCCTTCATTTCTGCCACATGCATCAGAGCATGGTGTTAAAGGGACTCATACACCACACTTCTCTTCCTGTAAAGCATGACTGATGGTCACCTGCCTCCTGCTAAGAGTGCTTTTGGCTTCACCATGGCAATTCTAAAGTGACAATACCGCAGTGGAAAAATAAACATCTCACATACGCAAAAGAAGACAACAGAACAATACAAGTGAAGTTTAATTACAAGTCAAGGATACATGAGACACAAAGGGAAAATGGGGGGTATACAAAACAATAGCTACTCACTGAGAGGGAACACACAAAGTACAAAACATTTCTACAGAAAGACATTTTCATTTTCAAAAGAGAGAAAACCCGTAGTTTCTCACCTGATTTTTGAGTCTCTGACAAAATTTGGATCTTTCAAATTATCTTCCCATGGTAGATGCCCACTAAGCCAATGAATCATACAGTAACCCAAGATCTCTAGATCACCACGTCTCGATGGTGCTAAATATAAATACACACATGAATAAACCGACCATAACATCAGTTAATAAAGCACACACAGTTTAACAACAGTAAAAATTTATAAATATGTTAAGATAATGCTAACAATGTAACACTACCGTATCTGTTACTTAGATCTTTATTTTAGCATGAAAGCTAGGAAGGAAAAAATATTGTTCCTACATTTGAAAGGATAACTTCATTTTCAAGTCCTTTATCAATCTCTCCTATTCAAAGACATGACATGATGCAGTTATCCCAATTTTGGAAGCTTTTTAAGTACTCAGGTTGTGGAAAAAATAGAACAAGTTAGTGAAGTGATTGACTTTCTGTTCAAAATAGTTTTTACTTCCCTTCTTCTATAAAAAGGTAGAAGTGCTGAAATGCCACCGCCCCCAAAAAATATTCCACAATGCTGAACTATTTTATGTGTCCTGAAAACTGAACAGAGGACAGTATGAGATGAGACCCCTAAGCTTTCACAAAAAAACCCCACCAGAAATAAGCAACCACAAAAAAACTCCCACCAAAACAACCCACATGTACATTGACCACAGACTACACTAGAAGTATAAATCGGCAGATCAAGTCATCTTTGGTTATGTTCAGCTTTAAGTATCCTCAAGCAAATAATCTTTTTCAACAGCTGTTATTTTTGTAGAACACACTCTTATGCTAATAAAGCAAAATTTAAGAATTAAGAAAATGAAGTTGGTATTCACTATAAATCCTCAATGATTAATCAGATATAGACCTGTCCTTTCCATATTCAACCTTTTCTCACTTCTTGCGTTTTGATGTTCAGTGACCTTAGGCATAATTAATTAATTAAATGAAGTTTATTGAGTTAAAGTAAAGAATATTTTCACACTAATAACAGCAACTATTTTTCTCCTAAAACCAGGACCTATTTTTCTATCAAGACTCACAAGCACTATTCCATTTCTACTTGGTTAATATGAAGCAATATGCTGAACCTCTTAAGAGTCTTTGTAAATTAAGGAGCTCTAGTTAAGAAAGTTACATCAAAAATACAATTAGTAAAAGTTAGTAAATGGAAAAAAAGAAAAACGCCAGCACAGCACATGAAGAACAAAAAAAAAAGAAAAAGAAAGAAACAACATTTTTTTAGAATCAGAAACTTGGTTTCTTTATCTGCTGCACTGACTTTTGTAAAGTCTTATTTATCAGAAAGGATACGCAAATGTCTGTTGCTGAGTTTTACATCCTTACCCACACCCTTGTGTGCATCAATACTGGTATATTCAATAGTTCCATCATGGCACCTTTTAGGATCTTCTTTATATACTTTGTGAACTCCTTCAGGACAGTATCGGTAGGCAAGTCCGTAATCCACCAAGTACACCTAGGAATTTCCACAAAGAATTCTAAGGTTAAAGAACTATAAATACAAAAACTAGGCAAATAATAAATGCAACTCCCAACTATTCTCATAACTCCCTTGAAAGCATTAACAATGGTGAGTTGTTCAACTTTGAATGATTCTCCGTACTTTATTAACCTTAACACATATGATTTGAAAACAATATGTCAGATAGGTTTTATTGTTTTCCATAAAGCAGTCTGATCTGGAAGTAATTTCTTGCTGCTACAGAACTCAAGTACAGTACAGTAGTTATTACCAATAAAATTAAATTTAAAAAAATACCAAAAAAATCAAAACAACTAACAAGCAAAAAAAGAAATAATATCCATAGAGTTATAAATACTCAGTGTGCTACCCTCTTCAAAGTCAGTTGATCCATTTGAACAATACTACATACTACTACTCACTAACAACAGTTACTTTAAGAGAACTGAAATTATTTAACATCTTTCACAAGCTAAAACATTTGGACAAGAACACATACATAATTCTGAAACTCTAACATGCATTGTTTGAATGGTAAAGAGAGTTAAAAATGCAGAAAAATTACAGACTTCTGTAAATCAAGTGGAACAATCAACACTTTAAAGACCAATTTTTCCAAGTAACAGAACACTTATCTGATGGATTTCTTGAACAATGAGGTAACAATGCAGACAGGCAAACATAATTTACCAGTGTGCTATATAATTTTAGGCTTCCACTTGCAAATACCTATTTGTGAGTCAATTTTTTTTTAATCTCGAGAATTTCTCTAGAATACTATTTAGGCCAAATAGACAAGTGATAACTGTCCTGCAAAATGCATTAAAAAATCATGGAATATTAACTAGATATAAATGTCAAGCAGAAATAATGTTACCATATACATTCTTCAAAATGAGCTTCTGCTAGATTTCACAGGTTCAAAGCACTTTCATTGTGGTCAAATAGAAGGTTTAAAACATGAGGAGTAAAATGCATTATAAATACCTGATTAGGGTTCTTGTAACTCAGAAGGAGGTTTGCGGCCTTGATGTCTCCATGCACATATTCATGCTCGTGGACATATTCCAGAATATCAAGCTAACAAAACAGAAGTCATGTAAATGCAGTACCGAGGTCCGCCCACCAGAGGACCTGGACTCAGCACAAAAGTGGGACTGAACAGAGAGACTTACACAGAGAAGTCAGATTGAGAAAATAAAATGTATTTTTTAAACTTACTATTCTCAGGCCTAATTGCAGTACAGTTTTATGGGGAAATTGCTTTGCATTCTCTTCATATATCTTCTGAAGATCTCTGCCAAATCGGTCCATTATCATAAATCGATAGCTAAATGCAAGGACAAAAAAAATAAAACAAAACCAAAAAAACAGCAAAGTTACTGAATTGTACTTAGCTAACTATTTTATCTGTGTTAACTGTACTAACTAGTGATTGAATATGTCTCTCTCAAAAGAAACTGTGGGAAATACTTGACTTTTTTTTAATGCTGTACATCAATTCTTACCTTTTTTGTATCAGCTACTCAAATGCTCATCCATCAAAAGAACTGCTCTTTATTCTATTTATGAAACACAATAACAAGTACTCACAGAGGAAAACAGCCCTATTGTAACTCACTATAGGCAAAACCAAGCATCATCTACTTACAAAAATACATTTCTTAGTTTTTATAAATGACTTAACATGTTCACTTACAATGTTCCTTCACTGAAATATACTGCAAAATTTTTTTGACCTACTGTTAACAACAAAAACCACTCACTTGCCAAAGGTGTTCTGATATTCATTGCTATAGACAAACTGGTTCTAGAACTATAAGAGTTCATAGTGGCTGTATTAAAGAAATTCATGCACTAAACACTGAATGCAAAGTCACTTTTATTTGCAGGACAAAAAAAATGCTACATTTACTTTTGCCTCTCAAAATGAATGTTGTTTTTACATTAGGTTCATTTTACAGTTGAGGACCTACTGAAACACTGATACATCTGACACACTAAGGCATACACACCGACTGCCCTATGCAGTCAGCCACACAAAGAAGCCTGACCTACTGTAAGCTGACAGAGAATTACTAAAACTCCTTTGCAGCACAGCTGTTTAGAGAACAGCCACTAGGAAAGAAGGACTGTTACATAAACAGGCATTAACATTAAAGACCAAGTAACAAAAACTTTCCTGGCACGGAACAATACTAAAAACTATCCCTAGACTTAAAAAAAATTTAACATGGGACTAGCAATTATTCTAGCTCACAGATTAAGCAAAAAAAAAGTCCTATCCCTAGGGAAAACAGAACATGTTTGACAGAGCACTAAGTCCTTAATATTTGTGAGTGAAAATACTCTTTAAGTGCACACAACAAGAAAAACTTTGAAGGTAGTCATATTATTCCAGGACTCATACACTAGAAATTGACTTTAATTAAAAAATAAAAATCTTCTAAACCACACATACATAAATAGCATCATTGTATTACAGCAATATTCACAAAAATTATAAAGACTGTAACACAAATAGGAGTAACAAACAGAATACAGATAAAATGTATCTATTTATATAGTCCCTAAAAACACCCTACCATGAACATGAAAATTTGTAGCAGAAGTGAACAATGTGAAGATAAATGGAAAATACACCTTATAAAGTAACTTAGGCTAAAAGAGAGAATGGTTGTGGATGAAATAAATTCCAACATATGTCAATAAAAGATATATTCACCTGTTTCCATTTCTTTCATGCAAGCCAGAACCCCAATATCTTGGTACACCTAAATATTTCAGTTTATGGGACTTAGTCCACTTCTGAACTGAAAACACAAATAAAGTTAAGTTCATGAATTTGCATGAGTAGAGACTTACATAAAAAGGGAGTAGTCACATCACTTACTGTTTCTGTGTACCTCTGAGCTGCTTCTTTCATGGAAATGTGTATGCAAAGTATACAGTAAAATTAGTCACATATCCATTGTAGGGACAGAGATGCAACTCAAGTTTAAATTTAGACAATACCACCAACAGAACTACAAAGAACTTCTTAACAAAACCCTCTAGTTTACTACATATACGAATTAGATTTCAATAATTTAAAAATAATTTTGAAAATAACCTAAAGAGATTCTCAAAGTTCAACCTTACATCTACAGGCTCTATTTTCCTAAATATCTGTAGTTCATTAAAAACATTTTAATAGACTGCTTACTTTCATCTGGCTTAGCAGCTCGCATGTAGAACTTTAACTCAGTAAAAAGAGGTCCATTCTGGCTGGGTTCCTTTAAGACAATTTAAAATTTGTTAAAAACTCCTGTGTTAATGCCTAATAATTATGAAATTATTACAAAATGTAACATTCACCCTATAAAAACATATTCTCCCTCAAATGGTCTACCTGATGCTGATAAACTCAATAGAATATCTTATTTTTAGAAAAGAAATTTAGCTCTAAAAGCTATTTTTATTATAAGTGGCTTGACATTAAGGATATCAGAGAATACTGCCCCATAACAAAAGACTAAAGAATAAGAAATTGACTGAAATGTATAGAAATATTAACAATTATTGGCAGAAGTTTAGCAGAGAACACTAAACAACGTTATCCCAGATTTTCCAGATTACAGCTGGATTGCATCAGTTGTAGTAGCCTTTAGTGATCTTAAAATAACACCTGAAATGATTCAATGAAAAAATCTTAACAAAAGTTAAATTCTTGTTGAACATAAGGCATTTTGTTCCCTTCATACATTAGCTGACCAAGATAAAAATAACACAGGATTTCAAAATTTCTCTAATTTATAAGAACTACACCTATTTCAATTTCAGAGTCTACCCTGTATTTAATACATTTCAGCTCTATTTTCAAGGGACAAATCTATGGGAACCGTGTATTACAAGTTCAAGAGAGAAATTCCTGTGAAAACACCAAAGCTTTGAAATACTGCAAGAACAACAGATGGGCAAGTATCTTGACTCTACATTTCCAGAACTTGGTAAAGAAAAAAGAAAATAAAACTCAATTCTTGTAATTTTTGAGTGACTGATTTTGAGATGAACTTAAGCAATATACTTTTGTCTAGTTACTCATATATATCCAAATTCATTCTTTCTCTGTGAAAATACCTGTTTTGGAATATCCCACACTTAAAAAAATAACAAAATGTATGCAATTACTGGCAAAGAAACTCAGGAATAATACAATCACATGACATTAGATACATATCAATCTTAAATGTGTTTAATTTTAACTTTTAAATGCAGATGTAGTGATCCAGCAAATTGCTGAAGGCCAGACTGTGGCACTGAGCTAAGAGAGGCTCACTGCTGTTCAGTCTCACCAGAGCAGTGCAGAGCTCAAACGCGCCCCTGACCGTGGGCTTTGGTGCGCTCTGATGTGCGGGCTCGGAGGCACGGCTGGAACAGGGGACACACACGGAGCAGATACCACCAGCTGGGCACCACTCCTAGGCCTGGACACTGGATTACAAAGCTACTGCCTATCTCCACCTCACTTTCTCAGCAGCACTGCCCTGATAAACAGAGGAGCCAAGACGGCTTTCTGGCATCTCCTTGTGAGGAGGAACCAGAACAAAATAACAAAATCAAAGAGACCAACTATCAACACACACAAACTTTGGTACCTGCACATTTACTTCCACCGTTAGTTTATTTATCCACAATGGACAACAAATTAGCAATACAGAGATTATACATGCAGAGGGGAAGGGTTAAACAGATGAATTCTTCTATCGCAGTTATCTTGAACACACATTACTTGACCTATTCACTTGATCCTGTGTAACATAACCTATCAGTACCCTAACTTAGTAGAATATAAATTCTTATATATAATTTTAATTCAATTTACACAGGTTTGAACAATGTTCTTTTCCTACTAAAATACAGCAAAAAAAGCAGGAGTTAAAAATTCTTATTATATTTATCTATAACTAAATTATTCCACAAAAATTTATGTCTCAGTGCTGAAAAAGAGATGTATCTTTCTCTGGTCAGAAAGAAAAATTTGCTATCTTTTCATATTTGGAGAACAGATAAATGATTTAGCCATAAACCAGATCTTAATGTTGACTATGAAGGTGTTTTCCCACAATACCATTAATTCTACCTACAGATAAATAAATGCATATGTGATGCTAAAAAAGCTTACACAATGTCCAATATTTGCCATAATAGTCCAGAAGGAGTGCAAACACAAATTTTACAAAGAAAACATAATGAAAGGTTATAAAGTACAAGTCAAACCCCAAAAAATTTCAAGTAATGTTTTAAGAATTCTGATCTTTTTCAGTCAGCAATATAATGAAGTGTAATTAAACCCTGCATCCCCTCCTGAACAATGACATCTGAAAGGTCCACATGTTAAAAAGCATTTCTTTTTTTAATAAAAACTGTGATTCATTTCATAGTGCTCAGACATCAATACTATGATGATATGTCAAAGACTAAGCCAATTTCTATCCTGCTTTAATTTGAAGAACAATACTATAGAAGCACATATTTTGTTAAACACTAATAATTGTTCAAAGCTGTTAACCACTTTGCTTCAGCTGATGGAGAAACTAGCAGCCACCCAGGCATCAGAAAATGGCCTCTTATCCGTAGTTGTGTTATACCAGACTGTAGAGGCATAACATGTTATGGGTCATTTGTGAGGCTAGCACAAAGACTGCGGCTACTCTTTATTGCCATAAAGACAAAATTATGAAAGTCAAATTAAATGTGAGGAGTCATCTGGGATATTAGCAATGGAGGTATTTACAAAATGCTGCAACAAAGTGAATCTAGCATAGGAGCAGCCCAAAAGTTGGGGCAACTCTCATATTCAGAGCCCAATCATCTGCGAGAAGCAGATGGACAGGTTTCAAACTCAGGAAAAGAGGGGGACAGCAATTACACACAGCATAAAGTAATGAATATCTGATGATTTTCCCAGCAAGTCAAACCAGATTCTTCCATGAAAGTTAAATGGCGCTCTGCTTCCTGATCACTCCGAACTCAGCAGGAGCCAGTAATTAGAAGCCTCTGCCTCTCACAGGCAAACCACTGTTGAGGGTCTCCATGTCTCAATTATCTGCCTCTAAAACAGGCCACAGCACCTGCACGATGGACACCTCACCCTCAACAGTACAGGCTAAACATAATAATGCAAGTTGCCACTACACAACTGCAGGCTGGGGCTCCCGGTCTGTGTGGAATTTCTGCCCACAAACACCTAAGGCAGCAGCAGCAGGCTGATGTTGAAAGTGTGGCAGTCTGACATTTGCATAGCAAGCACTGCTTTTTTCAGCAAGGGACAAAATTTCGGAGGGAGGGTCATCACAAACTGTACCTTGGGGTGGAACAGTATCAAAACCAGCATTCTAGAATTTCCCTTTAGTCAGCAGATGTAAATACCAAGATTAAAGGCAGATACTAACCAAAATGTATTTTACTCTAATTAATCTAACCTTATAGTTTCAGGAACAAACGTTAAAAGCACTAACATATATACAAAGCGGCCAGTTACTGCAGCAAAGCATTTCAGTATCATCATATAGTTTAATAAAAAAATGTTAAAACAGTTTAGTTCTGAACTGCGCTGAAAAACTAATCTTTTACACTGTGAAGTTCTTGTACCGTTTTCTGGTATTTACTTTTATTGCAGGAACAGAAGTGCCACCAAGATAATAAAGGGTCTGGATCTCCTATGGCTATTCCCATATTCCCTGTTTTTTTAATAAGACTTTGCAAGATCTTATCAGAACTATACAAAATACTCTGGCAAAATTTATTATGAAAGAGAAATAGCCAAATCCAAGTAAATAACTCTTTTTTAGACTAAAACCATAAGAAAATTTCAAATAATAAAAAGAATTTGCTGATTTGCTACAATGGGCTAAAAAGGAGCTATCAACAATACTTTTTCTTCTCTCTAGTCATTAGGTTAAAATTGTGTCAATGCTATTTTAATTCAATAGAAATTAGAAAGCGTATGTGGTTTATGAAAAAACATTTAAAGGACTTTGTGGAGACCTCAGGAATCAAAATTTTGCTGTTTCTAGTCACAAGCCATCTGTCAGTTAACCAACATCCAGTGGTGAGCAACAGACTCACTGCTGAATCACAGAAATTCTCCAAAAGCTAGACAGATTCAAATCATTTGGTGATATCTATGCTGTTTATATGGAGCAAATGAAAGACAATCTGATCCACCTCATGGATCTTTTTCAATTCCACTCATGTTCCATAACAATGTTCTTCATACACAAGAGTCCCAATTTTCAGCAGCATTCCTCTGTATCCCCACACTTTGATTTTAAACAGTACTTTGCAATTGCTTTATTTTCAGAAGATGTTTTAAATTACACATTCTATTCTAGAACAAATATTTTCAAGTTGTGAAGTAAAGATTCAAATGCTCTCTTACCACTTTTGCAACATAAGGGGCATCACTGCCAACCGCCTTTGAAGAATTAACATCAGCTGTTAAAAAGGAAGCTTTTATTAGTAGTAGGAGAGGAAACTGTCACAAAGCATACACTCACTTGCTATGCAGGATAGACAAACATACAACAAACTAAGTACTGACAAGAACATAGACCAGTACCTTAGCCTTTGGTAAGAACATCACTCTATATGTGAAAGTTACTGTATATGGATATCGCATTCTTGCATTCTCCCTTCTGTTTGAGGAGTACAGGCAATTTAGTAAATGAAGGAGTTCTTTTTTATTATCCAGTAACTTTTTCCTACTCAATAGTATTTCTTTTGCTTTCTAGGACTGTTATAAACATACACATTGGTGGACATAAAGAAAAAAATAAATTTCATTTGCCATGTCACGTACCCAAAAATGACTTTCTGTTGCTACTAAGTTGTTGGTATTTGTGACAGAAGACATAGATATGAAGAACATCAAGTTAGGCAAGTACAAAGTACAGGAACAGTCAGGGTCACAGCTTTGTGCAAATGATGGGGAAGCAGAGAGCAAGCTTTGGCTTGAACAAAGCAGGATTTCGAGTCAGTTGGAATTCCAGTAAATTTAGTAGCTCACTGAGCAAGGCTGAGTAAGTAGTTGAAAGCTTCTCTGGCAAAAAGCCACCCACTGGTCCTGTTTTTCTCCTTAACCCACTTATGCTGCAGTCTGTTCATTTTAAAAGCAGGACAGATTTTTTTCCTGTTTTCCAACTCAGTATGAATCCAGTGCAACCTTTTCCCCAAGATGAGGGAGACCATATTATAATGATCACATTAACTTTCATCCCTTCAAAACTGTTTGAAAAATGACTAGGGGCAATCAAGCAGGAAAGTCTCAAGACCTCGCTTAACTGTTCATCTGTCCAAGTAAAAGAGATACTAAGTATGGAACACTATTCACTTTAAGAAGTTTTCCTTGTAACAGTATTGCAAAACAAGACCTGAACTGAGGCTTTAAACTGTGAAGTTCAACTCCTTGTTTTGTTTTTAGCATTGGTTACATTAAAAAAAGTATATGGCATGCCAAAAGTTCACAATGCAATGAAAAAGTAAATGCAATACCAAAGTCAAAACCAGTCCAAATACGGGCTGAGCAGTAGCCTCCAGATAACATGCACTGACCGTTTCAGTTCAGAATTCATCATTTTAAAGATGCTCATGCAAAAATCCAGTCTTTCAGCCAGACCAAAATTCAAATTTAAATAAATACTAAACTATCCTTTCCATGGCTAAAAAGTAATAGAGATTTTTGTTTTTAAAAAGAATGAACTACCACTGGAAACTCATAAAACTAGTATTTAAAATGACCATTTGTCTATTTCTGTCATTTTTTTCCAACACCATGACCCAAGCTAAGGTTCTAGTAAAAAAAAATCACATGAAGACACTTCATATTTCTAACTTAGGGTCAACTTTTCATTGTTTTGAATAGGGATAAACATCTCACTCTCCATTTTAAAGCATTGTCAAAGATAGCTACACTTACCAAGGTATAGGCGTCCAAAGCCTCCCTGCCCTATAGGAGCACCTAATTTCCATTCTTTTCTTGATGTATCTGCTAGAACCTCCCCCAGACCAAACACTTCAGCAAGTTTCCTCTTTGCAGGGGCTCTTTTTCCAGCAGTTTTCTTATTATTTGGCATTTTCCCTAGAGAAAGTGAAGGGAAAAAAAAAACACATAGGTTACACATTGATCCCACTTATTTTACATAGAAATCTGTTAGAAACACAAAACAGAATGAGTTATTATTTATTACTACAAAGATACTTGAAAAGTAATGCAGTAAGCAGTTTCATTGGCATGAATTCTAACTGAGAAACAACTAATTTTTCCAGGCATCACAAAAAAATTTGACAGCAAAAATCTTCACAAGAGAAACCTATTACAAGACCTTGTATGATACATGCTAAAAAAATCTCAGCATCTATCATATTCAATCAATCACAACCAATCACAGGTCTAAACTTAGAAAAAAGTAAACTATTGAAATAAAGCTCATCAGTTCTCCTGGAGTTAAACTTGCTTATGGAAAAACTGCAAGTCTTCAGTAGTAATATGAAGAATTCCTTTTAGCTGTAAAAAATAAAGTCATTCAAACAGTTAATTATTTTTTCTCCTATATAACTGCAAGTAAAAAAGAAATGGAAGTCTGGTTATTGTTTACAGGGCAGCATTGAGTAGGTCATCACAAAAATTAGTACGTAACTACCTATTTTGAGATCCCAAGTATGAAAGTATTACTGTTGCCTTCTCACAACCCCAGGTTTCAGATAAGCAGTATTTCCAGAAGTAACAGCCCACTGGAATATGCCTCTTTCTGCAGAACAGAATAATAAAATCATTTAATAGTGTAAATTGCAAAGAACCTTTACAACGTCATCTAGTCCTTCTGCAATGAGCAGGGGCATCTTCAAACCACATCAAGTTGCTCAGAGCCCCGTCCAATCTGAAATGTTTCCAGGTATGGGGCATCTACCACCTACCTGGGCAACCTGTTCTACTGTTTCACCAGCCTCACCGTAAAAACTTCTATCTATTCTAAGCCTTCTCTTTTTCAGCTGAGAACAATTACCCCTTGTCCCATTGCAACAACCCCTGCTAAAAATTTGTCCCCATCCTTCTTACAGGCCCCCTGCAAGTACTGAAAGGCTGCAGAAAGGCCTTCCTGGAGACTTCTCTTCTCCAGGCTGAGAAGTCCCAATTCTCTCAGCCTCTCATAACAGAAGTTTTCAATCCCTCCAATCATCTTTATGTCCCTCCTCTGGACTTGCTCCAACAGGTCCACATCCTTCCTGTGCTGAGGATCCCAGAGCTGGATGCAGCACTACAGGTAGAGTCTCACCAGAGCAGGGCAGAGGGGCAGAATCTGCTCCCTTGCCCAGCTGCTCTGGATGCAGCACAGGATACAATTGGTTTTCTGAGCTGCTTGATGGCTCATGTACAGCTTCTCATCCACCATCACCTCCAAGTCCTTCTTGGCAGAAGGCCTCATTTTGAGCAAGTAAATGTTTTGAGGTTTTAGTAGAGTCAGACTTTGCTGCACTAAAAGAAATTACTGCATATGCAGCCATGACACAGCAAAGAGTGTACTAGGTCTCTTGACATGAAAGGCCTTCATAAATTGACTTATAAAAAGCTGATCTTTTCCTCTACCTTATGTAGATAGATGTCATACAAATAAGTCATATTTATTTTCTAAAAGATACCATTCTGACTGGTGGGGTTTTATTGTTTTGCTGGAAGTAGGAAGCAATATTAATACACAATTTGGGAAGTTTTTGGATAGCAAGGTAACTTTTTCCTATTAGTCTATTCAATACAATAACCCTAAGCCAAACTCAGTTATTTAGCATCAGTTTTCCTCTTTCATTTGTAATGTTCCTCCAGGATTTCTTTTAATTTTCCAAATAGAAAACTGCCTAACTGTGACAACTGTTCCAAAAGCACTCCCCGCTCCTACTAAACTTTTCTGACTGGGTATCTTCAGCAAATTTTCTTCCTCAAATAATGTCTGTCACTCAACTAGCATCTGAAGAGAGAAGCCCATAACCACTTCTCTACTTACTGAAGACAAGAATAACTGTTAAGTTGCCTGAAAATGTTGTTCTCAAGTCTGCAGCTGTGATTGACCAAACGCCTCAAGGTGGAATGTGACAGAATAAAGCCCAACAGTGGATAAAACACTCCCTGGAGATGGAGGATGGTGATGTGCCCAAGGAGCTCTGGCAATAATGCAAAGGAACTCACAGGAGCTCAACACAAAGGGGGCCAGTGGGTGGCCTTTGTTTTAGGAAAGCAGCTAAATGACAGTGGAGTGGAGCTCAGAATTGCTAAGTGGATCAAATGGAGGTGTAAATGTCTCCCCAAATTAGCCAGGCCAGCTTGGGGGCAGTGAATAGGAGGCTGAGCCCAACACAAGCATGCAAAAATTAAATAACTAATAACGAAAAGAACAATGAGCTCGGGCTGGTTGCAATCCAGATATTTCTTCCCAGTGGCTGGGGACACCAGCATCGTGACAGTGAACATATTACAGAGACCAGTAATGAGAATCACATCAGTACGGTGACTGAACTATGCGTTGCAATTGCTGTATTTTGCCAAGTGTCACAATTATATTGTTTTCAGTATATTTTATATCATTCTCCCAAATCAGAAATCTCACATAGCATCAAATATCTTCAAATAAGTATACTTGATATTAAGTATTACATCCTTTATACATTGAACATCTAAAAGAACCTAGTCAGAGAGCAGTGGACTCTGGCAGCAAGCAGTCTCCAGACATCACAGTCACTCAATACAGGAATAAGTGCAGAAAAGAAGGCACATCATTCCAGGCCAAAGTTCTTCTTTTTCAGTGTCTTTGTTAATCTGAGAAGTACCTTTGTGTCATAGAACCACATCTGAATACCTACTGAATATCTTACTTATATCTAAATGAGTAAGTTCAACAAAGCACTTTTATTAAATACTCACATTGCAGCAAGATATTGTTATTTATCAATACCTACACTGCACCAGCTTCCTCATTATTACAAAACAGGATGTTTTAATTCTACATTACTTTTCCATATTTCCACTTCTATACAGTAACATTCTTCCGTGCAATCAACACATATCTTACACATAAATTTTAAGACTAGCTTTACCCACATCATTATCCACACTGTCTTCAAGAAACTCCTTTCTACATCCCTTTGTCTTCCTTTATTTTTAAATCTTCAAGGTGATACATGGTTTACTGTCTCTGGAGGAAGACCCTTCCTCCAGATTTTCTACAGGAGAAAAATGAGACTTTCAGGTACCAAAGACAATTCCAGCCAGCTCAGATAAGACCACACCAGTAAGAAAGCCATGGTGTCAAAGTGTCAGAAAGCACAGAGTGGTAGAAAAGGCTACGTGTCGATACCACTTACAAGAGCAGGCCAAAAAGATCACTGCACACCTTTATGCAGCTTCACAGGACATCCAAGTCAGGAAATGGATTAAAACAAAGGGCAGACTGAAATTATTAGAAGTGGTAGTGAAATAATCCAGAAGTCTGGAGCCCCAAGGCTGACTCAGATAAGGTGAAAAAAAAAAGTGCAAACATCAGCAACATTGCCCAGTGACTCAGACGTGGGACAAGATTGCACACACTGTCATCTAAAGGATACCAAAATATATCCAAAATGAGCATACTGTCCTCAAGCTAAGAAACAACTTATTGTCAATATAAGAATCATGCAGAGGGCTTGAAGGACTGCACCCCCTTGATCTCTGAGTCATTACAAATAATTCGGGCAAGACTCAGACAAATGCACTTAGGTGCTTGACTGCTGGACAGATTGTTGCCCATAAAAGAAAACTTTGTAGCCTCTCTTACAATAAGGCTATCATACCTGTGAAACAAACCTATTGATACACTCCACATCTTTGACATCCACAGCGAGACTCTTGATAGGAGCTTCACTTAAAATGGAATTAAATTTACTTAAAATAGCTCCTCATGAGTATCAAAGGAAGAGCTGGTGCTTCTCTCTTCTTCCACACCCCCGCTTATTTTGTTTAACATGGTCAATAATTGTATGCCTGAAGGTATTTATTTAAAAAAAAAATTGTTAATGACAACTTCCCTTTATCCATAAAAGCAAAAATTCAAAATGGACATAAGTTTGAATGTCCCCAGCTGGGAACCCTGCCCTTAACAAATACACTAGATACACATACATGGTTTCTTGGCTGTCTGTATCCAAACCCATCTGTTAACATGGCACTGTGCCTACTTACAAGTTGGTCAAACTATCAGTAGGCCATAGGTGCCAAACACTGATCGCTTGCAATGGGCAGCATGCACAATACTAAGCACTCACTCTCTTGCAAAAAAGCTGTTACCCAAGGAAATATTTAAGCAATGGCTGCACATGCTTCACATTTATTTGGATAAATCCATTCAAATATCTTTTGTTAATTTAAACCAAAGACACCTGGACAGAGCAGAAATTTTCTACATGAAAATACAGAACGAGGAAAAAAAAACATAATAAAAAAAAGAAAAAAAGAATTAAAATTTTGTGCAAATTCTATCTTTCTATGTGCTTTTCAGCTCATAATACAGTAAACATGAGGGGTTTGTCACAAAACTTATGCACCAACAAACATGACATAGAGATGTCTACTGTAAATTGCACAACTGGAATAAAGCCATTTACTTCTCCCTAAAATCACCTTTAAAAATTCACCACCATCCCTCCAAAAAGAAAAAAAGTCCTAAACTTTCCTCTCAATACTTCTTCCCATCAACAAAAGGAAATATTTTCTCCCCACAGGTATTGTGAAGTTTAATTCATTAGTTCCTGCAATCATGCTAAAGTCCTTGGAAACAGTGCCATGGATGTCAAGTACTGTGCTATCATTCAAGTGTCAGACCTGACCCTACTTAGCTAAGGTGCCTGACAAGAACAATTTTCAAGGTGCGTGATTGTAAACAGCAGCATTTTATGTCGCTACAATGTGTTCAAAACAAAGATTTTCCTACTAAGAAGTATGAATAACAGAAGTCTATTTGTCTAAACTCTCCAAAAGCCTCTTAGTACTACAAAGGCTTCTACCTAATAAAACATCTCGGAAGAAACAGAATACACTGTACTTGAGATAGCACTATTGATGCAAAATTGTCTGCATATCAGTGATGTTATCTTTACAAATGTTGTCTGCAGTGGTTGCTACTTCAGCGATACTTGAACTCTTAGAATAAATATGAATAGCCACTTCTCAAATCTTATTGCTATTCATTATCAACAAAACTCTGAAATGAATACAAAACAAATTTATTTTGAAGGAAGTATTTCTGCTGTGTGTCAAGTCAAACTGATTTCTTCCTGATCTTCCCCTTTTATTTACTAGAAATTGTAATTTTTACAGTTGTTTATCTTAGTAGGACCTATTTTCATTGTCAACCCAGAGAAGGCATGCTGGTGACCTGTGCTCCCAGATGAGCAGGTAGCTCCAGCATGACCTGAAATCTATGTATCATTAAAACCATTCATTGGTCAAAGCAAGAAATCTATGTCTGCCTGAAGAAAAAAATTAAGACAAGGAGAAAACAAAACTAAATTTTTGCTCAAGGAGTGGGGAAAAAAGAACATGACACTTTAAGACTTCTGAATACTGTAGAACTGTTTCATAGGAGGAATCTCACAAAAAATAACTGATGTGTCAGTGACTCGTCACACCAAGTGAGGTAGACTGCGAACAAAGACTTTCTTGCATAAATCGGACATTCTGTGACTGGTCTATCATTGTGTTAAATCTGTGAAAATTTTTCCAATCTAGAGTTCCTGACGATTAAGACACCTGAAAATTAATGGCACTTATGGAAGAAGAGGCACTAAGGTTCTCTCCCCAAGAAATACAAAAATCTTTTTAGACAAAATGAAAAAATGCCACAGATGGACTACAATTACTGAGAAACATGTAATCACAATAGCACCATACTGAACCAAGGAAATGCCTTTTTTTTTTTTTTTTGCTAAGCAAACCAAGATGACAATATTTCAGAATGCAGCTTGTTCAGAAGTAGGAAACAGCCATTTACAAGAGCAATTATTGTTTTACTAATTTAAAATTGCCTTCTCAAAATACATTACCTTCTTTTAAGGTTATTTTAAGGTTATTTAAGGTTCCCCTGAAAATCCTAAACATCACTCAGTTACTGCAATAAAAAACAGTGAGCATTGTAAGGTACCAAATCATGTCACTCCCAATCACCTCACCTCTATACCAACTGCAAGTACCTAATACCTGTGAGTGAGACACTTCAAGGTTGTTGATAATTTGGCACACTGTATAAAAATCAACAGCTCTGAAGTTCATCAGGAATCCTACCTCATTTAGGGGTTATCCCCATGCCTTTAGTGGACAGCTTATTCCTACAGAGGAAGGCTAAAACCCGTTGACACAGTAATAGTTACAGGAAGCTTCACAACACCTTTTGTATTTTTGTTAGCCATAAAAAGGGCCCACGGATTCCCTTTAAATTAATAAAAGCTTTTAAAGTGCTTAAGCACAAATTGAGAATAGCACAGTTCACCCTGCCCGCAACTGCTTAAGTCTTAAACAAGGAAGCTAAACAGCAAGAAATAGGAAGTGAAGAAAAACCACAATGATAGAAACCAGCTTAGCCCAAGTCTTACACAACAAGTTTTCCTGATCCTAAAATCGCGTATTTTTGTGATCTGTGGGCCTGTATTTTAAAAAAAGTTTACTTTAAAACAAAACTTAGGAACGCCTCCCAACCAAGGTGGTGGCACACCGGGATGATCCTGAAGGTGACGAACCTCTAAGTGGCACAGAGCATAGCTTTTACTCAGCCTCCTCCACCTCGCCTTAGCGCTAAAAAAAAAAAAAAAAAACAAACACGAAGGAAAACAACGTAGGCCGCTGCCACCGAAGGCAGCTTTAGAGCCCACAGCCCGGGAAGGCGGGGAAAGGGGGGGTTCCCCAGACCTCAAGGCCGAAACTGAGGGAGCTCTGCCCCACCTGCCCCCGTTCTCTCCCCCTCCCTGCAGGCCCAGGGAGAGGCCTCCGGCGCCACGGGCTGGGCCAGGAGAGAGAAGGGAAGGCGCCTTCCCTACCCCTGGGGAGGAACAAGACCCGGGCGGGCCCGGGCAGGTCCCGGCGGTACCACCGGCGTCCTCCCGGAGGGAAGCGGGGAAACCCGCCCGCAATCCGCCAGAAGGGCCGGAGACGTGAAACAATGCCTCAAAAGTCGCCTCCTAAAAAAAAACCACAAACAACTGCACCCCAGAGGCAGCCGCTGTCTCCAAGTACCTCCTGCGCGAGCGGGCCCGGCGCGGCTCCTTCCTCCCCGGTCCGAAATTCCCGCACTGCCCGCGGCCCCAGGCGGCACGCCCGCCCCGGCGCCACCTCCCAGCATCGCCAGAGCCCATTGGTCCGTCGAGCGCGGCCCTCCGCCCCCGTCTCTCCCTGGTCGCGATGCCTGATGGGAAGTGTAGTCCGTGGCCGCAGCACGCGGCCGCAGGAGGGGCGGACACGGACTACACTTCCCAGTAGGCACCGCGTCCCGCGATGGGCTAAGAGGTGAAGTTTTTTTGCGTCATGGAATCATTTGGGTTGGAAAAGACTATTAAGATTCATTTTCACCACAAAACCGTGCCCAAGTGCCACATCCACATGTTTGTGGAACATTTCCAGGGATGGTGACTCTACCACTGCCCTGGGCAGCTTGTTCCAATGCTTCACAGCTCTTTCAGTGAAAAAATTTTTAGAGTTACAAGAAACCTTGGTGTCTTATAGTGTAATCAAATTGGAAAGGCCTTTGTCAAGCTGATACCACAGAATCAATTAGGTTAGAAAAGATCATCGAATTCAACCTATGACCGAACACCACCAGGTGAACCATGGCACTAAGTGCCATGTCCAGCCTTTCCTTAAACACCTCCAGGGACAGTGATTCCTCCTCCTTTCATGGTCAGGTACAAATGTCCGCGCATCCGCACCTCATTCTGCCAAGCTGTGAAGTGAGAGACAGGTGCAGAAGATGAAATACATGGCAAGACAGGGAATTTAGGGGATGAAGCAGGAAAATGGAAGGACAATTGTTTTGTTTTGTTAATTTACTGGGTGTTTCAAACCTTTAAAAAGGCATTATGTTTTCACGGCCACCGTCTTCATATGGTGCAGTTTTAGAGGTACTAAATAGCTTCAAACAAAGAACTATCATTCTGTAGTATGTTCATCTTGACTGTCCTTATATAGATTACCTTGAAAAACTGGGCTACATTAAGAACAGCAGAAATGTATTCTTGAAATACTAGGTACTACTAGAGATGTTCAAGAATCTGAACTATTCTGAATGTTCTAGGGTATTACTGTTCATAGGAAAGACCAAAAGTTTGTTTGAACTAAGTGAAAAACACTACCAGACATGATAGCATTTCACTTGCATGACCTTCCTCTTTCGTATTGAATTACTGGGATCATGAAACCATTTTAAGATGCTGATAGAGAAAATTAAATGAGGAATTTAATAAATATTCCACTTCTACACATGAATCACATTTTAATTTAATAGAATGTAGTACTCAAGTTCCAAAGTAAATGATGATCTTCACATTTCTGTTCTTCCAAAAATTATAGAATTAAATGTCTTATAATTCCAGCATGTGTTCTTTTTCTGCAATCTTCTTTATTTTTCTACTTTGCAAAATGAGAAGAAAAATGCTTATGCATTGCTCAAACACCATGTCATACTACACACAATGCTTTAAAAACACAAAAAATAATTAAAAAAAAATTAGCAGACGATTCCAGAATGAATGGGGAGACTGTGCCACCACGGATACTCGATAAAAGAGTACACCTGCACTACACTCAGCTGTCCTAATGGGGGTTTGAGGACCACAGATGGGAGTAGAGATGAAGGTTACTGTACCAAAAACTCATCACGGTATTTTCTTCAAATTGCAGACCTCATGAATGGCTAGATCACAAAAGGTTTTGCTAAAAACCTTGTGGTCAGAGTCCGTAAACAGTCTGAAAAAGAACAGTGGTATGATCACATTCCAAGGAGAAAGTTTTCAATTCAGTACCTTTTGTTGCCATGCACCCACAGTGCACCTGATGTGGTGTACAAGGAATTATACTTCCCATCATATCCGCTTGCTATCCTGCAGTGGGAATATACTGACACTAAGGGAAAAATGTGTTTACTGCAAACTTTCTTTTTGTGCTCCCATTCACATTTCACACTATTTTCCTCAGAGGAAAGAGGTTATGTAAATTAAATGAATGTTGTGGCTTTTTTCATCTAATGTGCTTTTATTAAACTTTAAGAGAGTAATCACTATTCTCTGAGAATAGCAGTGTGGCACGCCAGAGTTGTCTTGTTTATCCATTAATATGCATTTCAAGAGAATTTAAAGTGATCTGCCCAGTAACCTCAGAGCTTGTGTGTATTTTAGGAGATCAGTACAACATCCAATTGTGTCTGAGTGCTGTTAAAAGGTAGACAGGAACAAAACTGGTTTTGCCAGTCTTTCCAAGTGTCTTTACAAGTTAGACTAATTTTTGTATTTTTGGGAAGGAATTTAAGTTTTTGTTTATTAATTCCTTCAGAATACAAAGAATAAGAAACTATTATTTGAATGCTTAATCCATTTGATGAGACAATTTATTTGCTCAGTGCAGTTACTACATGTCTGTCTAAAAAGTTCCCCATGAGATAAGGCAGTCATCTAAGTTTTCCTCACCAAAGGAATTTACAGTATTGTTTTTTGTTAGGGTCAAGTTCCTAAAGAACTTAATAAAGAATCACTTCAGCAAATAAATATTTACCCCTTATTACAAATGAAGAACCGGACACAGAGATGCTGAGTAAAGTTTGTTTAGCTTGAAGTCATAAAGGAAATTTGTAACAAATCTCAAAGAAAGACCTGGTTTTCTTGACTCTTAATTCTGTATTATGAATTAAAAAGACATTATTAATTGTACTTTTCAAAAGATTTTAAATTCAAAGTTAAGATGCTGAGGCAGCAAAAATATTTTTAAATCTTGCAGCTCTTTTAAAATATCCTCTGTATTCATTCCCCAAGTAGTTAAATCGTTAAAGAGGGGAATGAAATATGGGGTAGAAGAGATCCAGTGTCTACAGAGTACCCAATAATTCAATGGGAAGTGGATGAAGTATTAGAAGAATTGATAAAAATGCTGTGGAAGAAAAGCTGCTCAGTGAGATGCATTGGAAGTTTCACTTTTTTTTCTGGCAGTTCTGTGATGCTAACAGACACATGATTTGAAGCTGTTAAAGGAAATAATTTTAAATAAGTTGAAGCTTCTAAGACTAGAGCTTGTTTGAAGTGCATTAAATTAATCCAAATTAAAGGACTTTCATGAGTTTCTAAAGCATTTCTATGTTTTCTTTGGTCAAGGTCCAAACTCATATGCATGGGCAGTTTTTCTCTACTTAAATGACTGAATTGTCTTGACTGTGAAGTGTCTTCGCCCATCCCAGTTAGAGTGATATTTATAGGTACAAATGCATTTTATCTGGGGGCACTGTATATCTTACACTGTAGATTCGCTCACATGCACACAAACAGCAGTGCATAGGATCCAACTGTAATGATGCAAAGAACTTCTGTTTATCATCAAACATTTCGTATATCCCATTACATGTGAAAGAATTATTATCTGTCCTGCTGCAGTGCAATGCTTTTTCCTGTAATGGAATTTTACTCTGCAAATTTATTTTGGTATTAAAAGGTTCCACTTTATAATGTCTATGGTTCAATCAGTGATCTAAAAGGCACTTAAATACTTTGAACAAGATACATAAAACGCTTTTATTGCAAAGCTTTGCTGTATCTACCAATTTTACCATTGATCTCTTTCCATGTAAGGCAGTTCTGGAAGCTGCCCATGCTGTATAAAATCACATGGTGGCTTTTGATCTCCAGCTGGTGATTAAAGCACATTATGGAGGTTTGAAATTTTCTTGTGGTCATTAGCATACCTCCAAACACTTCTCTGCTAAATAGTAGTGTTGTCACTACATGCTGTTTAAATAAGAAACCAGAATTCTATAAACTTATTATTTGCTATTCTTTGTAGCTCAGAGGATGTAGATCTCTTGAATGAGGTGAGCTTATACTTAGCTGTGGACTTACTGATCAAATAGTGATTTCTTAAGGTGATTAGGCTCCAGCAAAATGCATGAAAGAATGAGGTTATATTTTTTAAAACCCTCTTTTGATGCAAACAGGGAGAGCTCTGTGCCTTCTACTCCCTATCTACAGTTCCATATTTCTCACTGCTTAAAGACATCACTATCACTTCCAAGGTCACCAAGCTGTCATATGTTTTCTACAGTGGATTTTTAAACAATGCAGTATTAACTCTTTTGCTTGAAGATAGAAAAAGCATCTCTCTGCACACTTCTTGAAAATGTGTTTGTGTGTTGGGAAAAATAAAGAATCACCATGTACTTGTTACTTTCTTTAGCAATTTCTCCATTTCTTTTCACAGAAAATAAATGTGTGCCAGCTTTATATATTTATCTTTCACTTTATTATATTACATTGCATGTTATTTGTTTTTACCATCTATACCTTGCCAAGAAGCAAGCTTTACTGAATGTTACCCGGATACAGAGGAAAACATAACACTTGTTCAAAGATATTACAGTCAGTAAATACCAAATAAATTTGAAAGCCTTGTTAGTTGTTCTACCCTGTCTCCTCACTCCCCAGAATAGAACAAATATAGGTAACCTGGTTTCTGACAAGTCAGTGGTTACAGGCTGTTAAAAGGGAATAAAATCTGGGTCGAGGGAAGAATATTGGCCTGGAATGGATTTTGCAGTTGTAAGGGACACATTTGAAAGGACAGTAAAACTTGTGCAAGAGAGGAGCAGGCAAAATATCAAGGTTAGCAGATATCAGCAGAGCCATGAAGGAACACAGTTTTAAGTCTATTATACTGTGTGGCACCTTGAATTATTTGAATCTAGGAAATAATAATTTCTCATCTCTGCATTTATCCATCAGTTTCATGAGAGAGAGCACTAAAAATATATCATTAGGTAATATTTTTATTTCTAAACATCATGCTAAAATACCTAAGATCTTTTATAAGATTGGAGACAGCAGCTTTTGTCTGAGGAGCATGTTCTTCAGCGAAAAAAAAACCCAACAAAAAGCTAATGAAAATTAGCACATTTCATCCTTTTTTAATATCAAAAGTTAATCTATATTCATATAAATAGGTTTTTGGTGAATTAATTGTCTCATACAAACTTTCTTTGAGGAAGTAAAAGGGGCAGAAGTTAGACTGTCTCCTTGGAAGGAGATGTAATACAATGAAAATTAAACCACTGCAATTGATTATGATTCATACTTTTCTGTCTTCTGGCAAGCTTTATTATACAGAAGTAGCTGTCTGGAGAAGAAAAAGTACTTAGAGAACTTCTGTTCTACACTTGAGCATAGCATGGAATCCTTCCTGTCATGCTGCTGTACTGCATAGTTTTGGTGTTCATGACCATGCTAATCTACATAAAATTTACATCACACGTAACAAAATATATGATTTGCATAAGAACTGGTTTTCCCCAATCTCAAATGGCACTAAGAAACTCTCAAAAAATGCTACCACTGGGTGTCTCATTGGTTTCAATGTACTCCAGCCTAAGAGCAAGAAATGCTCAACAAAATTTAACAAAAATACAGTTAATTACCACTGACATTCCCTCCTTCATTACACCAGCAGACCCTGAATTTAATCACATGTATTATTGTAATCAAGCTGTCAATCAGATTTTGAAATATTTCAAATTTTGACATGATTACAGTAGAATCCCTACAGCCTGTCTAGAACATGAGTATGGCAAAATTGATATTGTGTTACAAAATGTGATCTGACAAAAAAAAAATCGATGCTTCTGTGCAAAAATTAAAGAAACACTGAACTGCTAATGCGTTTACCCTGGAAATATGTTGCATCAGGTAGACTGTCAAAAGTTAATATAACTGCCTGCCCATTCACTGTTCTTGCGCTTTAAATGCTTAAATGTTGTCTGTGTCATTTTTATTTTTGTTTAAAAATATATAGCTTTAATTTTCTTACTTGGAACCAACTGAGAACTTTTTTGCTTTTAGGCTTACACCAAAAGATGTAGAGAAAAAATCAGAGGAGAAAGGGGATGCCAAGGAAAGACTTGGGCTGATGTTGATATTCCTTGGAGACAGCCCCATCTATGAAGAGCCACAAAGCCAGTGGGCCATTTCACTGGCATTTGTAAACAGATAATTGGTAAGACATCCGTAGTATATATTGATAGTTTTTTCTAAATTAAGGATTAAATTTAGAATTCTAAATTCTAAATTAAGAATTTAATGTTCCTGCTTTTTGATGTATAGTGGAGAAGGTAATTTTTCTTCTTAACATTTCAAAACATAAGAGATGCAAGTAGAGGTGGAAGGCTCTTTAGGTGGAGATCCATCTGTCAGCAATTATAAGGGTTCCTCTGAACACATATGTTGCAAACTTCAGCCTGGCTCAGGTGAGTGTTAGTCAGACAGAGTCTCTCTCACTTTTGGGACAGCAGTTTGTGTTTTAACCAAGAAGGTAATTTTTACCATCTGATGACTATTTCATGGCCTCTGTGAATGAGTTTGCAGACCCCAGCCTGATTTTATGTAGACAGATGTCCCCCTTCACAAAAACAACTGTCACAATTGGCAATAGTTGTCACACGTGCTGGCAGCAGCACAGGCTAGGATGAATGGGAGACAGGAGAGGGTCCTCCCGGCTACAGAGGCAGGTGAGGGTGGCGAATGTTGGCAGTCCAGCCAACTGTGCTGCATTTTCAGTGTGCAGTACAATTAATGCAGGGATCTTCTGTGTGACCAGTGCTCTTTGCTTTAAAACCACTTGTTTGGATATTTGTAGACAGGTATTCCACCAGAATAACTTGATGCAAATGTGCTTGGATAACTTAGGACAACCTCTTGTCTGATAGTAAATTAATAATTGCTTTCTTTCTGATGGCAGGTGGGGGAAATTGCAAATGCATTTTTCACTGGAGAGTGAAAGCTTTTAAGAAGCTTCAGAAACACACATGTAGCTTCACACACAATCTCAGCACTTTTCCAACCTCGACTTCAGGAGACACACTGTAACTCTGCTCCTTCTCTCCATCTTCTTTCTGTCCTCAGGGTCTCATTTGCTTATTTTCCATATCGCTGGCATTGGCCCTGTTATTCAGAGAACTACTGTTTTACTTGAGTATTATCTCACCTCCTAAGACCTCTGTTTTTAAGATCTGTTTTTTCAAATTGAGTTGCCGTATTTTCATGCAGACATCTGCTGAAAGCATTGAATTAATTAATATAGTAGTAGCAACTAGGAAAACATGATAATCAGTTTTGTCCTCTGCCACAGTGAAATTACCAGGGCAGAGAAAAATTGTGTAGAATCTGATGGGCTCTCTGTTTTCTGATTTCTTACTGGGACAATAGGTTAAATTTCTGCCTTTTCCTTCCATTTCTCCACCTTCTTTCCATCCACATACTTGAACCTGACTCCATCCATACATATGAAAGATAACCTTGCATATTTCATGGTGGAGGTGAGGAGTTCTGCATTCCCTGCAGACTGGCTGCTTTTTGACAGTGGATGCTTAGCTTTGTCCCTCTCCAGCTGTCTATAGCTCATATTCAGTTGAAGCATACTGGGAAGAAAGTGTTTACCATCGATTGTTGAAACAGCTAATTTTTTCAGTAATGACGTGGCTTTGAAGATATTTAAATGGTATTAAACCTACATCAATGATATAAATAAAGAAGCAAGTTCAGCAGTTTGTATGACACTGTATACTGACAGTATTCTAAACTGTCCACTAAACATTTTTCATTCTCCCTGGAATATCAACATACTGACTGCAATATTTCTATCAGTGTTCTTTTACTTGCTAATAATCAAATTGAAGCCATCAACCTTTTCATTTAGAACTACTTGCTCCAAAAAGTAAGCACAGCCATTTGAAACAATTTTGTCGCTATGTCAGATGGAATGCAAGTTTTAAATTGTTGAATTGTAAGATTGCCACCTCGTAAACATATTATAATGTATATTGGTCTATTTTGGTGAACAGCTGAATAATAATGTACTTTAAAAACAGTTTGAAATGCATCTTCTAAGATATAAAGCAGAGAGGATGACTAATATGAGAACATGGCATTTCACAGCAAACCTAATGAAAGCTTGTGAAAACTACGGTATCTCATCACCACACTGGCTACATTGGCTGCAATACAGTCAATATTGACTGCTAGAAAAGCTATAAGTATAAAGCTTCCATCTCTCCTGATGAAAGTAACTGAGCTGGGTCAAAATTGATGGGTAAAAGAATAAATATTCCAGCTTCATGAATTTTATATAACTTATTCTTGAATATTTCTTAGAATTGTGTCCCCTCTCCTTGACCAAAGTAAACTTTGCTTTTCCTTCATTTTCAAAGAGCCTTTTGAGAATGATCATTAAAGTAGGAGCATATTTTTAATACATAATTTATCTGCAGAGCCCCAAAATAGAGCCTGCTTTGCCTGCATTTCTAGTTGTGAAAACTTGAGAGGGTACAACCACTTATAAAAGGAGTAGATTGCCTGATCAGGTGTTTTACCCTTTTTATTAAGTTATTTATTTGAAGTCCTGAGTGCTTGCTGTTTTCGTGGCTTTATATTGTTTGTGCAAGAGACAGCCTTCTAAGCAGAGGGACAGTTCTGCCTGGCTCAGGCATGAAATCACTGGTGCTGTTTGCTCGACCCTGCATGCAGACAGAGCTGAATTATCCCAAAGTGCACATGCTGTCTCTCTCTCCTGCTCATATGGAATGTTATTCAAGCACTTGTTTGGGGATGAAAAGCTCCCTTCCTGTAGTCAGCTATCATGGAGTACCTGTTCAACGTAGATGCTACGTTGCCTCTCACTCTTAATCAAGACCCCATGGTATGGCACTCAGCACAGAGGACCAGCATTCACACCCCAGGCATCAAAAAACAAACACAACTGTTCCAGAAATTAAAAAAAAAAAACCCCAAACAATATAACCTATATAACCAGAAACAATGTAGTCCTATATAACCAGCTAAAGATACACTTGCTGCCACTTCAGCATTGATATCTTTGTTCTGTTGTTTAGATTAAGCTCAAAATGTAATTGTTTAGTGACAAATTTTTGTGTCATATGAAAGAGAGAAAGGCTATGTTTGGGAATGCTCAGAATGAGGTGCAAGAAAATTTTCTTATATAAAAGGAATTGAAAGGTGAAATCATATGCATGGAAGTTTGCCATTTCTGTATGCAATTGGTCAGATTGGATACATAACCTTTTCCTGTAAATGTTGTTTGTCACATCTCTTGAACTGCCAGAGCATCTGCTGGAAATAATAAATCTATCATCCTAGAATCACAAAGGTGAATGGAAGGAAGAGGTATGCATGTGTAGGTGTGTACCTTCCTAGGGATATCCTGAAAAACATTTGTACCTGGTCTTTAGAACAAGCCAGTTGTGAATAATTAATTCACATAACAGGTGTAATATACTGGATAGAGGTATTTGAAGTTTTATTACTGATTAAGATTCTAATTTATTATGTATAATAATCTTTAGTTACCAAACACTCAAAAGATGGAAAGCATAAAAGACTTAAAGGACATATGGATAATTTTCTTCATAGAATGACATATTTAACTCACAGCCTCAAGGTTGTTGGTTTATTTTTACCCCAATGGAAAACTAAGCATAAGGTAAGGGATGCAGATTATTATAAAGCATCTGAAAAGTTCCTTGTGAAACACCATTTTTAGATGAAGGGGTGTTTTTAAATTAACAACACAGCATAATGCAAATCAACCTGTCTGCCCTTATGTGGTCATTTTTACCAGGGCAATATGAGCCTGGATTGAACATAAATCATTAAAGGTGTGGTCTAATAGTGTTTTATTCACCTTTGATGCATTGTGAATTTATATTTCAGATCAATAATGAGCTGCAAAACCTTTCAGGGTACTAATAAACAAAATAGAGCATTAAAATAGTCTTATGCCCTACTGTATACTGACAGAAGAAATAACACCAAAAAAAAAGTCAAAACCATCACGAGAAATATACACACAGAAACATTCAGAAAACCCATAGGAGATGTTCCAAGAAAGAACCAGAAGGGACATTTGCCTAGGAATAAAAGAAGCCTGGGGATTTAACAGATGAGTGACAGAGATGACAGCAGGTAGGAGTGGGCAGCTGAGGGGTTTGGTCTGGTGGCAAGGAGAAAAGAATTGCACCTGGTGTTCTGGGCACAAAAGTTGTTGGGAAATAGATAAAGCACAAAGAGGGCAGAGAGTCCAGACAGAAGACGGCAAGGAGAACAAAACTGGAGTTACTGGAGGGAAGACTTGGCCAACTGGAAAACTTTTTCAAATCAGCACAGATTGTAAAGCAAAGGACAAGCAGAGGCAGGAGGAGGAAAAAGAAGACATGACTCTTGCAAAGATATCCACTACTCTAGTAAGATTTTTACAGCTGAGGAAAGAGGGAAACTGAAGCAGACTAGGCAGCAGGTAGAAGATACTTGCCAACTTCAAGTTTCCCAGCCAAGTTTGTTTAGCATGGTCACACATGCTACTCTTGGCACCTGCCAAGTTGACCATTTATAATGGTTCAGAATTTTACTTTTTCCCTTTTCATTGCTTGAAATGATCCTGGGTCACTTGCATCAAAATGTAGTTTAGAATGTTATATAATGAATATCTGGAAAAATGTGAATTGTACAAGCAAAATTAGGTATGTATTAAGGAGCAGCTTTTTGCCTGCCACAATGCAGCTCTGCCAATGCACTTCAGGCTTGACTTGCAATACCCTGCATAAAAATCAGTGCTGTCTCTCTTCAGAGCAGTGACTCAGTCATGCTGAACTATGCCACCTCTGTGGCAGAATATAGTCTATTGTATCTGTTTTATAACCTTTATGACTCAGAATCCAACACAGTTATCACAAAAAACAGAGCATCTCCAAAAGCATATTTATAATGCAGACAATTTGATACATCATCATTCAAAGAGCAGTTGAAATTTCAGGCTGGTACAGCAAACTATATCTTAAATAAAGAGTTGCATTATTAGCAAGCTGCATCATGTTTTTCAAGATCCATGGCAGAGGACAGAAAAGGTTCTTTTTTCTGCCATCATTACTAACCAAAACACATAGGACTGGACAGCTCAGGGACCTGAAGCATGGGTAGTTTTACTTTCTAATCTTGGGCTGGATTTGAGCTATTGACCTGTATCAAGACTGGTAAAAAAACCGATGATTGCCAACTTAGGTAAGCAACTGCAAATAGTTTGGTTGTTTCAGTGCCGTTCCTAGAGAAAAACAGGGTACAAATAACAAAAGCCAGCCCTATTTATCTGTTTTGAAGTCATTATTGCAGACTGAAGAGCAGCACACTGTTAGAGTTGGGGAACTATTCTGAAATGTCTCTCTACTTTTTGGTTTAATTTCACACACAGACACATGCTCCAACATACACCTAACTTGGTCCTTATTTAAGCCAGTGGTAAGGAGCAGCCACAACCACGTGTTTCTTACCAAGTCCATAAGCAAGCAAATTTGGAGCCACCAAGTTAATGTTTACCTACTGTTCTTGATTCCTTGGTATCAAATAGCAAACTCAGCTGCCCAAAGCCATTTTGCTCTCCACGGAGAAGAATTTATTCCCATCTTTTACAGGAGGCTTTGAAAATGGTATTACAGAATTTTAGATAAAGGAAACTTCACAGTTCACAATAACATGACCATCATGGCTGCTCTGATCTTCATACCTTTAGCAAAATATGTTTGGATCCTCCTTGAGAAGTAGCTTCTTCACAAACTGAATAACTGAATTTAACTTGTACTGCTAACAGATTTCTTTTGTGACACATTGAGCCATCCAGTGGCACAGGCTGAAAAGACTACTACATATACTTGTTAATGCATTTCTCCAGTGCCTTTCTTTATATCAGAGATGTGTCAGTGATTATAAAACAAAAAAAAAAAAAAAAAAACCAAAAAAAAAAAAAACCCCCCCCCCCCCAAAAAAAACCCCCAAGGAAACAAACATTAAAAAAGGCAACAAGAAAATATCTGTTTAGTGATAACTGCAAAGACCTAAAGGTAATGAGCATTTCTGTTCATTTAAGGTCAGACGGAAGTAGTCTCTTGACACTGATTTAATAGAAAAGGGAGATAGGGAAAAAAGAAAGTAACGATGAAAAATTCCAAAAAGTAGAAGTTTAAAATTCTGGGTTTAGGCTGCATATCTGCCCTCAAGTCACTTCTTTACACATCTATGCTTTTCCAGGTAGAATAGCTAAAATCAGATCTCAGTCTTTGGTCACCTGCAAATTCTTGTCATAACAGTTTGAGTTCATTAATTTACCCCAGATCACCTCACATTTGTCAATGCCAGAGTCTTGTGATTGCAAAACAATACTTTAGTATTTGAAATAGGTAGAGATAAGTCTCTGTACACAGAAGCAGAGACCCAACCACTGAGGGCTTAAATGAGCAACTAATGAAGTATAGTGTGAATATTTTCTTGTTTTTAATTTTTTTAAGATTGTGAGAATTTAATTAATGATTGTGAATAATGGTGCTATAGCAGTAGTTGGTAGAGCTTGGCTTAGTGTGGGCAATGAAGAAAGATCATTAACAAATAAAATAGGGAGCACCTCAGGGGACACGCCTACAGATAGTCTGTCACCCACTGCTTTTAACATTTCATTTCAAAATTTAATTAGATATCAATTTCTGAATGCCTAAATAAAACCAGCCTCTTTCCATTGCACCAACGTGCATTAACTTTCAGTGATAAATTTAAGGCTGTAACAACATTCCTCTTCCTAAATTTTGAGGGGAAAGAATAACAACGGAAGAATAGCCAGAAATGACATTCTGGGTTCTAGCAACCAACAAACCATCCAACAAAAGTAAACAATGTTAATACCAATATTTAACTCATTACTTATGTACTGGAAGCAGTGGTAAGTCCTTATTAAAAAAAAATATGTAAGAAGCAACATTATTTCTCACTAACTTCAGAAAGGACAGGACTAGTGTCCCTGGTTAATAAGGAAATGCTTCATTGATCACAAAAGCAATGTGAGTCTTTTATCATTCTAGTAAAATTTATGACATGTAAGTCAGTAAGAACTATTGTAGACTTCATGGGACTCCCTACTGTCAAATAGATCATTGCAGAACCTGGGTATAGCTACTTTAGGATGTCATAAAGAATGAAAAGTGTTCTATTCTGGAAACAAACTAAGCACTAGTCAATGTTTCCCTTTCTAAAATAACTGCAGCAAGTCAGTTCAATGTCCAGCTGATGGAGCAGGTGTACTCCATGTCACAATGTACAGTCTCAATGTCTGTTTTCTTACTGAGGCAACCAGTGTTTGGAAGACACCAGCAGCAGAGATCACATCAGGATTTCAAGTTTTTGTCTGCCAACAAAAAATACATCTTTCTGAAGTAATTGTTAGCTACTCAGAAATATGAACTGTTGTGCAAATGTGGGAGCTGCCTTCATTACTGCTGTCATTGCATTTTCGCTGGGGATTTATTGGACCAGCAGTTCCTATGCTTCACAAATAATTCAACACAGTTGTAGTAGGCTTAGCTGTGTTCTGCAGCAGGTGGGCAGGATGAGACTGTAAACCATCTGTCCACTCATCTATCTTAGACACGTATCTCCCTATTTCAATAATACTCAGAAATCATTTCATTAGATGGCTGATAAAATCATCTCCATTTATACATGGGGAATGAAAGTCCTGGGGTACTTCCATGTGTCCTTCAGACTGGGCCTCAAGTCTGTAGTGTCCATTCCTTTTGCAATAGTGCTCCACTCACTGGACAGTCTTCCTTTATCTTCTACAGCATCTTTCCCTATCTGAGGCTCCCTATTTACCTCTTTGTGTGGGCTGCACACAGAGTGAGTCAGTTTACAAAGAGAGTTTGCTCTCTTCATGTTAATTCACTTTGTTCTGGCTATTCAGCATATAAGGTATTCATAGATACCTTAATGTAAATGGACTGATCCAGTCTCCAAGTTTCATGGTTGCACTATTCACATTTCAGTGTAATCCTACCATTACCCTGAGTATTGCAGTGAACTACACTGAAGTAGCATACAGTATCCTGGGGTGATGTTAACTGTGGACTCTGTCAATCTAAAGTGAAACATCAGGGGGTTCATGTTCCCTCCAGCATGGGAAAGGACAATTTTACACAAGGTTGTTGAGCTCATGTCAAAGAGCAGATAGCTGTGCCAGCAGTGGGAGGAGTGGCTGCATGGAGGAGATCCAAGGGCGGGCAACTGCTCCCTGGGGCTGCAGAATCTGAGACTGGGGCTGGGGCACCCTCCTACTGCAAGGGCTGGTGGAGCTGTGTTGAGGCTGCTGGTACAAACAGCCCTGAAAGCCGTGACCGTGCAGCCGAGTAGCCCTCCCATGCCTCTGCAGAAGAGAGCTTCTAAGGGCTAAGAATCATATGCTTTTTTTTTTATTTAAAATTTTAGATTATCACCAATATTCCCTATCTGGTTTGAAAGCAGTAACACCTGGGCAAAAGGAGAATCTTTTCAGTAATGCTTACTGTCAAGTATGTATTCATACAAAGAATTGCAAAATTTCCACATGGACCTGTACATGTTTGGGCAAGGTCTTACCAGGGAGGCGTCCTGTCTGCAGGCAGCTGACTGTGCAATCAGAACAGGAGCAGTCAGCTGAGAAGCTGCACCTCCTCCGATTAGTAGTGCCCAATATGACCCTGTTCCTGAGCAGATCAGCAGTGCACGTTTTTTCTCTGCCTTTCCCATAGACACTGTTGATGTGCTAAGGCGAGGAACATGTATGTCTTATTTGCTAGAAACCTTGCAAACAGAGAAATGATTAAACTGCAGAGGATAGGCACTAGGCTCAGCCCCACAACCCTGTTAATTGCTTAATATGGTATCGTGTGTAACAGATTCTCTCTGCCATGGTAAGGGGCTCTTTGTTGGGCACTTAGCCCAGTAGCAAACACAAGCTGGTTCATCTTCGCAGGGCCCGTGGTACAGTGCAGGGGGGCTTCAAAGTCTTCAGAGAGATTGCTTCCAAACAAAGTTTCTGCCTGTATTCTGAACCAGAGGGAGGTGTCTGATGGGAATTCCTGTGGATAGAAGGGGCTGCATGTTCTCAAATGGACAATGGACAGTAATAGAGCACTCATGCTCTGTGACAGCAGTTGTGGTTGCAGCATTGAATCGATCTCTAAATTGTGAGACATTCTGAGGCTGCAAATCCTACCACTGGCAGCACCTGGGGCCACTTTAAGGCCTCTGTTTTACTTAAACCTGAGCAACCTGCTACTGCACAGTAAGACCTGTCACCTGGCCCCAGACTATTACCACATTTCCTTGATGTCTTCCTTAGCTTCCTTAGCCATTGCTCAGACCCTTCACAATACATGCAGAAATCGAGGCACCTTCACGCAGTGTAAAACGCCTTTATTTTGGCACAAGAGCAACAGAGCTTTGTTGTTCTCAAAGCAGCGTAAACACATCATGTTAGTGGAGAAGCCAACAAAGTGACTCCGGGGCCGACAGTGCATCCGGAGCTGCGTTCCCTGAGAAGGCAGGAGGGCTCTCTGCCAGGTGCAAACCCCCCACATCCACACACACACCCGAATCCACACGTAAGAAGCAGTGGGATGAAGAGGATGGTGCGCACCCCGACCCTGCCGGAGCCCTGCCGAGAGCTGCCCTCCGTGCGGCCGGGCTGCAACCCGCGGCTACATCGCTGCAAACACTGCATCCTCCTGCTGGGAGCGTGCTGCTTCTGCTGCCAGGCTTGGGACTGAAGCGAAATTAAATTAAGCTCTCTTCCTAGCGAACGGGAAGGTGAGGCAAACTTCGAGCTGGAAATTGGATATCATGCACAGCTCTTGCTTGCGGATGTGTTACGCACAGGCACACACAGGCAAAGTCACACTCACCTGGGGGTCACGCAGCAGTAACACCGACACTCCATCTGCTTACCAAGAAAGCCAACATAGTGTTAAAAAGCAGCCAGGATGCTCAGACCAGATTGGACTTTAGACAGGAAATTATCTTTTCAAATTTTGGTTGAACGATAAGAAGCTTTTAAAACTAAAGAAATGAATGATGTATGCAAAGCTGTACTTGAAATGATTCTGGTGTTGCAAATTGCCATGCTCTTACTGTGGAGCTGATGAAAATAAATGAAGCTCTGCGTTGCTGGGCTTTTTCCTCCCCCTTCTAATAAATGAAATGAAAAAGCCCCATTATTGAGCCACCTGCTTCAAATTCCTAATTGTGGTAACTGAATTCTGAAATTATTTGTTAGCTGTGTAATATCACAGGCATTAAAAATACTGAGAGGCTATTAAGTTCTTTAAAGCCCAGCACTGGATAAAAAGGTGCAGCTATCTTCAGATTTTTATTTCCATGAAATAACTTTTCCAGTAGAGAAATATGTTCAAATCCTACAAGTGCATCCTGAAAAAATCCCTGTTAATTTACCA